>CM076574.1:938001204-938601204 GCA_034641835.2 Pinus albicaulis
AGGTGCTGCAACCTCCATATGTTAATGTATTTCATGTTTTGAAGTTTTAATATAAACTTTGGTTAGTTGCAATATAGTTGTGAAATTTTCACGTATCGTTCTTACTGCAACACTCTGTTTTACTCTGTTTCACCATGAGTAAAATTAGTTGATTATATTTGCTCCTCTCCATAGTTACGATTTTGATCTCTGCCACTGTGTATTGAAATAAAGATTCATTTGAATTTATTTCCGCAACTGTATGGTATGGATTAAGTGAGTTCCACAATTCTGTGTAAACTTTCACAAAAGTGTTGTGTTGATTAAAGTAATTTCCGCAACTTTGTGTGAACTCCATGTGTTGAGGGAAAAGCATTTTTCCCATGTGACTTTAAACTTTCTAACATGGTATCAGAGCGGGTTTAAAAATCTCAGTAAAAGATAGTGTTTTTACTGAGGAGTTAAAAGGAGTTCTGAAATTTTTGTGGAACGTATTATCCAAGAGTAAGAAAGTTTGCACGCAGTGAGAAAAGTTTTACACAGTGAGAAAGTTGTTTACACAGTGAAAATGGCAGCAACAAGCACAAGCTTGACTAATCCACAAATACAATAGTTTAATGGAAAAAATTATGACTATTGGGCCATTACAATGAGAGCCATGTTTGCTTCACAAGATATATGGGAACTGGTGGAACAAGGTTTCCAAGAACTAGCAGATGCAGCAGCATTGGCTGCTTTGACAGCAGTAGAAAGAGACTTTTTGAGAGTTAATAAGGACTCCAAAGCCCTCTTCAATCTCTTTCAAGCAGTGCATGAGAGTATATTCCCAATGATTACATCAACAACAAGGTCTAAGGAGGCGTGGGATATTCTCAAGATAGCCTATCAAGGCATGGAGAAAGTGAAAACAACATAGC
This sequence comes from Pinus albicaulis, assembly GCA_034641835.2. Classification (NCBI taxonomy): domain Eukaryota; kingdom Viridiplantae; phylum Streptophyta; class Pinopsida; order Pinales; family Pinaceae; genus Pinus; species Pinus albicaulis. The sequence continues at coordinate 938,002,101 of CM076574.1, forward strand.
TACAAATGTTGAGGAGAGATTTTGAAACTCTCTGTATGAAATAGTCTGATAACATAGACTCATTCTTCACACATGTGATTGGGTTGGTCACCCAAATAAGGTCTCGTGGAGAGACACTTGAGGAAAGAAGAATAGTGGAGAAAATCTTGAGAAGTCTACCCTCAAGATTTGATGCCATAGTAGTGGCAATAGAAGAGACAAAGGATCTCTCAATATTTTCAGTGGATAAGCTTCATGCATGCCTGATGTCTCATGAAAACAGACTGAATAGAGCAACAAACTCCTCATTGGAGTATGCATTCAAGACAAAAATGCATTTTGGTCAAGGTAGAATTCAAAGAATATGAAACTACCGAGGAAGAGGAAGAAGCCCACAGAGAGGTGGAAGAAACATCCCTGCAAGCACAAGTGGAAGGGGCAGCAATCAGAATCAAAGTGAAGGTTCAAGCCAACACCATGCACAAGGACAAAGGTATGATAAATCTCAATTCCAATGTCATTATTGTAAAAAGTATGGGCATTATGCCAATGAATGTAGAAAGAAACAAAATGACATGAATAATAGAAAAAATGCAAATTTTGAAAAAGAAGATAAAAACCAGAGTAATGTGCTTCTAACATGTAATGTGGCACAAGAAAAACAAGATATGTATGGTTTTTAGACTCAGGTTGTAGTAACCACATGATTGGAAACATAGCAATGTTTACCAATCTTGATGAGAATGTGAAGTCTAAAGTGACAACAGGGACTGATAGCAAAGTATTTGTCATGGGAAAAGGAAGAGTGTCAATATTGACAAGAAAGGGAGAAAATAAATTTGTGCCAGATATATATTATGTACCTGGCCTAAAATGTAACCTTCTAAGCATTGGACAGCTCGTGAACAAGGGCTACAATGTATTTTTTAAGAATGATGTGTGTACTATCATGGACATACCTCCAAGTAAAAGGGTCATTGCAGAAGTGCACATGACAAAGAATATGATGTTTCCTCTCAAGCTCAGAACAGACTTGAAGGAAGGAGGTGTGGTAGTAGCAGTCACACAAGAGGCCTTTCAAGAAGAAGTGAAAGATGAAAACTAGTTATGGCATTTGAGATTCGGACATCTCAATTTTGGAGGTTTGAACCTCTTGCATAGAAAAGGGATGGTAAATGGACTACCACTCATTGAGAAACCTGACAGCCTATGTGAAGGCTGTATCTTGGGCAAACAAAACAGAGAATAATTTCCAGTAGGAAATAGTATAAGGGCAAAGGCACCTTTGAATATTGTCCACTCATATTTGTGTGGACCAATGCAAATGCCATCTTTAGCTGGCAGCCAATATGTTTTGACATTCATAGATAATTACACTAGAAATACATGGGTGTATTTTTTGAAACAGAAGAATGAACTGTTTGAACATTTCTACCACTTCAAAATTCTTGTTGAGAAGCAGAGTGGGCACTACATCGAAGTGCTGAGAACTAAAAGAGGTGGAGAATATATCGCCAAATATTTCCTATGTTTTTGTAGGAAGAATGGCATACACAAGTAGTTTACCACAAGATACACACCACAGAAAAATGGCGTCGTAGAAAGAAAAAATAGGACCATCATGGACATGGTCAGAAGTATGTTGAAGGAAAAACATTTTCCAAATAAGTATTGGGTTGAAGTTGTCAATTGTGCATCGTATATTTTGAATAGATGCCCACCCAAAGCTGTTATGAATAGAGTTTCAAAAGAAGCATGGAGTAGAATAAAGCAGTTCTTCACTCACATGAAAATATTTGGATGTGTGGCGTATGCACATGTTCTAGATGAACTAAGGAAGAATTTGGACAGCAAGGGGGAGAAGTGTATCTTTGTTGGATACAGTGATGATTCCAAGGCATACAAACTCTATAATCCATCCACTAAAAAAGTTATAATCAGCAGAGATATGCAGTTCATTGAAGAAGAAACTTGGGATGGAAGCTTAGAGAAAACAGTGAATATGAAGACATGTGTGTCACACGAAGAGCAAGAGGAAAGCACGACAACAAATAACTCCTCCACGGTGGTTCCTCCTCAACCTACACAAGCACAACAGAGCACACCACAATTTGGAAACAGAACAACCTTGAGAAATCAAGGAAGTGCTTCTCCAAGCATACCACAGGGATCAGAAACTCCCTCGAGTTCAAGTGGAACTCCAAGCACACCAAGAAGACCAAAATTTAGAAATATAAGTGAAATATATCAGCAAGATGAAGTTGATAGCGTTGCTGGTCTAAATTCATTATTTGGATTATTTTTTCATGTAGATGACCCAATCCATTTTGAAGATGCAGTCGAGGAAGAGAAATGGGTTGCGACAATGAATGAAGAGATAGGAGCAATAGAAAAGAATGACACATGGGAGTTAGTGGACCTTTCGCAAGGCAAATAAGTTATTGGATTGAAATGGGTCTATAAGGCCAAGAGAAATGTTGAATGCAAGATTGAAAATCATAAACCAAGGCTCGTTGTCAAAGGCTACAAGCAGCAGGATGGAGGAAACTATGCGGAAACATTTGCGCCAGTCGCGAGGATGGAGATAGTGCGTACAGTGTTGTCAATTGCAGTGCAACAGAAATGGAAAGTCTATTAAATGGATGTAAAGTCAGCGTTCTTGAATGGAGTGTTGAAAGAGGAGGTGTATGTTGTGCAACCTCCTGGCTATGAAATAGAAGGCCAAGAACACAAGGTGTGTAGGTTGCGAAAAGCTCTCTATGGGCTGAAGCAAGCACAAAGAGCATGGTATAGTAGAATAGATGCTTACTTGATGGACAATGGGTTTGACAAATGTGACGGTGAACCTACTCTCTACATCAAATAAAATGACGATAATATTCTCATTATCATTTTGTATGTAGATGATTTTATTTTTACAGATAGTGATGATTTTCTCATCGTTGATTTCAAAGCAGTCATGAAGAGTGAATTTGAAATCATTGATTTGGGTTTATTGAGATACTTCTTGGGCATAGAAGTAAGGCAAAATGAAAATGGAATTTTTATTTCTCAAGCAAGGTTTGTAACATAAATTTTGGAGAGGTTTAATATGCAAAACAACAAGCCATCACCAACTCCAATCGTCATGGGGTTGAAGTTGAGAAAGGAAGATTGCAGCAACAATGTCAATTTGACATTATACAAAAGCATGGTGGGTAGCCTAATGTATTTGACCGCAACTAAGCCTGATATAATGTATGCAGTGAGTTTGGTGTCGAGGTTCATGGAGACACCCAAGGAGATACATTGGTAAGCAGTGAAAATAATTTTAAAATATGTCAATGGCGCAAAGGAGTATGGCATTTTGTCTCTGCAACTAATGATTTTAGGCTGGTTGGTTACACTGACAGTGATTGGGTAGGAAGTGTTGATGACAAAAGGAGCATGTCAAGATATGTTTTTCATTTGGGTTCGGGAGTTATTTCATGGGCTTCCAAGAAGCAGCCAATAGTATCATTGTCAATAGCAGAAACTGAGTATTTTTTTCGCAACAGCAGCAGCGTATCAAGCAGTTTGGATGAGAAGGATCTTGCGGGATTTATGTCATGAACAAGATGGAGCAACCACTATTTTCTGTGATAATAGTTCAGTAATTGTACTATCAAAGAATTATGTCTTTCACAAAAGGACAAAGCATATTGATGCAAAATATCATTTCATAAGAGAATTAGTTAACAGTGGTGAAATTGTGTTGTAGCATTGCAGATCAGAGGAACAATTTGCAGACATGTTCACAAAGCCATTGGCATGTGAAAATTATGTTTATCTCAGAGATTGTTTAGGGATGGTCAATGGTGGCAGTTGCGATTAAGGGGGAGTGTTGAAAATTAATCTCAACCACCACGTTAGTTGAACTGGCAACAACCATACCTCAGTTAATGTTTTGCAGGTTGCGGATTGCGTTTGCAGAGAAGGACAAGTTATGAGCAGAGTACATAACCCATTCCACAATAGAGTTAAATAATCAAAGTCAAAAAAAAATTAATGCATGGTTATTAAATGCGCATGGGAAAACATTTAATCCGCAAGTTTTTTTTAGTTCACGCAACTTCTATAATGTTCAAAAAATGATGTCTGTCCATACTATGTATTAAATTGTGTCTGTCACGAATTAAATGTCTTAGATATATATGTTGTTTTGATTTACATGTTAGAGTTAGTGAATAGAGTGTTGTGTAATGTGGCAGATGTAAGTCTCGAAAGACAAGTGAAGAAAATCGTATTTCATGTTAATGTATTTCATGTTTTGAATTTTTAATATAAAGTTTGGTTAGTTGGTTTGGTTAGTTGCAATATAGTTGTGAAAATTATAGTGATTTTGATCTCCACCACTGGATTAAGTGAGTTCCGCAACTCTGTGTAAACTTTCGTAAAAGTGTTGTGTTGATTAAAGTAATTTCTACTACTCTGTGTGAACTCCGTGTGTTTAGGGAAAAACATTTTTCCCATGTGTCTTTAAACTTTCTAACACTTACTCCCGTGGGCAAAGATATACGCCCAAATTTCCCAAATGTTTTTCTTCTCAATAACTGCAAATTGAAAATTGAGCGACTATATGAACTTTTTTATGATTGACTTATATCAGAAATTTATTTGTTCATGGTTTTCTTTACTTCATAATCGTAAAAGTGCTTGGAGTATTCCATTGTGGCTTCCAACTGGTTTAGATTTATGTCACAGAGTAATTTAGTGTCTAATCCCATTCTTCCTGCCCTTCCCCATACACTCTGCTTGCATCATATATGGCCTGAAAGCACTTACATATTTACACGGACATCATTTTTCTTTTGCCAATAAGTAAAATATATTGCAAAGCTGTAGAAAAATATCAGAGGGGTCATTGTAAAATTATTAGAGCACAAATATGGATCTAGTTGAATAATTGCACAAACTTGCGAAGCTGAAAAAGAAAAACAATTAGAATTGAGAATGAAATTGATACATCAATATTACGTTGAAAATCAATATATAAAGCAATTAAGTTAAGCTTAATTGTATATGCAATAACTATGGATAGTTAAAGCTAACTGAAGCTAAAATGTGTGCTTTATGTTCTGCTAATGTGCACATGCACCACATGCAAACAGTAAGTTAACTAACTAAGTCAAGTACACATCGCATGCAAGCAGTAAGTTAACTAACTAAGCCAAGTGCACATCACATGCAATATCTAGAGTTGAACTAAAGTTAATCTAAGTGCATGTACACCAACACCCCCCCTTAAGCATAACTTAGGTGAGTGTGATGCAAAATGAATGAGTCCCGGCAACATGGCCATTTTAGGTACCCATATACAATGCATGAAAAGAGGAAAGAGGGAAAACCCAGTGGGAAGAAAAACCCCCCCTCAAAATATAATTGAAAAGTAGAGAAAAGACAACTGCTAGGCAGTTGTGTCCTTCACCCCGAGACAATCTCGCAAGAATCGAAACTTCTGCTCAGTGAAAGACTTGGTGAACTCGGACAGTACTAAAGACCGATGATCCCATCATGGATCTGGAGGAATAAGCTTCATTTTTGGAAGTAGAGGTATCAACTCCCATCTTTGGATCAAGGACTGAATTTCCTTATACATGGTTACATGCCAATATGGATTCCTTGCAACTTCGTCATGCATTTGATGATAAAATTCATGTATGTCATATGCATGCATGGGAATGGTTGTCTCTAGGGATGCATGCATGTGCATGTGTGGCCTTCGAGATGACTTTGTGGACGCATACATGTGCATAAATGGTGCTATAAATGCCTCCTTAGATGCATGCATGGGCATGCATGGCTCTGCGACTGAGAGTGAATGTGGGGCATCATTAAATTGAGACCATGTTAAATCTGCATCAATAGTAGAGGAATCAAAGTCCTCTTCTATGATTTTGAAAGTAGTGTCTTCATTATTAGCAGAGGAATATATTTCCTCATGTGCAATGCCTTCATTATTGAACAAGACAAAATTCTCATCTACAACAGGTTCATTAACAATAGAAGAAGAAGAGTCTTCTTGTTCAACACTATCTTGAGAATATTTCTCCATATTATTGGAGCCTTCACCACTTTCATTACTGCCATAATAAGTCGATTTCTTTGCCTCCAAATGGTTTTCTTCTAGATCATTTTCATCACCATATAATCTTTTCAATGTAGTCCATATTTCATGTGGTGATTCAATATTTATGATCCCATAAAGAATATCATGAGGCATAGATAGACACAATCTTCCATAAGCCATGTCAGATCCGTTAAGCCAATCTGACTTTCCGTCCTCTAAGATTGGTTCTGTCTGAATTCCCATGACTGTTTGGTACAAGCCTTTGCTCCTAAAACGAATCAAAATCATTGGCTTCCATTCATGGTAATTGTATGGAGTCAAAATCATTGAAGATGAGAACTCCATTGCGGAAAATTCTCTAATATTTGGATCTGCAAATCAAATCTTCGAACAATTTCCAATTCTATGCTCTTCAAACCTGCAAAAAAGTTGTTTATGCAACTTCTCCAAACCCTTGTAGCTCTGATAGCATGTAAAATTATTAAAGCACAAATATGGATCTAGTTGAAGAATAATTGCACAAACTTGCGAAGTTGAAAAAGAAAAACAATTAGAATTGAGAATGAAATTGATACATCAATATTACGTTGAGAATCAATATATAAAGCAATTAAGTTAAGCTTAATTGTATATGCAATAACTATGGATAGTTAAAGCTAACTAAAGCTAAGTGTGCTTTATGTTCTGCTAATGTGCACATGCACCACATGCAAACAGTAAGTTAACTAACTAAGCCAAGTGCACATCGTATGCAAGCAGTAAGTTAACTAACTAAGCCAAGTGCACATCACATGCAATATCTAGATTTGAACTAAGGCTAATCTAAGTGCATGTACACCAACAATGATCAACAAGAAAATGACAAATTGGAAAATTTCCAAAATTCATCAAAACATTAAACTTCTAAATTTAGATTTTAAAGTTCTGTTAAAATTTAATTGAAAGAAAATAATCCGACACTTTTGCGACAGTATAGATATGCATAAATCATTCAACTTAATGAGAAAAAAAAATGTGAGAGTTTTACAACCATAGATGTGTTTGTGATCACTGGGTCCAATTGTAGCTCGATCTTGGACTCATATCAGTTGATCTTGGAACCATTGTAGGTAGGATAGGAATTTAAAAATTAAACTGCTCTTAAGTTTTCTGAAGCCTAAGTTTAATTTGCAAGAATAGCTGGTCACCTCCAAGAGACTGTAGTGGCGTTCTCTAAGATTTCAGAGCAATAGAAATTGGAAGAACCAGAAATTGGAAGAACCCCAGTGAATTAGATCACCTCCAAGAAAATCTGGGCAGTAAAAATATAGGGCAATAGAAATAGAAGGAAACTCAGGTAATTCAATTTGTGTTAATGTATGTTGCAGATTCTGAAATTCTCTTGATTTTTGGATGGACCTGAAATATAGGTCGATAGAAATGAAAAGAAACTCAGTTAATTTAATTTGAGTTTATGTTAGAGTTATTGGAATATTTGGTTTTACAATCAGATTTATTTGAGAGTTAATATGCGTAAATCTATTTCGTCAATATTCGAATCTCTCATCGATTTTCTTTAGAAATGAAAAATAATTAATTATCTAATAAAATTGCCATGTGGTAATCTGTCTTCGTCAATATCTCTGGATGTAACGTATAAACTGCTACAAATTAAATTAATTAATTAACATAAGGCTAACATATAAATGTGTGGATGTAACATATAAATTACTACAAATTAAATTAATTAATTAACATAAGTGTAACATATAAATGTATGGACCACACTAAACATGATTGGTGGAAAAAAAAACAAATATAAATTTTGATGAAATAATTATTTTTTAGTCTTATGGGGTTGGTTAATTGATTGTTTATCGAAGTACATCGAATTTTCAAAAAATTAAAAGATATAAAGTTCAAATTCCCAATTATAATTCCCACAAATGTACTAGTAATTACTTATCAAACTAAATACTAAGAAGCTGAATTCCTCTGCAATTAAAAAAAAAAAAAAAAATCTTTATTCTTGTCACAGTAATCAATTATGAAATTTAAAATTGATTTAAATTGGCAAAGTGAGCAAAATAGCCACATAGAGATGGGTGCTGCTGTGATACAAAGTAATCACCACACACGCAAATGGTTGGAATATCACAAAATTTAAATAACTTATTATTTGAATGGTAAAGTGTAAAAAATCACCACATAGGCGTGGGCTCTTCTTTGGCTATAGGGATCTGCCGAAACTGCGGGGTATATAATTACATCGGCAGGGAAGCATTGAAGCATGGGCGGTATGAAGATTCAGGTGGTAGCGAGCTTGCAACTATTTATAATTTGGTTTGCTTATTTAATCAAAAATATATATCCAATAAATAATATATTTATTTTATTATTTTATTAATTTATATATTTATAAATAGTTTATTTATATTTCTTTTCCAAATTAAGAGCGAAGGTGACAAATAAATTGATATATTGGAAGTTTTTGTTAAAGCGTGTTTTTTAATTATTTAACATTTCGATTTTTTTTTTTTTTTTTGGAATTTGATGAAACTTTTGGTTAGATAGTGATTTTTTTTGTTAGTGTCTCGAAGTTTATTGTCCAAATTTATGTTTCGAATAAATTTGACCAAAAAATATGTTTTAAAAACTTCAAATAATTTAAAACAAGAAAAAATAATAATAATTAATTAAATAATATTATATAATATAGAAGCTAAAGCACTTGAAATTCCGAGGGATGTTGCGTCAAAGGGATATTAGCTCGTCGTCAGTGGGAGGTAAGTTTACTTGGCTTGTGCTCCTTGCTTCTTTTTGCTAGTCCTAGTTTGATTGTCGAGCGGTAGGCTAGGCCCCTGTCATTTTCTCTCTAGGTATGGTGGTTGGCTCTTGCTTAAGATCAGGAAATTAGTTGGGTGGTATTTGGTTTGTGATCCATCACTAGGATGTCCTGGGTTTATTTATGTCTAGGTCGACTCTTGGTATTCGGGGGTGTATTTTAGGTTGGATTCTAGCTCTCTTTGTCTGGGTTTGACTTGTGAAGGCACTTGCCGTAAGTGGGTCTTGGCTTGGACAGAGGGTGGAGTTGTTCACTTCCGTGAGTTGGGTGTTCTTGGCATTCTTGGGGCTCCCCTATCCTCAACTGAGGTTCGATGGAGGTTTGAGCTGAGGTGGTGGTGTTTGCTAATGCATGGTTGGTATTTGGGCACTTTATTTTTGTGGGGGTGGTCACAGCTCGAGGCGTCGATGTGTCTCAGGCCTCGGGTGTGCTCTGAGGTGTTCTTGCTACTCTGAATTGGGTGCCAGGTTTTGGCCCAGGAGAAGACCATTCTATCTGGTGTTGTCTCCACCGCCAATTCATTCGGCTCCGACCCGTTTCTGCAAGGTGGCTATTGCATGGTTGTTTTTCTTGGTGAGCTATGTGGTCTGGATAGGAGCTTCATTGCTTGGCTCTATGGTTGCGTAATTTGTCCAACCCTGAGATGTATGAGGGCTAAATCGCCCCTACCAGCAGCGTCGCCAAAGCGGGGTGCATTTAGAGGGGGCAGGTGCCAGGAACTAGTGGGCATGGTGGAACAAGTTCATCGTGAGGTGGTCATGGGCGTGGAAGCTACAGGCGGCAGCAAGCTACCCAAAATTCTGGCGCTAGTACCCAGAGACGTGGTAGTCGGCAGGGTCATGCAAGCATGGTCGAGCTTGGGCTAGCTATCCCTCCTCGTTGTTCTATGACTCAACGTGATTTGTTAAAATCTTTGCACAAACTTTTGGAGGCATATGATAGGACTCAAAAGGAAGAACATGAATATGTGATGGAGACGCTTAATCAATTGCATTATTTTTAATGCCATGCCCGTGAAAGAATAGTGGTGGTTTGGAAGGGAAAAAATCTTATTGCTGGAAAGGTAGACAAGCTGGAAACCTGGCTAGCTCATTCTGAGCAACATGTTACATGTTTATATTTCCCTCCTTCCCCTCCAGGGACCGGACCAGATAATCAAGCTCTGGTTACCTGAGATGATTAAGCATGGTGACAAGTGTTTTGTTGACTTTGTATGTTATCTGTTGCTTTTGGCATTTCAGGCTATGGACTGCTCCATTTAGTCTCTTTTTGCTTGTATGTAATGCTCAACTAGCATTGGTCAACAAACTTGGTCAGAGTGAGACCAACTTCATTTTGTTATCTATATTCTATTTTTTTATTAATGAATAAAACATGGACTTACAAAAAAAAATATTACACAACGTAAATATCAAAAACATTTAAATTTTAATAGCAAAATTAATATGAATAACAAATTAAGTAATAGCAAATAAAAAAGCTAGAGTTAGTTTAATTAGTCTAGTTCTCATCATTATTGCACCTCCCTAATAAGATGAATCTACTTAGATATTTCCTCAAAAAAATCAAATAAACATTATATATATATATATATATATATATATATATATATATATATATATATATATAAACATTTTAATTAAAAATATAGAAACATTATCACTATGTTTTAAATTTATTATAATTACATTTAATTTATATATTTATTTTATTATATATTTTATTATATAAATCATTTAACATGAAATAATAATATAATATGTTTGTGAAATACTAATATGATATGCAAATATCATTTGGTGTAAGAAAATTTGATACATTTTGGATAAATAACACCCAAATTATCTATTTTATTAATATTTTTTTTAATAATTATTTTTTTTTATAGATAAATGGTAATTTAAAATTCCAACCCTTTCAAAATATTTAAAATTGTAATTTAAATAACCCAAAATACCATTCAAATGCACCTTCATTTATTGGATTGATTCAAAATTGCAATTTAAGTACCCAAAAATACCATTTAAATGCACCTTCATTTATTGGATTGATTCAAATGGATAGACTTTACAACATTTTCCAAATATACTGTAATGATATTATATCACAAACCACACCATGTTAATAAAAAATTTACTATATTAAAATACATAAATATGAATTTAGAAAATTATAATTAATTTTAATAATTATGAATTTTCAATTTTTTCAAATATTTAGTTTTTTTTTTCTTTAATATAACGTTATCTTAGATTTATTTTAATTTAGAATTAGTTTTAAGAGGATCAAATTTCTCGAGATGTAAATATTTTTTTGAGTGCAAAATTTTACAAAAGTTCTAATGCTATTTTTTCATCGGTGTTGTATAATCTCTCAATTTTCCATTAAATGCAATATATTTCCTTGCAAATTTTCTCAAAATTTAAGAGGTATGTATGTGTTCACCTAGCATAACTTAATCTAAAACTAAGAGCATGATTTACACTGAGAAAACTAAATTTTTCATATTAAAATTTTAATTTTTTATGTAAAATTATATTTTATTTTTATTTTTATAAGTTTGTGAGTTTTTTTAGCTCTTTAAATAAATTGAAAAACCAAGAGTACCTTCTGAAGAGGACTTGTAAAAGAAGATAGTGGTGTTTTTTGAAATTGTTTAATTGTGTATATTTTATGTTATTGATTTTTTATTCAACCCTTTGAAACTGTCCAAAAAAAGTTTCAAGCATGATGTTTTAGAAGAAATTAAATAAAAAATATCATATGAATTCAAAAATGTCAAACTCATATGTCATTGGATAGAGGCTTCATTCTAGAATCCAACATGATCAACTCAGCTACATAAGGACAAATTTATGCATAGAGACCACTAGGGTAGAAAATAGTGTTCTAGAGAAATATGCAAAAGAGAAGCTAAAACTCTATTTTTCTCCATCCCAGCACTTAAAACCCTAGATGTAGTGTTTGAATAGTTTGAAATTCCAATTTGAGTGTTTGAATAGTTTGAAATTCCAATTTCAAATAGCTAGATTGAACTGTTTGAATAGTTTGAAATTCAAATTTCAAATAGTTAGTCTATAGCTAGATACTTGTCTTTAAGCTAATTATAAAATTTATTTATTCCACAAAATTAATTTTTATAAATATTCAAATATATTCCAAAGTTTAATTTTCCTTAATTATAAATCCAAATTTTATTTTATTTTACTAAGAAAATCATTATAATAATATATAGATAATTTTCTATAAAATATCTTTATTTTGTTTTTTCAATTTTGAAATTCTTGAAAATGATAATTTGTTTATTATTTTGATTTTAAATATAACATATTTTTATACTGAACTAAATTTTATAATATTATTATTTTAAAAATAATTTCATATGCACATTTAAATCTAAATTACTCAAATTCAAATCAGTCAAATGATGTTTTTATTATTTTAAAGATATATATTGCAAACCTAAGTCAAAGTAAAAATTCTATATATACTTTGTACTTGTGTGGACTGAGTGGATTGAGGAGACTGAATTAAGTGCAATCACATTTTATAGGTTGAGAGAGATTTATAAGAGCAGATACCATTGCATCCATTACACCTATATTAATTATAACTTACAACTATTACAATAATTACTCCACTCATTTTTTGTGAACAAGTGGATATATATATATATATATATATATATAAGTTTTATTTTAATAATAGATATGATTATGATGAAGGAAATCGTGTGTATTAACTCTTCAATGAATTTTATAAAATATACATCATTATTTAAATTCACATTTTTTTTTACAAAGTCGGTTGCTATATTATATTCGAAAAATAAAAGGATAAGATTCCTTGATACAATCTGAAAGTGCAGAGGACAAACTAGGAGGAGGGCTTAGACAAAATGTCGTGTCTCCAAAGTGTCGATTGTTCACACTATGTTGCATTATCGGACCGAGATAGATTCTGACAAACTGTGAAAGAAAAAGAGCTACTTCAAAAAACATAAGCAATAGTGAAAGAGGTGGAATGAGCATTAGTCGATGTTGATAGGTCGAGCAGTTGAGGCATCAGTGTTGTCATCTTGACTATCATTTCTGACATTGTTAGAGCTGGAGCTAGGAGCTGAGCGCTTGTCCAGCATGTATTTCAGGATCTAAAGAGACTCTTCTAGATGGGAGCACCGATTTGTTGTTTACAGAAGTTGATTCTGACGAGATCGCGCACGTTTCTGTAAGAAGCCATTGTCAACTTTCTGTTTTTCCTCCATGATCTTCAACTGGCCACGGATTAATGCCATTTCGGACTGCAAGTCTGCACATTGAAAGAAGTTTTCATTTCTCATTGTGTTGCCACTGCGTTGAGTTGGAGCTCGCATAGCCCAGGAAGAGAGTGGGCGGACAGAAAGGGCAAGAAAAGAATGTTGAGTTTCGGTCCTGAAGCAGAGGGAGATTCTATAGAAGATGGGCCGAGAGCTAAGAGGAGGATCACATTGCCACTCAGGAGGAAGAAAGGTCCAGTGAATAATCCGAGACAGAGGAGAAGGCTTGCTGGGAGAGAGGTGGAGTGAAAATTCAGCGAGGGGGTGTGGATAAATAGATCTGACGGATTGAGGAGGGGAGTCATGGCAGAGATTACGAGGGGATAAGATCACGAGATGGGCGTTGTTGCAGAGATGAGAGGTTCTTATCATTTCAGACACAATCTCGCAGGAGATCTTACGAGAAAGATATGAGAGCAAAGTGAGGATCATGGCGGAGGCGAGAAGGAGACACCACCTTGACCGAACAATTGACCTGCTGATCTTCTACATGCTTTAGTAGCCAAAGTATCTGCTTGCTTATTATTTGCGCGGAGGATATGGTAGAAGAAGACGTCCTTCAAATCCTTTACCATGATACGACATCTGCTTACAAGTCTGCAGAGATCTATATTGGAGATTTGATTTGGACTTGTCATCATGTTAATGATGATGGTTGAATCTCCAAAGATCATAGTGTTTGATAGATTGAGACGTTTTATCAGTTGGAGTCTTTTTAGCAGCACATAGACTTCGGCTTTATTGTTTGAAATTGAGCCGAGTCCCCATTCGAAAGATGAAATAGTATTGTTGCACTCATCAATTATGAGTCCTCCTGCTCCTGCGATGTTGGGGTTGGCCTTTGATGCTCCATCGAAGAAAAGGGCAGGTCGCCTTTGTTTTTTCAACCATTCAATGAATTATTTCTCCTTGATCCTTATCTTCCATTGCTATTTTTGAGAAGGATGCTTGTTTGGGGCAATGTTGAACCCAGGAATGTCAAGTACCCTCCCCAAAAAGGTTCGTTCTTCAGTTGGAAGATCAGTGAATTTAAAGTCACTGTTGCTTTTGGATAGAATTGTCTCTAGGGTGAGGCTACAGGTCTTGTTTTGAGAGATTCTTGGGCAAGGTTGTTTATCTTGGAAGATCATTTTATTCCTCGCCAGCTAGATACTCCATAGTAGAACATGTGGGAGGGTGTCCCAAACCCTCTTGGTTATGGTTTTTCTCTTTTTATCCCAGGGATATCCTTTTTTCCAATTGGTTAATAAATATGGGATTAAATTGATAGTTGTGAGATCAGCTTTGAAGTAGTTTTTAAGATCATTCCAGCATTGCTTGGCGAAAGGGAATCTCACAAAGTGATGGAGAGTAGTTTCATCTTCGTTTTGACATGACGGGCATCTGGAGGGACTGTTGATGCCTCTCTTTTTTTAATTTTCTGCAGTTAAAATTTTTCATTTGAGGAGAATCCAAATAAAAAATTTTACCTTAGGAAGGGCTTCAAATTTCCAAATGAGCTTCCATATGGGCCACCGAGGAGCAGGGAGCTGATCTTGTAGAAGAGTCTCATAGGCCAATTTTATGAGTACGCCAAGGCAGAGGGATCCCATCGGTAACTGTCTTGGTTGCCTTTGGTGAGAGAGACTGCTCCATGCACCAGAGCTTTCAGATTTGCTAACTCAGCCTCAAGGTATGGAGGAGGAGTTGGGAAAACCCAGCCATTCCATGAATTGGTATTCTCGTCCCACTTGGAGATCTGATCCATGGTGTTGATATTTTGGCTCCTGAGAAAGTTTTGGATACGGTGGATGTTCTTATTGTCGGTGAAATGGGACTGGCCCATGATTTTGTCTCCCCAGATGTTGATGTTGTTTCTTCCTTTAGGAACTTTAGAGATTTTTCTGCTGAGAAAAGGAATAGCTTTTTTGTAGACAGTCCAAATTCTTGAGCAAGATCTGATTGGGATGGCCTGATCAAGGATGTTGTGCCGATAAGAGTTGAGGTATTTGGTTTCGAGAACTTTCTTCCACTAGGAGTGTTGTCTAGTGATGAAGCTCCACACAATCTTACCTCCAAAGGCGTTGTTCAATAGATGAGGAATTCGAATGCCTAATCCACAATTCTCATAATTTTGAGTGATCTGTCTCCATTTTATTAGATTGAATTTCTTTTTGTCATTTTTCCCTCCCTGCCATAAGAAGTGCCTTGTAACAACTTCAATTTTGTGGTGGATGTTAGAGGGAGCATGAAGCAAGGAGAAGTGGTACAGAGGCAGGGTAGTTAGAACAAATTTGAGAAGAACAGTGCGTCCAGCCAAATTAATCCAAGAGGAACCCCATTGCTGGACTTTCTTTTTAATTTTATCAATGGTGATGTTCCAAATCTCAGATTTGAGAGGACCAGAACTGACTGGCATCCCAAGGTAGTTGAAGTAAGTCCAGTTCATCTTGTATTGGACTCCAAAAATTTGAGCAATGTTGTGCATAGTACTGTTAGTAGCATTCCACCCATAAATGCAACTTTTTTGGTGGTTGATCAACCCTCCTGAAAAAACATGAACTTTTCAAGAATGGTTTTGAATCTCTGAGCAATGATGGATGTTGCTCCTCCCATCAAGAGGGTGTTTTCAGCAAATTGAGAGTGGTTCATGTTCTTGACGCCGTTCCTGAACTTGATTCCAGTGATGAGGCCAACCCTACGCTTATGATCCAAGGCCCTGCTGAAGGATTCAACCATGAAGATAAAGAGGAAAGGAGAGAGGGTGCAGCCTTGTCTTAAGCCTCTAGAGGATTGAAAGAATTTTCCTGACCTTCCATTGACTAAGGGGGGGATCCAAGGGCTAGAGATGCGAGCATTAATGAGGGTTATGAATTCATGGTCAAATCCCATAGATTGGAGGACAACAAGGAGGAAGGAGTGCCTAACTCTATCAAAAGCATTAGCGAGGTCAAGTTTTAGGATAAAGCCTTTTTCAGATCTATAAATTCTAGAGTGAATGGCTTTATGAACTAGGAGGATAGAGTCAGATATTTGTCTTTGGGAGATGAACCCCCATTGATTTTCAGATATGAGGGAAGGGAGGTGAGGCTTGAGGCATGATGCAAGAATTTTGGTTAAGATTTTATAAGAGGAATTGTAGAGGGAGATGGGTCTAAATCTGCAGAAAGAGGAGGGGCGAGTCTCTGTATGGACAAGGGCAAGGAAAGTGGAGTTGGTGAAGCCACTAATCTTCTTCTTTCTTTGCACCCACTGTATCATTTTGAGAAGGTCTTTTTGATGATTTCCCAGAAATTTCGGAAGAAGTTAATGGAGAAGCCATCTGGTCTTGGAAACTTGTCTGGATGCAGAGACCAGATTGCTTGGTAAATTTCGGCCTCCTCAATGCTTTTTGTAAGAGAGTTGTTGATCTCTTCCATAATGAGCTTGGGCATGAATTTGAGAAGATCAGAGTAGTCCTCCGGAATTGATGTTTCGGTGAGTAGATTTTTATAGTGATTGTATGTGGTAGACTTGATACCTTCTTGATCATTGTAGACTTCACCTTCATCATCGGTAATAAAAGAAATTTTTTTCCTTGTCTTTCTTACCGTGGCTTGTTTATGGAAGAAAGAGGTGTTTTTGTCACTAGCCTTGAACCAAAGATTTCTTGACTTCAGACTCCATTTCTCCTCCTCGTTTCTGTTGGCTCTGTAGAGATTCAAGTATAGGCGCTTTTCCTTATCCTGATTATCTTGATTTTCTCCATTGGTATCAATGTCAATATGAGCTTCTTCTAAATCTCTTTTGATTTCATTTCTTTCTTTTTCAGGTTCCTTATAATGGAGCTTGGCCCATTCTTTAAACGCTATACAAACTTGTTTAAGTTTTGCTTCCCAAATATGCATGGGTGATCCTTCAACGTGTTGCTGCCATGAATAAAGCACGATCTTTCTGACCTTCGGATGGTTGTTCCATAGAGGGTTGAATCTAAAAGGAAGAGGTCCCAAGGAGGGATGATCTTCGAGGGAAAGAGTTACCGGGTAGTGATCAGAGTATGAGAAGGATATAATATTGGAGGTGGCTGCAGAGAAGTGAGAGATAAGGGGAACATCCACAATGAAATGATCAAGATGTTCCATAATGTTTCCGGAGCCAATTCTTCAATTGCTCCACGTGAACTTTCGATTCTTGGGTATAATTTCGACCAAGTCATGGCAATGAATTATAGATTCAAGTTGATCCCTAGATGGATCAGAGTTGAAACTGCCACCTCCTTTTTTGTTAGCATGTAGAAGCAGGTTTAGGTCTCCTCCTATGATAACATACTGATTACTTTCACAGCCTATATATGCTTGCATAGTGTTCCAGCAGAGTTCTTTATCCTTGTTGTGGTTTGGCCCATATATATTGTACTCTGTGAGCATAATGTTCTCTTGAGTACTTTGTAGATTAACTTTGATCTAGTTTTTATTTTTAATAGCTGCAATCTGTTTCCAGGCATTTTGATTCCATATGGTGGATATTCCTCCAGAGGATCCTCTGGATTCCACCACGGTGCCCATGTACTTCTTCATTTTATTAATAATAGTTTCCATGTCTTGTTCTCCTTGTTTAGTTTCCTGAAGGAGAATAATGTCAGGTTTTTCTTAACTAAGAAGATATTTTAGAGCTGAATTTTTAGAGGGGTGCCCAAGTCCCCTACAATTTCGGGTGAGTGCTTTCATCATTTCAGGAGTGCAGGTTGTGGACCTGTCTTTCCTCCAGATTCATTATGACTTGCTTCTCTGCTGATTTTTCCTCCAATGTAGGATTCTATAGGATGTTGTTTGCCAAGAGAAATATCCTTTTGGGCTGCCTCATCTCGAAGGATTTTGGTTGTTCTTCTTCGAGGACAAGGCTTTTTAAGGATCTCCAGGTTGACCCCATGTTCTTTTGTTGCATTCCTATTGATGACACGGGTTGAATAAGGTTCAGCATTGGAAGAAGATGGGAAGGATTTGGGAGGGGAGCTCTGGGGATCGAGAAGGGGGATGGAAGGGAGAGGGAATTCCTCTTGGGAGGCGAGGGAAGAAAAGGGATTAGAAGAGGCAAGAGGGTTGGGAGAGAGATTAGGGGAAGGGTGAGAGGAGGGCTGAGAGGAAGAGGAGGGATTGGATGGGGCGGAGCTGAGAGGTGCAGTGGGCTGGGAGGGTTGAGAAGGGTGGATAACAGGGTTTCTAGGATTCGAAGCAGTCTTTTTTTCTTAATTGTTTCCCATTTGGTTTCTAGTTCAGAACTTTCCACATCAATAATTTTAGTACATCTATTAGCAAAGTGGTCGCATTCATGGCATACCTTGCACTTGAAGGGGATTTGCTCGTAGTTGAGCTATTGTATGTGAGTCCAGTTGTCCACCTTCAGCTTGATCGCCTCCGGCAAGCCTTTCCCCAGATCCACTTCTACACAGATCCTGGCGCATGCTTGCATGTTGTCCTTCGGTTCACTTCTATCTATGAACTTTCCTACTGCATTTTCGATAGCCCGAATTGATTCATCGCCCCAGTATTGCATGGGGAGGTGGGGGAGATGAACCCAGACATGAACTACATTGGGGAGGTCAAGCTCAAGATCAAAATCTGGAGTTTGTTTGTTGAGATAAAGTCCTCTGGTGTCCATGAAGTAAGGCCCCTTTCTAAATATCAGATCCTTATCTTCTTTGGTCTTGAAATGAAATGTGAAGAAGCCTCTGCCACAGAATCTGATGGAGATTTTCCCATTGATCTTATCTGCCCAATTCCGTTCGACACATTTCTAAACCATCTTTGGCAATGGCCATAGTCCTGTAAATTGACCAATGAGTCCTTTTTCAGCGAGCGAGAGAGCTGCCATGCAAGGGATCACAGGAGGAAGGGAAACTTCCTGAATTCCCTCTATTTTCTTGACGAACTTGGATAATGCAAGTCTTGGGCGCTGAGGGTTTAATGATTTTATCAAAGCTGAGAAGGCCTGAGCATGGTCTGGCGGAGGAGCCGCCTCTGGGGTAGCCACCGGAGGGGCCATGGGGCCGATGGCGGTGAGCAGCAGTAGTCTGCAAAGGTCGGCGCCTAGGTCACGGCCGCGACCAGCAGGAGCAGTGTCCTTTCCCTTGATTGCAACTAAGATGTTAAATTCACATTTTTGAGTTACACTTATTCATATAAAATATTATAATATTTATTAAAATCAAATTGATAATTTTTCTTATGTTTAATAAATTTATTATTGAAATTATAACATTGAAATTTAAATCATAATAAAAACTAATTTTAAAGTCACCAAATTATAAATATAAGAATATTACAATTTCAATTGCAAGTGGGTTAGAATAATTTTTCAAATCTATACACCAAAACCCTAGAAATGTAGTGAGAAATTAATCAAGGCCATTGTTAATTACCTACTCAAATGTAATAAGTAATTATATTCGGTTCTTTTTTAACTATCAAATACTTACAATTTTAAAGTTTACATATCATTATTGATATTTGCAGAAATTTTAAAGTTTTCAATCTTAAAGCTCATTGGAGCTCCTAACCTAGGGTTGCAGTTGAGAGTTTGTTTAAACATTCAATCGAGCTATTTTTAAGTTCCTCAGTAGCTCGATCAAGTAGCGCTTAAAATTGTTCAACCGAGCATCCTTTTTTCACCAAAATGCGCCATGGTTTCGCCAAAAAATGTAACCCAATTCCATGTTATTGCCCATATAGGATTGATTACATAGAGTGAAAATTATCCATCATATGGATGGAGGTAGGGAGAGAGAGGGAAAAGGAAGGAGAGGGAGGGGGAGAAGAGAGAAGGAGAGAGGGAGGGAGATAATGATAGAGCTAGAGAAGAGAGAGAGAGAGAAAGTGATGGGTAGGGGAGAGAGGGAGGGAGAGAGAGGAATGAAGAGAGAGAAGAGGGGAGGGAGAGAAACTTGGAGTTGGAGGGGGCGAGAGAGGGAGGAAGAACAAAGACATAGAGAGATAGAGGTAGAGAGAGACAAAGTGATAAGGTAGAGAGGGAGAGGGGATGGGAGGGAAGATAAATAGGAGAGGTGAGAGAGAGGGAGACACAGAGATGGAGGGGGGATAGAGGGGAGAGAGAGAGAGAGAGGGGATGGGAGGGAAGATAAATAGGAGAGGTGAGAGAGAGGGAGACACTGAGATGGAGGGGGGATAGAGGGGGAGAGAGAGAGGGAGATAGTGACAGAGTTAGAGGGTAGCGAGAGAGAGATGGGAGGGATAGAGAGAGATGGGGGATAGAAAGGGGGAGAGAGAAAGGAAGAGAGAGTGGACTTCAGAGAGAGAAGGAGAGAGGGATGGAGAGAGTAGAGAAGGAGGGAAGAGAGAGAGGAAGGGAAATATGGATCCAGCCTAGATATGGTATGTGTATATAAAAACTAGCCTAGATCCATCTTAACCCCGGATCTATCAAAAGAAGGATCAAATCTCTTTTCACTTTAAAATAAGTTTGCATCTCAAGATATTTGATCTCTTTGTATGCTTGATAGATCCGAGATTAAGATGAATCTAAATTAATTACTATAATAACAAAAATATAAAATTTAACAATACCAAAATTAAAAAACATATGATAATTATCATTTCATAAAAATATATTAATAAAATTACAAAAATTTAAAACAAAACATTGAAAAAAAAAAAGATTTAGAAAAAACATACCAACACTTCCAACACTTTTTACTAAGAAAGTAGAGATTACTCAAATAATTCTTTAAGAAAAAGAGATATTGGAGGTGGTCATGTAGATAATAGGCATTTGAATGCCACTAGCTAATAATGTTCTATCCATTTTGAAAAGGAGTGTAATCTAAAGCAAAGTCTCACACAAAACAAAACAATGACGAAATTTTCACCAAAGGTGAAGGAGCCCATTTTAACGTATCTAATATGTTTTTCTTTATTTTTTCACAAAGAAGTTTCTTGATGATGTTGGGTTTCTTGATTCTTGTTTCTTCACCAATATCATAGGTTACTAGGTTTTTGTTAAAGAAATTTAATGAAATAGTTAAAAAGTTAAGTGAAGCTTGGATTATAAGGGAATGAGGATTATTGAAGATTGATTGTGCAAGATAAGTTAAGAAGGTAATAAGGATTATTGATTGTGCATGATAAGCAAGAAGAGGTGAGAAATTTCAAGATAGTTTTCTAGTTTCTGGTTTTCACTACAATATTTTTGAAGTGTGGTTTAGTTTATTGTAAAAAAATATATAGTGCTTTTATAATGGAGATTATAAAAATTTTATTAAAAATACTGGATTGAAAGTTTGTTACATTCTCATGATGACAAATAGAATGTTTTTTAAAAAATATTTATTCAACAAGCTAAAAAAATATTAAAATAATTTAAGATGGTAACTTGGGGCATAGGCAATATGGTCATTTGGTCTTTACATTTTAAGGGGATAAATTTAAATTTAAAGGATGAACATTTTTAACAAGATGAAAAATATCATGGTTGAGAAATCATTCCAAAAACTTTTATGATTGTTACAATTAGTGCATTTAGATATTTGTTGTCCCTTGTATTTTATTTTTGAAATTTATAAATGATTATTTTAGGACTAAATGGATTTATTCCATAGAATGTAAGAATGAAGTATTTAGATTCTTATAAATTTTAAATTTTTAGGTGGAAATGATTAGTTATTTTATTAAAAAAAATTAAAATTACATTATTTAATGTGAAATTTGAACGATTATTAAAATAGCCATATTTGTATTAAAATCAAAATATAGAGAAAATAAATTTCATATACAAATATTATCTAAAATTGTGCATATTATTAATATTAGCCCTGATAATAAAAATTTTGGATTGTATACTTAGATTTCTCAAATAGATTTATAAAAAAATTTACTATTATTATTTAGAAAGAAACATATAATTTTAAATTAAAAATTAATATTATTATTTTATTTTGATTAATATTAATTATATATTAAATAATACTTATATTTTATATTAAGTTGTAATTTTTTAAATTTAAATAATTTATTTTATTTAAAAATATATTAAATCTGTTTTTGTTCATCTACTTATTGAAAAAATGAATCTTATACTAAATGATTTGTATAATTCTTAATTGGATATTGTTAATTGAATTATTTTTAAAAACAAAAATATATTAAATATTTTAAAATTACAATTATAAATAATTTGCTAGATCTAAGTCTTTTGTGATCCATAATTTTAGGTTTAAGACTTTTGTGATTCATAATTTAGATAAATGTTTTTCGATTAATCATATCATTAGGATTTGGAGGTTTCTAACCATTTAATATGGTTCATTCCCAAAACAAAGTGAAAAAAGAAAATCGATCTTTCCCAACAATGATGCATTCTCAATATTTATTCTGTAAGATCCATCTTTTTTTTCACCTTATCCTGAAAATGAATCACATTTATTTATACAAATAATTTAATTAAAAATATAAATAAATATTATAAATAATATAATACGTACACATCATCAATGCTATACCAAAGACCTTTAAATGCTTCATGCTCCATGAATACCTTTTCAAATAATACCTCTCAAATTAAGTTTCAAAGTATATTCCTTTTCCCTCATGTACATCATCATTTATGTAAGTTCCAAAGTACTTTCCTTTACATAAATTAAGACCTTTGAATGCTTCTCTTTTAAAAAATCTTCCATTTTTCTTTACCATTCCCCATTTCCATTTCTCACTTTTATGAGATTTAATGAATATTTTTAATGTAAAAAAAAGATTATAAAATCATTTAGAAATTTGAGTAAGATTATAAAAAAATTGTGTAAATTTTTTTTGAAAATTTAGATTATAATTATTAAACTTCAGTATTTTAGGTGTTACAAAATTTTTTAATAATGCTAAATTTATTTTGCTAAATTTATTTCCACTATCAAAAATACAATTCAAATATTCAATTTTTGAAAAACAATTTATAGATTCCAAAAAACAAACTGTATTCCATTCTATTAAGTAAACAACTCCCCTTTTAATTCAAAAACTCTTAAATTATGTTTCAAATTATATTCCTTTTCTGCATCTTCATTTACGTAAGCTTCAAATTATTTTCCTTTACTTAAATTAAGTTTGAAGGAATATTCGTTTCCCTTCTCTGCATCTTCATTTACCGAAGTTTCAAATCATGTTCATTTTCCCATTCTTTACCTCTGAATTGGAACTGTTTTCTGTTACTGAGAATTTCTCACCTTTAATGTGTCGCCATGGCCGAGAAGTTATAACAGATATTCCTGGCGTCCTGTGGAGGCAAAACAGGTCTTCTCTAAATATCCACAAATCTGCCTTTAATTTTTTTCAATTTACATTTACAATACGTATAGGCATATGTATAGAATTTAGTAACAAGCTTTCTTTGCAATGCAGGCGCAGCACAGCAAAAGTTTTCCGGCATGAATTTATTCTGCGAGCTTAATTCAGTCTTACTCATTCTCAGCTCCACAGAGTCGAAAATCTATGGTTGGCTAAAACAATTTGCCCATTTCTTGATGAATGGTTTCATTCTCATTTTGCCCCCTTCCTCAAGAAAACTTTTAGTGTATAAAAGGGCAATGGAGTTCAAATTTACAAATGACAGCGTACAATAAACGGGATCGACTGTATTCAGATTATTTCTCAACTGTGTCTTTTGTGTGTTGCGATGGCGAAGCAATTACAATTCGGAGACCAGGCCACAGCCGATGTTAAATTAAAGCTGATTCATACAGATGAAACAGCGCATGAAGAAAATACTCTTTACCTTCATTCTGAAGTTCTCAGAAAATCTGATTTCTATAAAGAGAAGTTGTCTGAACACTGTTCTGAAGAGCCTCCTATTGAAATTCAATTGGAGATAACCAGTCCTAATAGTGCAGAGATATATAAGAAGTGTCTTCGTCTGGTGTATTCTTCTCAAAATCACAACCGCTTTGTTTTCTCCAGTGTAGATGAAGCCCTGGACATTCTTCCAGTTGCTTCAGAATGGTTGTTTCATGATGCTATGGACAGATGTTTGCAGTATTTGGATGCTGTTCGCTGGAATGGTGAGCAGGAAGCCAAACTTCGAGCTCTGCTCTCCACTTTGCAAATAACCCCTTTCCCAGATTTAGCAGCGAGGCTCGGTACTGGCGAGTGCGAGTTTAATTGTGACCATTTAGAGATGCTGGAGCAGACTTTACAGAGAAGGTTCTCTCTCATTTCTCAGACTTCAAATTGGTATAACCAATTTTGGAATAAGAATCATATCCGGAGCGGAATTGAAAAATTTGTTGTAGAAAGTTATAGGGCAAATGCTTCCTCAGAGATTGCAGATGTGTGCAGGTCTGTAATTCTGAAAGAGTTCAGTGACAATGTTGAGATTATTAAATCTGCAGAGGATAACGACCTCCGTGATGTTTCTCGTTCCATATTGTGGCTGCTCGACCTGATTCAGCGATGTGAGGCTGAAGGATTGTATGAAAAAGTGCTCAGACTGTTTTGTGAAGATGTTGAACTTCTTCATGCAGTACAGACCCTGCAGCACAGAGCAAATATTGGTAGAGATCCTTTGAAACATCTGCTGGATATTTTAATTAATCGGTTCTTAAAATGCTTGGCCAAAGGGGAGCTAATAACTCCTACTTCATTTAGGAATTATTTTCTCACAAATTGGGTTCCTGCTCTGGTCACCAACATTCATTACTTGAGGTCCATAACAAGGGATGACACATTTGTCATAGATGACTTTGAAGAAACTATGGAAAAGGGAATAATTTGTATCGCTGAAACGCTCCATCTCCCTGAGCAAAATCAGTTTTACTACATATGGGAAGAGGCTTACAGAATTAATAGCATCAACTCCAATAGAGCGTTTGAGTGGTGGACTAAAAGACTTACAGAGGGCCATCTTATGTCAGGCCATCCTGCAGATGATGCCATATCTAAGAGGATTCTGGTGATGTGTGACCACACAGCAGTTTAGATATTAATTGCTTTTCTAAGCATTTCTACTTTAATGTTGTTGGATTTCATTTCCTTTTTATGGTTGTCATTCAACTATGAAGCCTGTAATAAATAGAATAATATTTTATGACACAATTGTTTTCCTGTTTTTTTCAGGATTATGAATATATCTTTTTAATATTAAACTCTGAAGCATGGAATAAATTTTATGACGGAGATTGCTAAATTTGTTAGTTTGTTCCGTGCTATCCTTTGAAGCTTGGATTTAATAAATCAAACTTATAATGTCTGGGGTGTTAGTTTTATATTCCATATTTTTCTTATTGAATTTATTTAATTATTAAAAAAAAAAGTGTAATTATATTTTTTTCCTTTCTTAATTTTTATAATTATTGATATAGAATGCGCCTAGAGTGAGAGTGAAAGCCTACTGTGATAGCACCGTTCATGGTTCTCTCATACAATGCATTATAAATATTTCTACCGATATGTAAAATTAAAAGAAGGGGGACTGAGCAACAGGGATTGCTTGCTTAGGATGTTGAGGTTTTCTTGTGAATAAAATTTGAATTGTTGGACAGCCATTAAAGCGTGGTTGGTGCATGAATTTAATAGACTGGTGAGCTGCAAAAGAAAGTACACAAGCCCCTGCATTTGAGAACCTTCACAAAAAATGAGAACATGAATTTGTGGATGATGAGACTAGCCAAGATAGCAAGAACGAGGATGGACACCCCTACAACACGAGGAAAAGAAGCAACAAAAAAAAGGGGGGCACACTCGAAGAATTGGTGGAGGAGGGAGAGCAGCGTGTAGAAATTAATATAATTTGCTACTACTGATGTATTTGAACTGAAAACAAGAGATTACAAATTTCCTCTATTATTCTGCAGAATGGAAATCACAATTTAGAAACACATGCAACCATTAAAACACCACAAGAACACAATGATTTACAAGGGAACCCAACTGGGAAATACCCTTCTACTTTTTAGTAATCATATGAGAATGAGAAACTATTACAATGTCTTGCTTCGACCCTTAAGCAAACCCTGCGCTATAAACATGTTCTCTTGTTGACTGTCCTGCTCTGGCCGACACTTAGCCAATTCAAGGCCCCAACTTTCTCCTATTTCCTTGCGCAATTCAAAAGAAATTAGGGTCCAAAATAATAAGAGAATTCCCTATTTCCTTGCACAAATCCCAAGGAATTGATCTCCTATCCCAATGCCAAGCCTGTACACTCAACTAGTATATAATTGATAATTACAATGTGCCTTTTCCTCCACTCTAGCTAGGCAATTCGAATTCCATGCATGTCTCAGCTATTTTTGGTTGATTGAGTAGTTTAACTGAGAGATCATTAACAACAGTTCTACTGATCAATTGATCTTCAACTGACTCAACTAGTTGTTTGAGCTCAGTTAACTGAGTCAAATTGAAAATAATTGAATTAGATTGCAAAATATTAGCAATCACTCTATGCACAACTCTACTTCTAGCCTATAATTCGAATTCACTGAGTAAACTAGTATACAAAGTCATGTCACACAAGTTAACTGCAATCCAAGTCATCCTACTGATGTGGAAAATCGAATTACTAAATTTGACTAAGGCACAAGTCAAATTTAGCCTTTTTTGCTACAATTTCTAACACAGCGATGGAGGGCAGTAAACAACAAGGAATGGTGAGTTGAGAAACGACAAGTAGGAGAGAAGAGAAGAGAAGTGAAGGGAATGGTCTAAGAATCCCTGGAGGATGTGGGTTGGGATACTACTTTATGGAGCCCTATAACAACTTGCATACCTAGGAAACTAGAGAACCTCGTAACAGCTTGGGAATCCTCGAGGTTGTGGGTTAAGATTGAAATCTATGGAGCCTTGTAACAGCTTGGGAACCCTGGAGGATGTGAGTTGAGACTGGAATCTCTGGAGCCCTATAACATCTTGGGCTTCCTGGAGGTTGTGAGTTGAGGTAGTAGTTCCTAAAGCCCTGGACAGCTTGGGAGGAGATGAGTCTTTGAGTCAACACTAGTAGTGTATCTTGTACATCCTGGAAAGGAGGTGTATCCTTGACATTATTTTCAAGGTGGAGGTGGCGAACCTATGTATTTCATGTGAATTATTTATTGTAGCAGGGAGATGGTAGGATTGAGGAAGAAGTCCACTAGAGTCCATGTTTCAGCAAGCATACATGATCCAGGTGGCTCCAGAGACACATACAGGACAAAGAGGTCTCAAAAATCGAAGTGTTTGGATTGCTCTCGAACCAGGTTCAGGTTGAATATCTCGTCTTTTTTATTCCAACGGTGCAGACGACACTCAATTCTGAGTCTGTATGGAGAAGTTAGGAGCAGTCAAAGTTTTGGGTTGACTTAGTGACTTGGCAGGCTTAAAGGAGGCGCAAATTCGCCCGGAATCTGGCTTGAGCCTGGAGGAGAAAGACCTTTTACATTCATTACGATCGAAGTGGCCTTCAAAGAGCCATGTGATGGAGACTCCATCCATAGCAACACCTTAAAGACAAAGCGTATGTGCATGAACCAGTCGAAAGAATCGCCTCCTTTAAGCTTGCCAAGTCACCAAGTCAACTTAGAACTTTGGCTGCTCCTAACTTCTCCATACAAACTCAGAATTGAGCATCGTCTGCACCGTTAGAATCATAAAGATGAGATATTCAACCTGAACCTAGTTCGAGAGCAATCCAAACACTTTGATTTTTTAGCCCTTTTTGTCATGTGTGTGTCTCTGGAGCCACCTGGATCAATCCTCCCCATTGAGGAGCTTTTGGTCCTCCAAAAGCATTAACAAGAATCTGAAATTGTTGTGTACTATGTCTGCACCACGAGTGTTTTGAAAAGTCACCCTTCCTTCTCCTTCTGTAAAAATTATACAATATGCATGTATATTACCGGATTCTTCTGATCTAACAATTTAATCCTTATGTTAAATACAGAATCCTTCTACTTAATTCTTTGCAGAAATTAAATCGCCAATTGCAAACACATGAAGAAAAATCAATCACACATAACAAGATGTTTTACCGGGAAAGCTTAAAGCTAAAAACCCCAACTATCATATATTATGTATATCAATGGATCATGTAACAATCTCATATATCTCATACAAAGCTCAGCTCATAGAGCTCTCAGTACAATATACAATTGTCTCACATTGTCTTGCAGAAATTTGCACCTACATGCACCAATTTCTTGCCTCCTGACAGCCTGCCTCCACTACGCAATCCCTGCTGAAGAAGAACCTTGAATGAATTCGACCTTACCTTGCCTTCACTGTGAAATACTCATAGGCATCTCCAATGTGTGTGTGGATGCATTGAATGCTCCACTATAGTCACAACAGATAGTCCATCTCACCCTTTCACCTATCTCTCCACTGGGTCTCCACTGGATCTGACATGCAATTAGTTAACTGCTGTATTTCTTCAATTGCAAGTAAGACACTATTTGTGAATTCATTAACTAATTAATTCACTCTTCTTTCACTCGTGTATGTTAAGTTACAACTAGCACAATTGAGTTTAACTCACTGAACTGAGTTAAACTAAATAACAACTCCCATAACTACTCTTCTAACTCTGTTACAACTTGCCACTATCAATTATAACTAAGTCCTCCATGCATGAGTCACCAATCACCCTAGGAATTGCGTAATTCCTTCAGCCCACTGATGTGCCACATCTATTCACTGAAATCAAGTACTCCAAGACAATAAGTTATTATTTATTGTCTGATTATTATTAAGGGCTAATAATAATCGACATGCATTCTATTTTTAGATTTGTGATCTATAAATAGACTTCGCCCATCTTCTAAACATAGAAATTCATCCAAAGATAGAATTTTCTCAACCATCTAGAATCAACATCCTAATAATTTTAGAATATGCTCACCATTCTAAAAATAGACATACATCTAAAAATGGCATGTGTGGGCCCCACCTAGTTTAGGTGATTATTTTTCACTAGGATCAAGGAATGATGTTTCCGAATGCCACTTTCACTGTTTCTTGTTGCAACATTCAACACCCCCTCTCAACAAGAAAGGACTGTCTTTGCATGTGCCCTTCAACTCTTGTATGCAACACTTCCGAAACTGAATAGCCTCCAAACAATTGAATCAGTATAATGCATATGTCATCAAAGTCTTCTGACTTCTGCTTAGCTATTGCACATGTCTTCAGGAACCACTGCGTTGTTGAAATCTGAACCCATGCACTATGCACTTGTTGTCAACTCTGATCCGCACTCTAGTATCTGACACTGTCACTTTGACCTCACTGCATCAATCCAACTGATCATGCTACTATTTATCTATGGGCGCCTCGTATCCAGGTTCAATTCATGAGATCCACACCATCTCAATGAATGCTGCCCAAAAATTTATTCTTAGGATTATCCATGCATGTCGCCCACCTCTCACCTAGTGGTATAGCTGCATGCACTCCCTCTGCCCATCTGGCACGAAATTTCTCTGCATGAGTGGTTGCTCCCACTCCATGATCCTCATGTTGTGGCTGCTCCACATCCAGAGGTTCACTCTTACCTGCATGCAAATCCCGCTCCCTCTCAAGCTTCAATTAAATGTCTTTCTCACACTTTCCAACAGTAGGAAGCTCCGTAGAAATCCCATCTACTTCAAGTTTGTATAGATTCTTAACTCGAATCCCAACCTTATTTGCTTGCCCTGTTGCTTTGTGTCGCAAGAAAACTTTTCCTTAACTAAAGACAACATCATAGCCTCTATCCTCTAACATTGCGACTAAGATTAAATTCTTCTTTAAACCTGGAACATGCACAACATATTTTAGATGAAAGAGTTTACCTGACACCCTCTGAAAGGTAATGGTACCAATGTCGGTCACACTGTATCGTCCATCTTCGCCCAACTCAACATGCATCCGTAGATCTTTCTCCACCAAGACACTGAACAATTTATCATCTCTCGTCATGTGAAAGGAAGCACCACTATCAAAGTACCACCCCGATCCCAATGCACTAGACACCATGCATGCGATCAATGAGAAGTCAAGCTCAAATTGCGAGGCAATAGCCTCACCAACTACAGCTTCGACAACCATCTTGTTCTTCTTCTTATGTGGACAATTTGTGGCAATATGTCCAAACTCGTGACAATGAAAACACTTCACTTTGGACATGTGCTCCTTGCCATCTTCACCGGCCTCAGATCTAGAATGGAATTTCTTCCCCTTCTTCTTCTTCACCTTGGCAGCCAAAGCACAGTTCTCTTCATCATCATGCTTTGATGAAGAGCCATCCCTAGTGTTCTGCCTTATCTCCTCCTGCACTAGATCCAACCAAAGTCGCTCCCAATCTGGTAGTTTCTCCCATCCATTGACAGAGTCTTGATAACTGTACCAACTCTTCGGAAGCCCAAGGAGAGCCAAGCTCACCAAGTCATCATCCGCAACACTAACTCCTACACTCCCAAGCTCATCCCTACAATGGACAAACTTTGTCAAGTATACTGGAATAGTGTCATTATTCTCCATCTTGATTTTTCTGAGTTTATCCTTCAGCACCAATTTCCTATGATCGCTACTGCTTTGGAAAATATCTGTCAAAGCCTTCCACATTACAAAAGGAGTGGCTTTCCCATGAAGGCTTGACACAATATGGTCTTTCACACCTTCCAACAGAAGCCTCCTCGCACTTGCTACTTTCTTTTTCCATGCGTCAAGTACTGCAGCATCTGCCGAAGTGGGCTTAGGAACATCGCTATCGATGAATTCCTTCAAGCCATTATCTTCAAGCACTGCCTCCATCCTGTCCTTCCAGGCTATGTAGTTCGAGCTACCCTCGAGTGCATACTACAACCGCAAACCATTGAAAGCCATTTCAATGTATACTCAATTGTCACACCAAGAAATTGTTGCAGCAATTTCGAATTGTTTCCACCAACAAAAAACTCAGCAGTGCTTCACTATTGCAATCTCTTCAGCTCTGATACCATGTATAAATTATACATGTATATTACCGGATTCTCCTGATCTAAAAATTTAATCCTTATGTTAAATACATAATCCTTCTACATGATTCTTTTCATAAATTAAATCGCCAATTGAAAACACATGAAGAAAAATCAATCACACATAACAAGATGTTTTACCGGGAAAGCTTAAAGCTAAAAACCCAAACTATCATATATTATGTATATTAATGGATCATGAAACAATCTCATATATCTCATACAAAGCTCAGCTCATAGAGCTCTCAGTACAATATAAAATCGTCTCACACTGTCTTGCAGAAATTTGCACCTCCATGCACCAATTTCTTGCCTCCTGATAGCCTGCCTCCACTGCTCAATCCCTACTGAAAAAGAACCCTGAATAAATTCGACCTTACCTTGCCTTGACTGCGCAATAATCATAGGCATATCCAATGTGTGTGTGGATGCATTGAATGCTCCACTATAGTCACAACAGACAGTCCATCTCACCCTTTCACCTATCTCTCCACTGGGTCTCCACTGGATCTGACATGCAAGTAGTTAATTGTTGTATTTCTTCAGTTGCAAGTAAGACACTATTTGTGAGTTAATTAACTAATTAATTCACTCATC
Organism: Pinus albicaulis; assembly: GCA_034641835.2. NCBI lineage: Eukaryota > Viridiplantae > Streptophyta > Pinopsida > Pinales > Pinaceae > Pinus > Pinus albicaulis. Next base: position 938,033,827 of record CM076574.1, read on the forward strand.
TTTCACTAGTGTATGTTCAGTTACAACTAGCACAACTGAGTTTAACTCACTGAACTGAGTTAAACTAAATAACAACTCCCATAACTACTCTTCCAACTCTGTTACAACTTTCCACTATCAGTTATAACTAATTCCTCCATGCATGAGTCACCAACCACCCTAGGAATTGTGTAATTCCTTCAGCCCACTGATGTGCCACATCTGTTCACTGAAATCAAGTGCTCCAAGAAAATAAGTTATTATTTATTGTCTGATTATTATTAAGGGATAATAATAATCGACATGCATTCTATTTTTAGATTTGCGATCTATAAATAGACTTCGCCCATCTTCTAAAAATAGAAATTTATCCAACGATAGAATTTTCTCAACCATCTAAAATCATCGTCCTGCTAATTTTAGAATATGCTCACCATTCTAAAAATAGACATACACCTAAAAATAGCCTATGTGGGCCCCACCTATTTTAGGTGATTATTTTTCACTAGGATCAAGGAATGATGTTTCTGGGTGCCACTTTCATTGTTTCTTGTTGCAACATTTAACACCTTCACCCGCGTCCTTCAGAACCATAAGTGATGAACTGACATCTGCACCTTCTACAAACCTGCTTAACCGATTTCTTTTCCTGTCAGGGAGAAGGCTTTCCATGCCCCATCCTCCTTTGTGTTGCCATCCTTTTCCAACACTTAGAAAACACATGGTTATTTAAACCACAAAATGGCACATTTTTGGATGCCATGATTTATGACCATAGTTATCAACATTATTATAATCAAAATGCACTCTATAATAATGAGATTTATTATACCTTATTTGGTGGTCTTTGGTGCGATCATGGTGATGGGAACTCGCCTCAGCTCTTTCACTGCAACATGCATTACCATGGAACTATGGCGAAGTGCCCCCATCATTCCTCTTCCCTGGGGATTTCATCAATGTATGTTTTCCCTTTATTTCCTTCGAACATACTTTTTCAGTGTACCCTAAACCTGCATAGCGAGGTTGTTGAACAACCTCCAATGGTTGGGTTATGCCTTGGCCACGAATGCCAAGTCCTCCTCCTTTGTACCCCATCTTCTTGAGGAGTCTCATTCTGGTTCCTGAAATGGGTATCTCCACACTTCCAACTGAAATGATATCATGTGAAGAAACTAAAGAGAAATCAACATTGTTTATCTTAGTTGTCGATTTTGAAACAGGTGAAGAAGGCTTTTCTAAGCCTTTGTTGTGCTTCACTTCCTCCAAGGCATTTGTCGCGGCTTGTAGCTGAAGCTGCAATCGTTGCTTCTCCTCCTTCTCTTCATGTATGAATGCCTTCAACGCATCATGATCTACTTGAATAATTTCGTTGTTGCGCTTCAATTCTTCCCACGCCTCTGTCATGGCTTGCAACTGAAGCTGCAATCGACGTGTGTCCTCATTTTCTTCCTGTAGGAGTGATCCGATCACGGGTCGAGTACTACTCTAACCATCGTGTACGGTATTAAGATCTTTTAATTGACTATGGCCTATCACTACTACATTTGGCTGAAATTCCGACACTTGGTTCCGACGCTTTTGACCAAATGTCGGAAATTTTCCCAAATTTTTTCCATCCCGCCCGCAACCGTCGCTATACTGACGTCTATAGAAAAGTGTCGCAATACCGACACTTAAAAACCTGTCGCAATTGCGACGTTTGGAGGAAGACGTCGCAATTGCGACACCATGGCCCAAAGCGTCGCTATTGAGACGACTCCAAACGTCGCAACTGCGACACAATGTCTAGGTGTCGCCATTGCGACATTTGGAGGCACCCGTCGTAATAGCGATGCCTTTTCCTCCGTCGGTATAACGACACTTATATGCGCGCTACATAAAAATACGAAACTTATATGCGCGCTACCTAAAAATTCGAAACTTATATGGGCGCTACATAAAAATGATTTTATTGTTTCGTATTCGTCACAATAGCTACATTAACGTCTAATATCACGCCCGCATTCGCCCTCTGCTCTTGCAGAACAGCATTCGCCCTCAGCTCTTGCAGAACAGCATTTTCCCTCAGCATTCGCCCTCAGCGTTCGCCCTCAGCTCTTGCAGAACAGCATTCGCCCTCAGCTCTTGCAAAATGGTAAGTTCTTACTGCAAGCCCTTCCTCCTATAGTAGGGTTGACTCTATTTGGGTGTTTTTGGTCAATTCCATTGGATTGTGTTAGGCTATAGGGTTCTCTCTAGATGTCAAGAATCAAGATTCAATACCCTCTATTATCTTCATCACCCAATACAAGATTTAAATTTTTCCCAAAGAAACGCTTATTAATTTGGCGGCCATTATTTCTCCCTGCTTTAAAAACCCTACATTTAAATGAAAACAAGCATTGCATTTCAACTACAAAAATCTATTAGTGTTCAAATGTACATGTGTGCATCACTTGTGTAGGGTATTCCTTTTCCACTTTCACATTATCCAAGAATGTGTGCAGTATAGTTCATATTTTTTGTGATTTAGATTATCTTGAAAAAGGAAAGGTAAATTATTTCTCATGGAAAAAGAAGGTTTTCCCTTTTTATAGGTTGTTTGGACTTACTTGGAAAAATTTATGGTATGCCTTTCATATTATGTAGTTTAAATTTGAATTAACAGGTTATTCTACATGAAAATATAATTACCTATGTGATGTCCTTCATCACTAATTAAAATTATAGGGTTTCAATTTCCTAGACTCTAACTCATCTGATGCTAAATTCTAGGTTCTCATTGGTGGATCACTCTTCCATTGATTTCCTTTCCCTCGGGATCTTGTCATACTTTAAAAGTCATCAATGATACATATATTATTTCAGGTATCCCAAAAGGCTTTATAGTAGAACATATTGTGAAGTTTTTTGACACTTGAGGATTCTTTTTAGAACTGCAACGTGGTCTATGCTATCGAGTTATATATCAAGCAACTTGTCCTTAATAACCACACTATGAGGTAGGTTCAACCGGTTTGAACTTGTTGGGACATAGCATATGAAGTTGTGTGATGAGTCCATATCACAGGTCTATTATGGTGACAAAAGTGAAGACACGTAATGATAGTTATTATGTTAACATTACTAGAAACATTTTCGAAACTATCCATGCTATCAAGATGTCAAAATTCCAGGCATTAGGTGTCAATACTCATAGCTAATAGATAATAATAATAATATAAAAAAATCACAACTTTATTCTTGAAATATGATTGTTACACATTGGTAACCTAGTTCATGAGTTACTATCACCCAAAGACTGTAAAACAAACTTAAAATATAAATTAAACCAACATGAGAATCCAACTAAGGGTTTCTCGACAAAATCATGCCATAACCTGGCATTTTGAAACCCAAATTTGAATCCATCATAAGTAATACAATGCAAACTGAGATGGATTTTCAATGCATGTTTGCATGCTACACTTATTCTCTGTCTAGATATCATTTTTTAAATGGAACCATTAGTCAAGCCCACAATCCTTTTTATGTGAAAAATTTAAGCTCTATTTGAGCTCTTTTTGCTCCACCACCTCCATAAACATATGCAAACATATATCATGATCTTGGAATTCCATTACATATGTATGTGCCAATGTTCCATAATCATGCCCCATCATCAATTTAAGAAATTTCCATTGAATATCAAATTATGGAGGGGGGAAACTTTTTGCTGCAACATTTGGCTCAAAATCAGGGACCATCTCCGTATGAGGTGAATGAGAACTATAGATATTTGAAGAAGTATATTAGTGCCTTTTCCTCTGGCCATGGAGTCATATACATTCATCCATCACAAAAATTTGTCTTTGTTCATTCTCACCTTGAAAGTTGCAAAAATTCATGCCCTAATTGAAACGACACTAAATTTGAAATATATAATAAAAATGCAAGCTAGAAGTGCCCTATTAATACAAAGGGAAAACCTTCCTACCTACCCTAACCGAGATAAATTTTGATTGAATAGGAAACATGATATTGCCAATGGAGTTGATCCAACAACTTGTTAAATGTATGGGACTAAATCATGCATTTGATTTCCAGGGAAACATGCGCATGAAGATAAAAAGTGCAGAATTAACGGAAAATCCATACATGCCACTTATAAAAACTACACCGAAAGGTCAAAAAATACTTAAGGCCTTAACTTAATTTGAATCCAAAAACGACAAAACAGGATTAGTGAAAACACGAGAGTGGTGTGGGTGAACAACATAAATAAAAAGTGAAAATACCTTTCCCCAAGATGCCTTTGTCACCGTTGTATGAAAACATGTTTTCCTTTCCCTTTATACATGCAAGTGAATGCATTATAGGTATGGTGTTTTCCCAGAATAGGAGACGCCTACTTAAATATATCATTCGTGGAGTGAATGTTTGGGTGCCTTAATGTGCAATGACATGTTTCCGGGACTGAATTCAATGCAAGGCATATTTGAAACTCTAACTCTGTCTTCCGGTGTCTTATTAGAAATTATTTCAGTTTTCATTTTGTGTTTTCAAGTTAGATATTGTTTTCAAGTTTTTACATTTATAATTTTATTGCAATGTGGCAGACTGATGAGAGCAGTGCAGGAACAACCCAGAGACGGGATGATCGTGGAAAGAGGCCAGCGGAAGAACATGTAAAGTGCCAGCATTGCTCTATCTTTAGGTATTTTAGTTATTTACATAATTGAAATAATATTAATTTTGTTCAAATATGCAGACACCTAGCCATGGTGCGCCTGATGATTCCCTCTTTGAGGAAGAGCTTTCTTCATCCCTATCTCCAGTGTTCTTGTTGCAAAAAAAGGCACGAGATGCAAGGTCGAAATTTAATACTTTGATAGACGTGCCTCAAACACCTGAAACAGAAGAGAGGATACAACATCTTATGAGGCAGCTAGAGAGATATCAGGTAATAATAAAAATTCAAAAGGATTTTTTTTTTTCTGCATGAGATGAATTGTGATAGTTTGATTTTTAATTTTTACATTGACTAAACTAACAAAAAGTTCTTTTGTATGTAGCGTTTTCTGGCATTTGCTGAACCTGGTGTTGGTGGTAGTGGGACACAAGGGCTAGAGATTGCCCAACAACCCTCTCGTACACCTTCTACTCCTTTAGGTGCCAGCCAAGAAACACACCCTGCCCAAGCAGACACCCAGCCAACCGCTGAATGTGTTGGCAATGATGAGGCTGATATGGCCAACTACATTATTGCGTTTCCTGGAGCCACACGTGTCAGCTCCACAAGGACCATTAATGGCACGTTGTTGGTGAACAATGAGGGTGTCCCTATAAAGCATGTACAACTCCCAGGTAAATTTTAATATTTTAACTATTTCATGTACTTCATCTAAAACATATTTATCATGATTTTTATTTTTAAATTAATGATAATATCTTCTTTTTCTTTTGGTTTTATTCTGTGTAGGAAACAATGAGTTCTACAGGATTCTGGAGAGCCATGCGTTGGTAATTTTGGCCCAACCATACGTACAGGGTGGAATTCCCAGAATTCCAACCTGAAAAAAGAACTTCTAGATTATCTAGAAGCCCTTTTTGGGGTCGGCACATTTGACAGAAAAGCGGTGGCTCGGGTAGCCGGCAAATATTTGAAATATACCAAGGACACCTATAGGACGCAATTGCAATTTAACCCTAGATATGAGTGTCCTCTCACAGTTTCAGAGAGTGAGTGGAGAGCACTCATCCATGACGAAAAAGAGAAAAGGGCAAAGAAAGAAGGAAAAATGCCAACTGGACCCGCAAGGTAAATTACAACTTTAATTCAATAGCTTTAATTTTCTTTATGTCTAAAATAAAAGTGTGCTACGTCATATATGACTTCAATCTTTTGATGCTAGGTTGCCTGACACCTCAAAGGCAACCAAAGCTAGGATAGAGAAAAAGGGCCATCACAAGCTCGGCCAGGGTGGCTACTTGAAATTAGCTGCAAAAATTGTAATTAAGTAGCTAAACATCTTATAATTAATTGTATCGCCTTCCAACGTTTTTGTAATCCTATCAGATATGATTAAAAATACACAATCATATGTAATGTAGGGTGATGAATTCGGAACAAAAACTACAGAGGAAGATAAAAATATCGCTTTCCATTTCGGCTATCAAGCTGTAGTTGAACGTCGCAGAAGCTTGGGGCAGGTCCCAAGATCCAGAATGCCTGATAAGGTAAAACATTAACCTTTCAATATTTTTGTTTTCGTCCATAAATTTAATGTCTAACAACTTTGTTTAAATCACGGGAGCAGCACTACCGACGAGGCAAATAACCCAGTTTTAGAGCCAGATGTAGATGATCCTCACGTGCAACATGATCATTGTAGTGGGGACCAGGCCGAAAATGCTACTATTAGTGAGGGCCGTGACGGTAATTAATTTCCACTTATAATTTTTTCTAATTATACCTTGATGGTTGTCCTTATAACATTTTTTGTTTAAATGACAAAGAATGTTTCCCTTGAGGATCTTACCACCAGAGAGGAAGACAGGGCAACAGTCCCAACGACGACAACTGGTGCACCAGGTAAATAATCTCATTGCAATTTTTTTTATTAATATTACCGAACTAGTTCAATGATATTTAAAAACTGACAATTAAAATTTAATATTATCTTTTTTTGTAGGCGATGCCCCGTCACTGGATGAGATCAGACATCGTGACTACGCAACTAGGTCAGCGGCGACAACTGGTGCACCAGGTAAACAATCTCATTGCAATTTTTTTATTAATATTACCGAACTAGTTCAATGATATTTAAAAACTGACAATTAAAATTTAATATTATCTGTTTTTGTAGGCGATGCCCCGTCACTTGATGAGACCAGACATCGTGACTACACAACTAGGTCAGCGTCGACAACTGGTGCACCAGGTAAATAATCTCATTGCAATTTTTTTTATTAATATTACCGAACTAGTTCAATGATATTTAAAAACTTACAATTAAAATTTAATATTATCTATTTTTGTAGGCGATGCCCCGTCACTGGATGAGACCAGACATCGTGACTACGCAACTAGGTCAGCGGCGACAACTGGTGCACGAGGTAAATAATCTCATTGCAATTTTTTTTATTAATATTACCGAACTAGTTCAATGATATTTAAAAACTGACAATTAAAATTTAATATTATCTGTTTTTGTAGGCGATGCCCCGTCACTGGATGAGCCCAGACATCGTGAATATGCAACTAGGTCAGCAGTGCGGGTTGAAAGGCACGAAACAGGAGCAGAGCACGATGATATTGATGATGTAATTAGGAGCTTTAAAAATAGGAAGAAGAAAAGAAAATTTGACAATGTAAAATATTGTATTATTATAAGACAAACGTTACCATACTTGGAACGTTTTTTTGCGTTATATAAAAAACTCATTTATCATACTATTTTTATGTCAAGCATTAATTGCAATGTTTCCTTGCGTACTTTTTGTTGAATTTTTTATTATTAGTTATTGAATATTTTTTTTTATGCTCATGAAAGTAAAAAATGAAATATAGATTGGGTATTGGGGAATTGAGAGTGATGTGAGGGGGGGGGGAGAGGGGCCATAAGAGCTTCCACCTTCACGTGGTTGGCCCTGTTTAGTAGAGAATAATTTATTGGAGCGATTTAATCTTGGAGCAAACCTCCCTCGATCCAGCGTAGCAACAAAAAAGTCATTGTTGACTTAGTTGCTACTCTTTCAGATCGTGGGAGGCTTGTTCCAAGTTCATGCGACTCCAATAAATTGTTCATGAAACGAAGAGGAGCTTATTCAGGTATGTTTTGACATTTTCAATATATTTTCTAACATTATCATAAGAATGCATCTTAGAGTAAAAAATACTACATCAATTACTTGTATTTATTGTATAGATAATGATGGATTTTGATTGACTTGGCAGTGCAAGTACAAATCTTCTTGCATCATGAGCAATACAACTTGTCAACCAGGGTCATGTCCAGGATATTTTTGCTTGTGCGCTTGACCAGGTTCGTAATGTCACATTTTGTAAGTTCCTTTAGAGTTCATAATTCAATATTAAGCTTGTTCATGATTATTATCTAGGTTTTTTGTATGTGTTTTTTCATCTATTTGATTGTAAGCAACTCTGCATGTTTCCTGTTGTTCACTATGATTTATCCCATTACCACTCCAAGGATGAATCTGATTTTATTGTTACATAGGTTACTTTATTGTTACTATGATTTCTCCATTTACGATTTCATAGGTTACATCATGTAAAGTTGTCAATCTCAGGTTGGTGATGAGCTTTAGTTCTCCAGATTTGGGGCTTTTCTGATATTTTCTCCCTCATGTCATTCATGCATCACCTCGTTGTTTGAGCATGCCAATTTTCTACCACTTGTACCAATTGGCACATGTCAATCTCTGAGTGGTGCCACATTTCACCTATTTTCGGTGAGAGTTTAGGGTTTCTCTAACATAGCTTCAGAAATCCGATTCAGTGCCTGCTTGAATATTGTCACATAATACTCATGGTTTGGATTGATGAGCATGTTTTGAATGGTTGGTTGATTCATAAGAACCACCCATATAGTCATCTTGAGATATTTCATAAAGTTTCTCGGGTTTCCTTTTTCACCGTTTCTAGTGGGTGGGATGGTGTGGGGTGATCCATCAATACTGGTGCTCTTGTAGTAGGGAATTTGTTTTTGGGGATATAAAGGAGCATTTGATGTAGATATCCCATTGGATGCATTCATAGATGGGCACGAGGGGTCAAGAATTTAAATTAAAAATATGCAACCTCTAGCATGGCAACCTGAAGGCCGCGAGAGACACTGGTTAAAGATTGTTTTGTGCTAGCCTTAATATAGTCATGATTTATTTCTATTATCTTAATGCAAATATATAGTCCGGTCTCATTAAAATGAGGATTGTGGTTGTATTTCTCTTTGGTTGTTTCTCTCTTAATGCTCCAGAAGTTGCCAAAAGTTGCGATAGTTGTTTAGTTTGCCTGTTACAACTTAAAAGTGATTTTTAGCAATGGGAGTCATGTTTTTTAAGGTTCATACTAATATGAAGATCTTGTAATTCTATATTCAGCATAAGAGAAGATGGCCTCTACTTTGGGAAGTATGACAACAATTGCCACATCTACCTCATTGGGTAACAATGGAAAGGGGAAGAAGTTGGGTGCAATGTTTGATAATTATGGCGGACAATTGTCTTCTCTTTCAGTTTTTTCACCCATTTCCTTTAATCGCTCAAGCAGAAGAGGGACTCTGAGATTACGCAACAGAGAGAAGGTAGTTAATACAAGAGCTATGGAAAAGGAGTTGTACTTCAACAAGGATGGCTCGGTGACAAAAAAATTGCAGGTCAGAGAAAAAATTATGTTTAAAGGAAGGTCACCTGCACGTGAAACTTCACTGCGGTGGATATTTCCTTGTCCACTTATATTCAATTTTAATGTGTTATTTTAATTTTTCATGGAGGGTTGTTTTGGCATATGGTCTGGCATTCAATTGCACACTTACTGAAAGCATTGTCAATTTGTCTTGCGGGCGGTGTGAACAAACTTGCTGATCTTGTTGGAGTCACCCTTGGGGCGAAGGGAAAAATGTTGTCTTGGAGAGCAAGCATGGTTCTCCGAAAATAGTTAATGATGGTGTGACAGTAGCTAAGGAGGTCATTTGTAGATGTGTGCTCTGGTTTTCTTTTTAACGTTGTATTAGTTCCCCCTCTTAAATGTCTTAGATTTGGTAGGCATAATTTGAAAACTCAAAGGTGAAAGGAAACATATTTGTTACCCGGTGGTCTACTTGGCCTATGGACTAGCCACATTAGAGTAATGCATAAAGATTTTCACAACAATAAAAGGAAAGGGTTATGGCTAAGTCAAATTTTATTTTTATTGACAGTGTAATGAAATGTATCTCAATGCTATGGTTTTGGCCTTTTTATTGGTTGAATTAGAGGACCCAGTTGAAAATATTGGGGCCAAGTTGGTAAGGCAAGCTGCGGCAAAGACAAATGATTTAGCTGGCGATGGAACCACAACATCTGTTGTTCTTGCACATGTTGGAATATTGAAAAATTCCAGAACAATGAATGGAGAATAAATCTCCGTTCCTCTAACACAGAGAAAATAAAAATTTCTTTGACAGGAGACAGAGTTTCAATACTTTGAAAACAAACTTCTATTCCCTTCAATAACTCAAAAAAAAAACTATTACACTACTTCCTCACTGAGAGGGATTACAAAATTATGACTGCTACAAAACGCAGTGCATAAAACCAACTCACTGTCTGTTCAAAACAAACATACTCTGTCTCTAAAACACTCTGCTGTGTTTTTCCCTTTCGCACTGATGTGCATACACACTTAAAAAGTTACACTCATTCTTTCACTTTTTACACGCTGCTGTGTAATAAAAAATTTACGTACTGTCTATAAAAAAAACTACCAAGCTTTTTTGTCCTTTTTATTTTTATATGCCGTAACATATAAAACATATTATAATAAACCCTCTTTTTAAAAAAATAAAATTAAAACTAAATTCTATGGCCCACCTTTCATTTCGCATATGATATATATATAACATATGTTTCAAACATATGTATATATTAAATTATCAAAACATTAAAGAACCCTTTCCGTCGGACTTCAAAAGTCTGAATAGATTGAATTTCAAACCAAATTCGCGTTCCAAAATGGGATGCTGACGTCTGCCTAATTTGTAACGCGAATTCTCAATCCAATGTGCCTTATAAAAAATTCGGGTCCGGTTTTTAGGTTTTCAGATTCCCTTCAATTTCATGCGATCCAATATTAATGCTCCACGTGTCCTCCTTTTGAATTTACAAAACTGTCGGGTAAATTTCTGTTTGTTTAATTTCTGGTTGGTGAATTGCGTTAATGCTGGCTGTTGTGTTTAAATACAATTCTGTACAGAAATATGGCTGTGGCCGTCTACAAAAAAAACTTGCGGGAATTTTAAATGCTGAATTAAATTTCTGGATGGCATGCAAGCAACCTCCAAAAAAAAATGTTGCTGCTGCATCCGTCCTTCTGCTGCAGCAGTTGAAGGTAAAATTCAACAGCACAGGGTTTAATAAGTGAGGGTGTAAAGGTAACTTTTTGTCGATAGTACTAGATTAAGATCATCTATTCATTTTTTTAGGGTCTTATGGTGTTTGGTTTTTTAGTTTTGGGTTGGGCTTATTGAGTCTAAGATAGTTTTTGAGTGAAAAAAATTGCTATCAGGTATTAAAAAATTTTGGTTCTTTTGTCAAAATTTATGAGCTTGTTAGGAAATACAAAACTGACAATGGTTGTATCTTAAATTTGTGGAAAATAATTTGAAATGAAACCTTTTTGTTTAGGTTGTTGCAGCAGGTGCAAACCCCGTTAAAATTACTAGGGGCATTGACAAGACAATAAAGGCCCTTGTTTCCGAACTCAAAATTTTGTCAAAGGAGGTAAACGCTTGCCTTTTGAGTAGATTGGTTTTCCTTTTTGCTGATGGTTTGGTGTATCTAATTGAATTAGTTGCCTAAGGTATTTTTGGTTGCAAACTCCTTTTCATTTTTCATACAGTATTGGCCTTGTGGAATACATTTGATTGTGTGGTCTTATTAGATCTACAACATTTGTAGTTGTTTAGTCTTATGGCCGAGGTGCACTTTTATTATGGAAATAGTTGATGCAATATTTTCATTTAATCCTTACTGCAGGGTAGCATGTTGAGAAGTTTCTTGTGAAACATTTGGTATTCAAAATGACACTTGATCCTATAAAGCATCATGCACTTGACTTCAAAATTCATATTCAAAGTGTGCCAGACAATTCTTGCAAAATTTCAAATATTTATGTTGTTTTAAACCATTATCTTTCTCATGTATTGGATGCTGAAAATGTGAAAAAGACTTTGGTATGAAACCAACTGGTGAATAATTTCCAGCAAAACAACCACTTCCAAGACATGATTTAGAAGTAGAACATATGTACGTATGAAGCATAGAAAGATATCCTTGATGCATTGTCAATGTTTGGCTAGGGTTATTTTTGGAGAAAATAACTCCTTATTCCTAGAATAGTGATCTTCAATACAAGTAAATGCCAGAGAAGAGAGATCATCGTGTGATGCAAAAAAACTAAAATTGGACCCCTAAGGAGAGCTAGTGTGTCTACAATCGCTCTGTCGGCATTTTCCCTTGGTTTACTCCGTTCTTTTCCTCCAGCTTGAGTCTTAATTGACTTCTTCTTTCTTCGGGTTTATTTATCAAATTCGTAGAATTTGATAAATAAATACTATCCACAATGGTTGGACTTTAATTTATATTCCCGACTTTATATTATCTCCAATCCTTATAACCAATGTTTAACTTTCAACACTTTGTATTTATACTCCACGTTTCCTTTTAAATAAATAACTTGTAATGAACTTTCGGCTCTATATTTCACCACCCAGCCTTACAACAATCACGCTCCAGACTTATGCTAATTATACGCCAATCGTTTAATTAAACAATTTCATTATACTTCGGCCCCACCTAAACACTCGTATCGTACCTAGCTATCCTCCGCACACCTTAGTTAACCTCCGGGCAAGTTCAACGTGCGACCACCGTCCGATGGCCCTTCTCCAAATCAACGACTCTTGGCAATTTCGCTCGGCTTCCAACATCGGGCTTTAACGTGCGATGGCGTGGGTTAAACGGTTGTTTTCCGGGGTCACTTCGCCATGTGTCGCATTCCCTATGGAATCGCTCGCGAATAGGAAATACCGCCTACTCCGCAAAAGCGATGCGATATGGGCAACCCGCTTTTGTGATTCCGCTCGTGGTTTTGGTAGAGGGCTTGACCACGGGTGCAAGTCTGGTTCCGCTATCCTTTTGTTTGTTAACTCATGTCCAATCCTCGGGGCAGGTTCCGAAAGCACAACAATTTTGTCTCTTTATTAAGCAGGATTTTTATATTTGAACGGTTCCACATTAGGTTCTCTACCACAGACCTGCCTTGGATATTTTTACATAAAAATGATTGTTCTCAATAATTTATATAACGTTTCCACATGTTTAGTGTGGTATTCCCATGATTTATTATAAATATGTGTATTATCGAAGAAAACCAACACAAATTTTATAAGATGGGATCAAACAAAATTGTTCTTAAGTCAAGCCCGCCGGACTTCAAACGGTGATAAACCATAATTCAAACCAAATTCGCATTCCAAAATAGCCTCCTGACGTCGGCCAATTTTGTGACGCGAAAACCAAATGAATTCCGCCCTAATATTTTTCGGGTTCGAAGTTGGGCTGGCATACGAAGGGAGAGTTGTTACGCGAATTTCTTATCAAATTCGCCCTAATATTTTTCGGGTCCGGATTTCCACTGCGCGAGCGGCCCAAACAAAGATCCGCTCCAATCAATTTCTGCCACGTGTCCTCAATAAAAACTTGCCCTGCTCCCGGCTGCGGGTGCATTCGATGGCGTTTAAGGTGATGGGACATGGATATGGCAATTTCATATCAATCGCATTAACATTTAACGCCGTTCAATTAAGTTTTCACATCAAATCCGCATTAATTAATTTTTAACACTGTTCAAGATCGGACCTCCACTCCTCTTAGCGATTCCGCACGCTCCAATTTGATCCGGCCTTCGGCTCTCATTATTAATGATCAGAGATTAATTATGATGGGTGTCCTTTGATTGCTTTGCAGATGGGTCGACAAAATGGCATTTAGCCATGGTTTTTCAGACAAGCCGATTGCTGGATTACACTGCCTGCTAACTGTGACAATAAGGAGAAGTGGCCAGCTGAACTTCTGCCTAGACTTTGATGCATATTTGCATTTCTCTCGGTTCTGTCTCTGTCTATCTTCCTCTGTTAATTGGAATTCTGCTTCTTCGTCTCCTCTTGTGCCCACTGCGCCTGAGATTGCACCCATGCCTCGCGTGCGTCATAGGATGCGTTGCCGCAGGGGGAGCACTAGACGTCAACCCCGGCGCGCTCCCTCCAGCCCCTCAACAAAGTCGACTTCCGGCCAGTCCAGTGATTATTACTTAGGTCGATATCCAAATACTAGGAGTGGGCGGGGTCGGCTTGTAGCATCTGGCCACCGTATGGATTCCCCTGCTCCTGGCTTCCCCACCGTTAGTTCACCTTCTCCCACGACGCGCACTGTGCAATTTTCCTTTAATTTCTCTCTCAACCGCCCAAGAATCACGGCTTTAGTCACTGTGGTATTCCGTGAGGAGGCCCAAACGGAGGAAGAATGCACCCGTCCGGCGGGTCTGAGCTCGGAAAAAGCCGGCCAACATTCGGGCCTTCAGGAGGGGAGCCGTGGCATGCATGTGGAGGTAGCACCTAGCGATCCTGGACCTTCCAAAGGATGGTGCCGAATCGTGGAGGAACCACCGGAGGAGTAGTTTGGTTAATTTGTTTTTCTTGCTTAGCAGGCCCACTTAATTGGGCTGCTTTTAGATTATTTTATTGTGCTGGACCTTTGTAATATTTTTGAATTCTGTAAATTAAACGTTCAAGACTGGTTTCCCCGTATGAGGGCAGTCTTCTTAATATTTTGATTTTTTGATGACAAATTTGCCATGTGTATGGCCAGGCAATGTTTTTGACTTCGGTGTAATTTTATTTGCAATGTTAATAGATTAACTTTACTTAGAATTCTCACATGATTAGTGTTTTTATTGATCTGTTCAAGGATTTTGGGTACTTTAATTTGTATTTGGAACAATGGACGTCGGTACTCTATCTGTTGCTTTACTGTTCTACATACTGCTATTTCAATTTCTTATAGATGCCTCGGGCATATTTGGATGCTTTCTCAGATTGTCGATAATCTCCATGTGGACCGTTACTGGATTTTATATCATGTCCCTGTATGTGACATGGGGTATTTTTCTATCATTGTCCGGGGTGGGACTTCCACTTTTCTGGATGGATATTTGGGTTCCAATCTTCAGATGTGAAAATGTAATGACTTCATGGACTGTTTTACTTCATATAATATATTCAAAATAGCATTTTTTCTCTTCTGAAAAAAAAATGATTAATGTTTATCATTCTACCTTCAAAACTAGCGATGCTGGTCTATGTTGCTGGTTTATTGATATGGTTTGATGGTCTTTTTATATTTTGGACATATCACACTCCTCACATGATTAGCGTTTTTCTCTGTTCAAGGATTTTGGGTACTTTAATTTGTATTTGGAACAATGGACGTAGGTACTCTATCTGTTGCTTTACTATTCTACATACTGCTATTTCACTTTCTTATAGATGCCTCGGGCATATTTGGATGCTTTCTCAGATTGTCGATAATATCCATGTGGACCGTTACTTGGTTTTATATCAAGTCGCTGTATGTGACATGGGTATTTTTCTATCATTGTTTGGGGTGGGACTTCCACTTTTCTGGATGGATATTTGGGTTCCAATCTTCAGTTGTGAAAATGTAATGACTTCATGGACTGTTTTACTTCATATAATATATTCAAAACAACGTTTTTTCTCTTGTGAAAAAAAAATGATTAATGTTTATCACTCCGCCTTCAAAACTAGTGATGCTGGTCTATGTTGCTGGTTTATTGATATGGTCTGATGGTCTTTTTATATTTTGGACATATCACACTCCTCACATGATTAGCGTTTTTCTCTGTTCAAGGATTTTGGGTACTTTAATTTGTATTTGGAACAATGGACGTCGGTACGTACTCTATCTATTTCTTTACTATTCTACATACTGCTATTTCACTTTCTTATAGATGCCTCGGGCATATTTGGATGCTTTCTCAGATTGTCGATAATCTCCATGTGGACGGTTACTGGGTTTTATATCAAGTCCCTGTATGTGACATGGGGTATTTTTCTATCACTGTCTGGGGTGGGACTTCCACTTTTCTGGATGGATATTTGGGTTCCAATCTTCAGATGTGAAAATGTAATAACTTCATGGATTGTTTTACTTCATATAATATATTCAAAACAGCGTTTTTTCTCTTGTGAAAAAAAAATGATTAATGTTTATCACTCTGCCTTCAAAACTAGCGATGCTGGTCTATGTTGCTGGTTTATTGATATGGTCCGATGGTCTTTTTATATTTTGGACATATCACACCATATCACACTCCTCACATGATTAGCGTTTTTCTCTGTTGCAGGATTTTGGGTACTTTAATTTGTATTTGGAACAATGGACGTCGGTACTCTATCTGTTGCTTTACTATTCTACATACTGCTATTTCACTTTCTTATAGATGCCTCAGACATATTTGGATGCTTTCTCAGATTGTCGATAATCTCCATGTGGACCGTTACTGGGTTTTATATCAAGTCCCTGTATGTGACATGGGGTATTTTTCTATCACTGTCTGGGGTGGGACTTCCACTTTTCTGGATGGATATTTGGGTTCCAATCTCAGATGTGAAAATGTAATCATGGATTGTTTTACTTCATATAATATATTCAAAACAACGTTTTTTCTCTTGTGAAAAAAAAATGATTAATGTTTATCACTCTGCCTTCAAAACTAGCGATGTCGGTCTATGTTGCTGGTTTATTGATATGGTCTGATGGTCTTTTTATATTTTGGACATATCACACTCCTCACATGATTAGCGTTTTTCTCTGTTCAAGGATTTTGGGTACTTTAATTTGTATTTGGAACAATGGACGTCGATACTCTATCTGTTGCTTTACTATTCTACATACCGCTATTTCACTTTCTTATAGATGCCTCGGGCATATTTGGATGCTTTCTCAGATTGTCGATAATCTCCATGTGGACCGTTACTGGGTTTTATATCAAGTCCCCGTATGTGACATGGGGTATTTTTCTATCACTGTCTGGGGTGGGACTTCCACTTTTCTGGATGGATATTTGGGTTCCAATCTTCAGATGTGAAAATGTAATGATTTCATGGACTGTTTTACTTCATATAATATATTCAAAATAACGTTTTTTCTCTTGTGAAAAAAAAAATGATTAATGTTTATCACTCTGCCTTCAAAACTAGCGATGCTGGTCTATGTTGCTGGTTTATTGATATGGTATGATGGTATTTTTATATTTTGGACATATCACACTCCTCACATGATTAGCGTTTTTCTCTGTTGCAGGGTTTTCGGTACTTTAATTTGTATTTGGAACAATGGACGTCGGTACTCTATCTGTTGCTTTACTATTCTACATACTGCTATTTCACTTTCTTATAGATGCCTCGGGCATATTTGGATGCTTTTTCAGATTTGTAGATAATCTCCATGTGGACCGTTACTGGGTTTTATATCATGTCCCTGTAGGTGACATGGGGTATTTTTATATCATTGTCTGGGGTGGGAGTTCCACTTTTCTGGATGGATATTTGGGTTCCAATATTCAGATGTGAAAATGTAATGACTTCATGGACTGTTTTACTTCATATAATATATTCAAAACAATGTTTCTCGTCTTTCAAAGTTTCATTTTTATTTTTAAAAATTGAACCCTCCGTCGGTCTACTGACACCTTGTAGACGTCGTAACTGTGACAACCCAGAAACGTCGGAAGAGAGACAGTATAAAAACGTCGGACCACATTTCGTTCGAATTACGACAACTTACAAACGTCGGAAGAACGACGTTCCAAACGTCGGACCACATTTCGTCGGAATTGCGACATATTACAGACGTCGGAAGAGCGACGTCCAAAATGTCGGACCATGTTGCGTCGGAATTGCGACTGTTTACAAACGTCGGAAGAGTGACGTTCAAAACGTCGGACCACATTTCATCGGAAGAGTGATGCTTGTTCGGAAGCGACGGAAGAAGTGTCGATAGTGCGACACTTTTTACGTGCGTCGGAACTGCGACTTGTCCGCCCTCGAACTGTCGCTCTTGCGACGACTATGTGTCGAAATAGCGACGAATTGGCCATCAAAATTTCCGCCAAATTTTCTAGTGTATATAGGCTTAAATTAGCATGTTAGTCCATCGGTTAGAGTGCATAAACACATAAACATAAATAATTGAACTGAACATATCAAGAAGCACAAAACACATAAGAGAGAGACAACCAATTGGTAACGGAGTTCACCCCTCCATCTCATTGGGGCTACATCTCCGGATCTGCTTCAATTGAAATGCATATCCTCTATATTCCTTCTTCAAAGTAAGCTTTCTTACATTCAAGCTTTCTAGCCGAGCATTAGCCAAGCACTATGGCTCTCAATGGCTAAGTATTCTCTCATGTCTTTTCCCCCCTTCTCATGGCTTACATAAGGAATATATATAGTTTTCCTCACCCACTCTCCAACAAAGAGCATTAATTACAAGACCCACAATTGTAGGGCCTAACTACAAGGAATTAGAAACAAATTCCATGAAAGTAGGACCTCCAACAATCTCAGGTTCAATAATGGAAAAGGCTTAAAACCACCTAAAGATTTTCCCAACCATGCCCTTGATTCTCTCAACCTATAATTGAGAAATAATAGAGAATTGGTGTGTGGTGGTTTCGCACATGAAACCAATTTCCCTAATTACATTAATGTGAGACAAATTTCTCTCACAATTATTAATTTATATCAATAATGCATGGATTTAATAAAATGCATAATTAAATGCATAAACATAATTTCACCCACTTAAATACTTGTCACCAACTTCAAATCAACATGGCGCCAAGCTCTTTTCATGTGTGAAGGTCCTTCCGGATCACACCTCCCCACAAAGAAACTTTTGGTCTCCAAACATATCAGCTTCAATTCATCATCAACTGTATCTAAATGTCTCTGAAAGGCACATTCCATCATGACTCCTTCACCTAACTTTCTTCGGAATCGGAACATAATGCCAACACCTGCAACTGCTAAAACACAAATGCCTAAAAAGGCACATTCCTTCAAGATTCCTTCATCGTGGTCCTTCAGAATCAAAATTAAAAAGCCCACATCTGCTGAAAGCTGCAACCTGTAGCTGATCATACCTGTTTATCTTTTGGAACACTTGCCAAGAGTTCATTGGTCAAGTTTACATGCCAAAGTGGCTTAGGCAATCGCCTCATTCAACTTGATTATAAGGAAGCCAACAAGGCTTAATGCACAAAAATACGCCTCTCATTCTCCCTCACATAAGAGTGGCTAACACAAGCCTTTACAATGCTTCATAATTAGCTTTGCATCATGAATTTCATGGCAACTATGGCCTTCTACATGGAATTCGATAATTTACATGCCAAATTTTCGATGCCAAAATATGATGGCAACTATGGCCCATTTACATGGCAATTATAAGCAATTTAATGTGTCAAATATGTGCACAAAGGGAAAATTACGAAGTTTTAGATCCCCTCTACATAATGTGTACATAACAAGGAGCACAAATGCTGAAAAAAATAAAAATTCCACCCTTTTACAAAACATGTGTCAAATACCATATTCACTTGGAATGTGATAATGAGTTAAATCCCCCATTAAAAAAAAAGGTGCACCAATTGACTATGGGTAAAAAATAAAATAAAAACCCATTTCAAACCTTCAAAAATTGGATAGTAGCTTATCAGTTATCTCAGGAGCATTCGTTGCATGGGGAAGATCATGCTTGTTTGCAAATATGAGGAGAACAATAGCTCGCAACTCATCCTCATTCAACATCCAATGCAATTCATTTCTTGCTTCAACAACATGGTACCTTTCATTACTATCAACTACAAATATGTGACCCAGGGCATTCTGAAAGTAATGTCTCCATAGGGAAGGCATAATTGCAGAAGGTGGAATTCCAGCAGTTGTGGTTGTATCACACAAGGGTGCTTGTTTGTGCACCTCCATTTTCCAGTACCGATTCAGTATGACCGGTTAAAGAGTGGACTAAGTTATCATCAATTGCATTCCACACTCATATCCTGCAATCCATTATTTTAGCAAGTACAAAATGACTAGCCAAGCTCCACAAAATCAAGTTTACACCGCCAAGTGCACGGAGAGAATATTCAACAAATCTAGCAGCAACATAATCCATGGAGAGAGTTGTAGATCCATCTAGTAGATCACATCAGCAAGGCCTTGAATGCCGTGGACGTGTAGGGTAACATCCATGTACGCAGCCCTTCAGGCAAGACGTAACTCTCACATAAGTTCTGAACTTCAAATAATTTTTTTTTTATCTTTCCAGCAGATGTCATTCACATTTGTTCATTACTTAAAATTTAAAATGGGAAAAAAAAAATTAACTGCATCGTCCCAATAAAAAATAATGCCCAAATTGTTACTAAAAACATAGATCTGCAACAACATCTTCCAAATTTTCCAAAGGCATCTCCCATGAGACTGCATAGGAAGTCACTACCCCGGATTTGCTAAAGAATGTCAATTGAAGCATCTATCCATCATGCAAACGAAGATAATGAGGAGATTGTCGAGAATCAAATCCAATACCTTCATAGTAGCGAGCAGAGCCATAATCCCTGCTCCACCACCGTAGTCGACAGATTGAACACCGCATCGGAGAAGGGGTGCCATTGAATCCTTCGTGCACACCATATTTTCCATCCTAGTGCTTCTCGGGCAGCAGGGGATTGGTTTCTGAAGAAACAATAAATCATATAATTCAGCGACTACAAGTCATGGAACATAACACGCCACGACTTCTTGTTTGGAGGTGTCGCAACCTAATCGTTGGTTATGAATTGTGTGCAAGAAAGGAGGGCTTCCGAGATCTCCTCTCTAACGAGGCCACAATAATCATTGTTTAGAGAAAACCAGGGCCCAAAAAAAATTCGTGTGTACTCGGCTTTTTTTTAAGGTGGAAAGGGAAATACGATGGTCGTCTAGCTTCCATTTTGGCACGCATAACTCCAATGCAAGCATCCAAAAAATCGGTCTCCAGGAAGTCTGAAGATAGTATCTGCAACTGATCGGCGAGTCTTCTTTTGAACACCTTCCCTTCTAATGTGATTCGTCACAGGCTTCACACAAAGAATCGGGTTATCACCTTGCAAAGTGACCGTGTTTTCCACGCAGTAAAACAACTCCCGCGACGAGATAGGTGGTTGGTTCGCCAAATTCTTGATATTTTTCTCGAATTTGGTGTGCGTAAGATCTGTATCGATCTAATCGTCTTTCGAACGGGCGGAGCTCTAGAGCGGGGAGCCAGCGGTAGTCGTGGGGGCCTTGAATGGATTCCATATGCATATGACCCTTTGGGGCAGCAACTCCACCAGATTTTTGGTGAATGCGATGTGGTCCTGGGGAATCAGGAAATCGTCGAGCTACTCCATGAGCCACTCATCCAATTTGGGTGGATCCCTATGCCATACATTCATGCCAGCATCTTCACCAATAGACATTCCAGTTACTCCATCACCTGCAAACATCCCAGATATGCCAGTCCCTGTTTTTGCATTGAGTCAAGAATGTGAGCGATGGTGCCCACCAGACCTCCCAGCAACTCTAGCAGAATAAATCCCAACTGTTGTAGATGATATAATGAGACACCATGGATTTTTTGTTGTGAATGTGATTCAGATGCCCAAGTATTAGATGGCATGTTTGGAATTTCAAACACATCCCCCTGTGAGCCTTCCACTATAGGTAAATTTGGACTCAATCTAGTGTGAGTCTAACCCATTAACCATCCTTGCAAGAAAGGTAACTTCCAACCTGTGTGATCACCAATAGGAAAATACTGATGCAGATGTGATGATGAACGACTTCCTAAAATTAGTTGCAGTTTTACGTTAGCATATGTATTTAAAGGGAAGATGCCATGACTTATTCCTGTTACTTGTCTTGCTTGCAAAGGAAGCAGTCTTGAAGAGCCTTCTCTTAGATAAGATGTAGTCCCTTTTTTTTTTTGTCTACGAATATTAAACATTATTCTCACTCAAAAAGTGGTGGGCCAGAATAAACAAGAGAATGGCATCAAAGGTGTCGAATTTACACCAGAGACCGAATTTCCAAAACCTGTATGAAGCTTGTCGCCAGAAGCTACAACTAATAAGTATCCTTGGGCATGGAATGCAATAGAAGCAATCGGGCGGTAGAAGTCACAAGACCCAATTCAGTGAGCAGTATTCGCATTCCAGAGGCGGACTTCATGATCTAGGCTCCCAACATCTTCAGGTCACAATAAATTTTCCATCTAGAGGTTGTTTGACGTGATTCAAGCGTCCTCGGATTCCTCTCGCTAAGCTCTTTGCAATAGTATAATTTTTTATTGATTGAATCGAAAAAAAATTGAGTGTTTTCCATCAAGAGAAGGATACCTTCCCCCATAAAACTTGAAATTTTGCAAAAGAGAATGAATATAACTTGCAGAAACATTATAAATTGCTTCCCAAATCGGCACCAAGCACTTTCTTCTCGTAATCGTGCTTTTCGAATGGATGGAGCCTTTTTCATGAGCTCTTTCACCATATGTCTGCCTGACTTGTGGTGAATTTCGGGGTGAAACTTCCAGCACTTCTTCTCCCAATGGCCACTGATTTTGCAGAAACTGCAGAAATTATGTCGTTTCCCATTCAACTGTGTCTTCATTATAGGAGGATTCAAAAGGTTATCATTCTTCTTGGTCTCCCTTCTTGTGGGCACATATGGCTTCTTAACCCACTCTTTCTTTGTATGATGCTTAACTACATCATGGTTAGAAGATCTATGGAAGCGATCACTTCTCTTATATGTAAAAGAAGAATTTGAATGATTATCATACCTTCTTGACTTGTCCTTGAACTTATGAGGACTAGGTGGCTTGATTCCCTTCTTGGAATCAAGTGATGAAGAGATGGATTTTTCTTCAGCTACCTTTGAGCATTCGCCTTTCTCTTCATTTCCATAACCCAAACCTGCAAATGGTTGTCTTGGTACAACCTCCATTGGTTGGGTAATTCCTTGGCCATTTATGCCAAGTCCACCTCCGTTATACCCCATATTCATGATGATTTTCATGCCAACATTAGTT
Organism: Pinus albicaulis; assembly: GCA_034641835.2. NCBI lineage: Eukaryota > Viridiplantae > Streptophyta > Pinopsida > Pinales > Pinaceae > Pinus > Pinus albicaulis. The sequence goes on from CM076574.1 coordinate 938,056,753, forward strand.
TCATATTGAGAGAGAACAAAACATGAAGTGACAGCATATACCTTGGTTTGAGATGCAGCCTCCGTCATCTCAAATTTCTGCAATTTAGACAATATCTCCTCTTTGGCTCGTAGCATCTCCTGAAGCTCTTGCTTATCGAGCAATAATCCTCATAATTCTACATTTTCGACTTGAAAGATTTCATTTATCTCTTGCAACTCTTGCAGTCTTTCAGAGTGCTTTGCTCCTTTTCCTATCCTGCAAATCAATCACCTACTCTGATACCACTTGATCTGATCACGGGTTGAGTACTACTCTAACCATCGTGTACGGTATTAATATCTTTTAATTGACTATGGCTTATACAGGCTTAATGAGCATGTTAGTCCATCGGTTAGAGTGCATAAACACATAAACATAAATAATTGAACTGAACATATCAAGAAGCGCAAAACACATAAGAGAGAGACAACCAATTGGTAATGGAGTTCACCCATCCATCTCGTTGGGGCTACATCTCCGGAGTTGCTTCAATTGGAATGTGGATCCTCTATATTCCTTCTTTAAAGTAAGCTTTCTTACATTCAAGCTCTCTAGCCGAGCATTAGCCAAGCACTATGGCTCTCAATGGCTAAGTATTATGTCATGTCTTCTCCCCCCTTCTCATGGCTTACATAAGGAATATATATAGTTTTCCTCATCCACTCTCCAACAAAGAGCATTAATTACAAGACCCACAATTGTAGGGCCTAACTACAAGGAAGGAAAAAAAAATTCCATGAAAGTAGGACCTCCAACAATCTCAGGTTCAATAATGGAAAAGTCTTAAAACCACCTAAATACTTTCCCAACCATGCCCTTGATTCTCTCAATCTATAATCGAGAAATAATAGAGAATTGGTGTGAGGTGGTTTTTCACATAAAATCAATTTCCCTAATTACCACTACAAGGAAAAGACTCTCTAGCAGATGTTTTTGAGGAACCCCACAGAAAAATACCCCTGACGTCCATTTCTAGCGGAGGATCCTAGAGAAGGTTGGCGGGCGGAGGTTTTTGCGGATGTATTTATTCCGGTGCTCTTATCAACCTAAAACGCACCGGTGCATTCAATATGACAAAGCACCGGTGCATTACAAAAATTGGCACACCGGACACCGTGCGCTCCGTACACACATGCCTGGTGCGTTTTATTTTTGTAGAGCACCGGTGCTTTACATGTCGACTACACAGATACTGCCCAGTGTGGAATAAATGAAACACACCGAGGCTCCCACAAAACGCGCGCACCGGTGAATGGTTAAATAAAAAAAATTACGGTAAAAAAACGGCATAAAACATTGGCACACCGGAAACAGTGCACTCTATACACACCCTCCCAGTGCTTTTAATTCAGAAACTGCACCGGTGCGTGTCATATTGTCAGCCTCGGTGATGGCAGGGTACCTGCCTTTCCCACAGTCTCCAGGTATATTGTGCATATAAAAATTCATTTCTATTTAATATCCCAAAAGGGTCCTCAATTTCAAAATCTGGGCAAACTTAACTAATATAGGCGGAAGATTTTATATCTCAAATCTTAGATTTGAGATATTAAAATAAATTTGTTATGGTTATAAAACCATACATCCATATTTCATGTGCGAAGGCTTTACCTTTCATTCGATGGTTAAAACCATATCAAACCCACTTCATGAATATTAAACATTTGGATAATATTTCAAATTACAAAACTATTGCTTTGATCCATCTCATGCACAGTCGAATTAATATTTAGATAATTCAATGACCCAAAAAAATAAAATTTCGTTCTCACCTTCATGGAAATTCTATTTAATATTCAAACTTTATTATCAGACCCATTATATAAGCATTTTCCTTTGGATTTAAACTCCAGCACTAACACATATGATTCCATGCCGACATATCATTCAAAGGTTTGATTTATGTTTTAAAAGTCAATCACCAGCACATGTGAAAATGACCTTCTCAACCCACTTCTTACCATATAATCGAACCCTCACAACCAATAATAAAATCCAAACTTCAACTCGGGCCCACAACAGCCATGCCACTTACCTTGCGTTAACATCCTTGCAACTTGATAATGCGAATGCGCTTGGATCTCTTGCCTTCACGATCGAACCATAATCGCATTAGATATGCTCCGGTGGGTTAATGTCCAAAAATTTTGCGAAATTCATGGTTTTGGATTACCACCACTACCACGCGTCCACTGCTGGCCTTTATCGCATTGAAAACGGCAAACCATCTTACCATTTAAAACTTATGTGAAAACCATAAATGGTTTTCGATTTCCACCTTTTGTTGGCTCACTGTTCCAGTTCTAATTCCGTGTCCTTGACTCAATACGGAATTCTTGTAATTTAAACAAATCCTCCGATTCGTGCTTTCTCTACGCCTTTTGTATCTCCACCTTCTTCGCTACGGAAATTCTGCATCTATCCTCACAAATTTAATGTTGTTTCTCTCATTCTATTGCGTCATTACTATTATTTACTCGTGCTCTAAAATCACATAGTTTCAGCATTCCTCCTGTTGGCTTATATCTAATGCACCATCCCTTGATTCGTTGCACTGCGACCAAGGATCCACCGTATCATTACTCACGCGTCATCTCACAGTTTAGTTGCATTCAAGCTTCTAACCCTCTCCAGCACTATTCGAACAGGTGTTAAGCTCTCTGCGCCAATTATTCTCAACACCTTCACATGGTCCGGTTCCCTTCCAATACGTTTTTGTATAACGTTGTTCTTTGCTTGCCTTCTGTCTTTCCATAAACTCAACGATTCTTGTATTGAAGCTTTAATACAAAATCAATGTCGATTTATGTAAATCGATATCCCTTCTCCTCTGTGTGCAACTTAATAGCATGGTCAATATAACAATTCAAAATTGATCAAATGGAAACAGAGTTTCGTTCAGTTCAAACACGGAATCAAGAGCTATCTTGGTTCCTTCTTCACACAGGTTTTAAATATATAATTCGATCTTACCAATGTTTCTAAACAGATGTATCAGAGGAATTCCTAAAAGACAAGACCCTTCCCTTTCACAAATGCTGATATACATTCAATGGCGCATTCAGATTAACACCAAATACATATAATTCAGGAATCTCAAAAAGAACCAAAGCCTCATTCATACACATAGTGATTTCATAATTTCGATTCAATTCAGAATGCATCCAACTTGTCATATATAAATTGAGACAGGAAATTAAATACTTTACTAGAATCGATCCTTTCAGTGATCGATTCACCCAATCTGCAAGTCAAATTAAACCACACAGCCTCATGCACAAATCAATTTGACCCCGAATTCCTCTGCATAAATAAACTCAATTTATTACAAAAACTTACTTTCTCTATGGCCTGATCTTCAATTCGATGGCCCTTCCATTAGGGGAATTTTGAAGTCTAAAATGGGCCTCCTAGGGAAATAATAAAATAATAACTAAACCAATAAAATAATATTTATGAATTTGCAATTCACTTTTTGCACCAAAATCCATGTAACCATTGTTAAATTCAATTCAAAAGTTGTATCAAAATAAAATTAATCAAAAAATTATATTGATGTGACTATAAATAAGGATGAGATTTTCAAAAGTCATTATCATTGTACAACTAATGCATTTGTCCTTTGTACTTAAATAACTTAAAATAAAATATAAATATAAAATCATAAATTATTAATTATAAAATATACTATTAATTAAAATTTACAATATTTAAATTATATAATAACATGTAATTATTATACTATATAAAAATAATATAATATAATATATATTTTTTATGTATGAATTTTATATTACATATTGAATTGATTTAATTTATAAATAAATATTTGAAAATATACAAATATAATATTTATTGAAAAGTGTGCAAATACATGAAGATTGTGTAGGGATATGCATTGTTTCTTTCAAAAAATATGAAATGACAATAATAATATTTTATTCAAAAAGTGTGAAATGACATTTATTATGAGTACTTTACTTTATGACTTTAAAAGTACTTAGAGCACTACTATGGTTAACCGTGATTTTTAATCCACCATTGAGAATGTGACAAGTAATTACATTTAACTCAAGCAATGCCACCTCAACCATTAGGGATGACGTCATCCCCTAAAATGTGATTGGTTCTCATAAAGTGAATTTTGATTGTACATTTTCCTTAAGAGGCCCATTTTAGACCTCAAAATTCCCCTAATGCATCCTCACTACTTTACACCTGAACAGCTATATGCCCATAGGCTTACATTTATACCAATTTAATGGTGAATCGATTCAGCTCCCAAAACTCTTAAAATTCCCAAATCCTAAATCTAGACTAAATCCCTGGGTTTGTGAAAGTTGACTCCAACTCATTCCTATTCTGCAGTCTTTTCGAATCTCTAATCTCTTCATATGCCCAACTAATCATTCGAGAGCAGTTACAATTCTCTCCACATTTAATTAAAATTAATTAAAACCCACTAAATTCATTACATAAAATATAACCCTTTTGAAGACTTAAAACTCCTAAGCCCATAAAACTACATGGAATTTTTTTTAGCCTAATGCCCCTCCATCACTCGGTGCCTCATAAAAAGCGCGCGGAACATAAACGTCTTGGTGCCGAATGACTGAAACGCACCGAGATCCCCGTAAATGTCGCGCACTAGAAAAGGGTTTAAAACAAACAAAATTACGACCAAAAAACCGCAGAAATCATTGGTTCACCGGGCACCGTTACCGGTGCGTCAGGTTACTGTAGAGCCCCGGCGCATCACATACCCACGCCCCAGTGCGTCATAAAAGCAAGTGGAACATAAACTTCCCGGGGCAGAATGATGGAAACGCACCGGGGTCCCCATAAATGTCGCGCACCGGTATAGGGTTAAATTAAAAAAAAAATTACGGCCAAAAAGCCGCAGAAATCATTGGTTAACCGAACACTGTTACCGGTGCATCATTATATTGTAGAGCGTCGGTGCTTTAAAACTACGCCGCCCCGGTGCCTCCTAAAAGCGTGCGAAAACAGAAAGAGCCAAGTGTGGCATACAGACAACGCACCGGTACCTCATCAAAAATCTCGCGCACTGGAATAGGGTTAAATAAAAAAAAATTACGGCCAAAAAACCGCAGAAATCATTGGTTCACCGGACACTATTACCGGTAAGTCATATTATTGTAAAGCATCGGTGCTTTAAAAATACATCGCCCCGGTGCCTCCTAAAAGCGCGTGAAAACAAAAAGAGCCCGGCGCGGCATACAGGAAACACACCAGTACTCCAGTAAAAACCCCACGCACCGGAATAGGGTTAAATAAAAAAAAATTACGGCCAAAAAACTGCAGAAATCATTGGTTCGTCGAACATCATTACCGGTGTCTGATGTTACTGTAGAGCACTGGTGCGATAACATTACGCTGCCCTGGTGCCTCCTAAAAGCGCGTGAAAACAGAAAGAGCCCGGCGCGACATACAGGAAACGCACCAGTACTAGAGTAAAAACCCTGTGCACTGGAATAGGGTTAAATAAAAAAATTACAGCCAAAAAACCGCAAAAATCATTGGTTCACCGGACACCGTTACCGGTGCATCGAGTTACTGTAGCGCACCAGTGCATTACAGTTACGCCGCCCCGGTGCCTCCTAAAAGCACGTGAAAACAGAAAGAGCCTGGTGCGACATTGAGACAACGCACCGGTACTCTAGTAAAAACCCCGCGCACCGGAACAGGGTTAAAAAAAAAATTACGGCCAAAAAACCGCATTTTTCACTTTTGTCAGTGCTATAGAGCTCTCAAGCACCGGTGCAAGTTATCCTTGCTTGAACCGCACTGACATCCATGCTCCCATTGCACTTATTGCACGCACTGCTGTTGTACATTGCCACCAATCTCCAACTTGAATTTTATAAAACAGTGGACAAAATTTCTTTTTTAAATTGTACAACCAATATGCCTCCTCGACGGGTAAATGTACAGGTATTTTTCTTGTTTTTCCATAATTAAACCTTTTAGCGGATTAGAATTTGAAAAAACCTTAAAATTAACCATTAAAAAAAAAAAAAAAAAATATATATATATATATATATATATATATATATATATTGTCGCACGGTGCGTTCGAGCCGTTCGGTTCGCACCGATTTGCGGTGCTTCCTGTAAATTTCAAGGTCGCACCGCACCTGGTGCTGAAGGGGTCTGCACCGGTTCCAGGGCAGTACTGCAAGGTGCACGGTGTTATTTTAAAAAAATTTGAAAGTGCGGTGCGGCCATTTACCAGGCCGCACCGTTGACAATGTTGAATCACGGCCACCCGGTGCATTGACCAAATTATCCACCCCAGGGCACGTAAGTTTTTCAGCTAATGTCAACGGTTCAGGTTGGTAAACCAATGCTAAGTGTATCCGCACTGGTTCCGGGGCGGATTCCAAAGGCGCACCATGTAATTGTAAATTTTACGACAAAGAGCAGTGCGCTCGAATACCTAGCCACACCGTACGATTATGTACGGTGGCAGGAGGGCGGTGTGCTGACTTAGCTATAAGCCACGAGGCGTATAGTGAAGTCAGCGCACCGGCCTCCTGACACCGCACTTAGTGAACGGTGCGCTAAAAATATTTTATGGAGCACTACTCCCGGTGATTTTTATATCATTATGTGCACCGTCGCCAGCGCGTCTCTGTGGAGGGATGCACCGTTACCAGTGCGTGACTGTGTTTTTGGCGCACCGACTCTTGTTTTATTTATTTTTCAAAAAATATTTATATAAGTATATTTGTAAATACATGTGTCATTTAATTAAAAAGTTGTGTTTAATATGTCAATCATTCAGAGACGTGAAAGGAGAGAAGAGAAGCAACAACAACAACAACAGGTGGAACAATATAACATGGTTCGCCTGTGGGAGGCAAGAGAGAGAGAGAGAGATGCGTACCCTCGCCCTATTACAGCAGCGACGCAGGGGCTCCTAAGACAGGTAGGCCTCCTCAAGTTCTATGAGGAGGCTACTTCCCTAAAGTCCCATAGTGGTTTTTTGAGACATCTTATCCCAAGGTGGAATGCCCAGCAACAGGCTTTCCGAGTTGGTATCGACCAGTGGTACATGCCCACTGAGGAGGATGTATATTTTATTACAGGGCTTTCAAGGAGAGGGGTGTATTTTCCCTCGTTCCACGAGTTCCAGCTGGCTGTGTGGTAGGGAGTCAGTTAGTATACTCCCAGAGATACATTAGAGCAGATATATTGTCTCCTTTAGATTTTCAGGTCTTCGGAGGACAGTTACGTATTGGTGTGTTTGGTCGTGAGGAGGTCCAATGTCTCTCACTTATCATTTCGACCATTTCGCCCAACACCAATGACGAGCAACGCATTAGTTGTTAGATTTTATATTATGTTGATTCTTTACTACAACAGCCACGACTTTTCAGGTGGTCTACCATTTTTTTATGGCAGTTCTGTACAACATTAGATAGATGTCGTGCTCGTTCACAAGGGAGGGTCAACTTCCCTTTTGCTTTAGAGCTTTTTTGTTTATTTTTTGAGAGGTTTCCAGAGATGAGGCCTTCTTTTCTTCGGCATCCTCATAGGCCGATTACTGAGGCACGTATGCATATGTGGGGGCAGATGATGCCCAAGAGGGAGGAGACTATGTTTCCAACAAGGATATCAGATGATGCACTGGGGTTTCTAGACAATGTTTTTGAACATCCCTTCATTATGGTCCCCTGTCCTTATGCGGGGTTGGATTGGCAAGGGTGTGCCAACATCCTCTTCACAGATGATTAGCCGCCAGATGATAGAGGTAATATTACTGTTTTATTTAAATTTATTCTAACATTTTCTTTAACTTGTTTTTATTAAATTGTGTAATGAAATTGTCTAATTATTGTTGTGTACTTGTATATATTTTGCAGACATTGGCTCTTATGATGGCAAGGAGATGCCGCCACCACCACCTGATCCAGTTGTGGATCTTGATGATCTTGTAAATTTGTAATATTTGTATTTCTAATTGTGTTTAAAATTCTAAAATTGTAATTGTAATGATATATATATGTAAATTTCTAAAATTGCAATTGTAATTGTCATTTTTTAATTTGTAAAATTTTAATTGTATATATGTAAAATTCTAAAATTATTATTGTACGTGAAATTGTAAAATTGTAATTGTAATTCTAATAATTCTAATTATAATTGTAATTGTATGTAAAATATTTGTAAAATTTTAATTGTATTAATGTGAAATGAATTTATTAAAATTTTTAAATTTGTAAATTTGTAAATTTTAAATAATTGTAAAATAATAAATATAGAATAATATGATTTATTGTAACATAAGGAAATTTAGAAAATAATGCAAATAAATTAATGTACTTAATTAGAATTATCATTATTTTATTATGATCTTAGATACAAAAAAAAAATTAATTTATACAGTATGCCATTGTTTTTGAGATCAAGTACATAATACCAAATTATCAAGTGAATTATTGATTTTAACATTAGCACAATGCAAATTACCAATTAATTCAAAATACATATTGCATTAATATTTCGAAAAACCCGTCTTAAAAAGTATAAATATTGATGAAATAACACATATTGTGCCATATCACTCTCGGTTCTCATGATCACCCTCATTATCTTCTAGCTCGCATGGCATGATAACATTATTTTTCTCAAAAATATGTTTTGATCTAGGGTCCTGTGTCAATACGAACCACCAATCCCTATCCAACACATTTGGGTAGAAAAATACCTGGTTGCAGTGTTTAGGGAAAACATAGGGCTCCTTAGCTTCATCCCACATCTTTCTAGATTTGATACATATCAACCTACTATCGCGATATTCCTTTACATTATTCCGATCAAAGGTTTCCCACCACTTGCACCTAAAAATAACACATTGGAAAGAATAAAAATCCACTTCAATGATCTCTTGTATATTTCCGACGTAACCTAACATCCCTCTTACTAGTTGTTGATCACGGTGGCTAGATCGACTAGATTGATCGAACTCGACTTCCACTCCATAGTCTTGTGTGATGTTTCCAGCATCGGCATTTTTTGTGCGAAAATGGTGTTCATATGCCCACATAGATGGAAACAAATGCACCTATTGTAAAAAAGTTTAAAAAATCATATAAGTGTCATGTGTCTTATAAATAATAATCCAACAGTTAAAATATGAAATGTAGATGTCTTAATATAAGTTTCAAATTCACATATAAATTATTACCGAGTTGTTGCACCCAATCCCTACGTTTAGCGCATCCCCTTCAGCACGCGGGTAACGACCGGTAGCACCGTATTTCTCTCTGACTTGGTTAGCAACCCAACTGTTGGGGCATATTTTTGACATATTTTCTTTTAAATGATCAGGATAAGGCATACTTCTACCATTCAACCATCTGAATTCTTTCCTGTCACTATCCCATTTCATTCTTTTTTGTTTGTACAATGCGACCCACGGTTGTGTCGCTTCAGAATTGTAAAGAATGAATTTATTGATTGCTTCAATTTCTGCATTCGTTGATGAAATCAAACCAACATTATATAGTACTTAGAGATAAAAATATACATTATATCGAAGTTCAACATGAATATTAATTACTTTTTGTAAATTTGAAAAATTATAAGTCGCTTACTCTTTCTCAAGCGTTTTTTTCAACTTGTTTGGAGCAACTCTCCTTCTCTTTTGTCTTCATCCAATTCATTGCCCCAAATCACCGCACCTGGTCTGTTGTCGATCTGCTTGATGTACTACTGGCATAGTAGAAAGACTCATACGATATGTACCCTCTGCCATATACTCCTCGGGTTTTTCCCTTTGTCGAACAAAACCTTTCAATTTCTTCATGTACCTCTCTAAGAAGAACGTCCAATGACAAGAAACAACCCCAACTAATTCAACCTCATCTACCAGGTGGATTAGAAGATGAACCTGTAAGTCCATGAAACTTGTCGGTAGTTCCTTCTCAAACATACAAACAATCTCAACTATCTCTTGACGCCACCGTGGAATGATAGCCACATGAATCTCATTTAACGTGATCCAACGTAAAAATGCAGATAATTTAGATATGGCACGTCCTGGGTCTTGAGGGAATTCATCTTTCACACACCCACGCACAAACAAAGGATAATGACACTGCAAAGTTATAAAAACGTGCAATAATATACAAAATTAGTTATGTTTTATGATCATCGTATGGTATAAAATTTATTAATATAACAAATAATAAAATCATGCTTTTGACATTATACGTACTCTTATAAGATTCAAATGATCATGCAATTTCAACCCCAACAAATGGTCATCCACGGTGAAGCAACGTCGTAGTGAAGACCCATATGAATTTGGCACCCTCACATCCATTATAACTTCCTTTGCCAAAGATATATCATCTTTTTTTTAAATCCATGGGACATCATCTTCTTTGAAAAACCATGAATTAGAGGGACCAACGCCTGCCTCTGATCCCGTACTTTCTAATTGTCTTGGCCAATATTTCTTTTCAGTTTTTTGAAGTAATAAGATCTTTCCTAACCGCCAATGTGTCACTTTGTTTCGATGATATGTGCCTCCATAGAGAAGATGAAACATTTTTAAATATATGCATGGGATCTAATAAGTGGGAAATCTTAAGATGCTCCCAATATGGGAAGTCATAAAAGATAGATTTCCTTTTCATCCCAATGGACAATTTCTCAAGATAGGTGTTGAAGAAATTTGGATCATCGAACTTAGGCTCCCCATTTGAATCGAACATTTCCGTGAACTCCTTCTCCTTCTCTCTCTCATATGCTCTAAGCCATTCAGATGGTGTCATTATTGGAGGCCTTTGGGTTCTTTCTCGTTGACCATTGAAATCGGATGCTGCTCTTCTGTAAGGGTGTTGTTCTGGTAGGAATATCCTGGAGCAATCATACACTGGCTTTCATAGGTCCTTGGACCATCTAGCTTTCAGAGAAGGTCCACAACATTTACATCTAAAATACCCTTTTGTTACAAGACCTGCGAGATTATATTTGTATACATTAATTAATATGCATGGCACGTTAAATAATATCATGAAGATCAAAACAAATAATATTACAATGAATTAAATAACTAATATGTGAAAGAATATTGTTACATTATATATAAACAAATCAATAAATTAAACATGTAATTTACCAGAGCAAACTCCTAAGCCTGGATAATCATGTGTCGTGTAAGCACATATGCCATACAACGTAAACCTCCTCTCTGCTGCAATGGGTCTTGATACATCGTATACATTTATCCCATCCCATAATTCCTTCAATTCATCTACCAGTGGTTGTAAGTAGACATCCATATTCTTCACTTGTCTTCTACCAAGGACTATGAGAGCCAACATAATATGTTCATTCTTCACGGAAAACCATGGGGGGATATTGTTATTGATCACTACTACATGCCAAATAGAATATTTGGTGTTTTGGAGGGAATATGGGTTGACGCCATCCATGGCTATGCTGAGTCATAGACTTCGTACTTCATTCTTGAATTTTTCGGGCCATATATCCTCTATATGCTTCATGGCTATTGAGTCAGTTGGTATTCGCATAACTCCCAACTCACTTCTGTGTGAGGCATGCCATCCCTGCAACATAGCTAATTCTTTGCAACGAAATAGCCTTTGAATCCTTGGGATTATAGGCATGTGCCTCAATATCTTAAAAGGAGGACCAGTACGTGATTTACCCTTCTTTTTTGATTTATCATACCTGTCATGCCCACATTTCGGACACATCTCTTTGTCTGCATATTCTCCTCTATATAGAATACAATCATTTGGACATGCATGATATGATATGTACTCAACACCCAACATTTTCAACAATTTTTTTGCCTCTTCGCAGCTACCGGGCAAGACATTATCACTCGAAAGAACCTTATCTTTGAATAACTTGTAGTTGGTGATCATGGAAAAATATATTAATAAATGTACATTAATGTCGATATAATTATTAATGTTCATAAAATTTAACATTTGTAATGTTCATTGCAGTGTACTGATTATATTTCAAATTTATATATAAGGGAAGTACTTTATGGTAACTTACCTCAAAAGTTCCGAGAAAAATGCATTCGACAAGCCAAAATTTTCTTTCAAGTTGTACAGTAATATCATTTTCCCCAATTGGGTAGACTTTGACTGACCGTCGGGTCCAAAGAGAGGGGTGGTGGAAGCAAATTTAAGGCTTTCGAAAAAGGTGTCAGCGATATGAGCATCATCCCCTAGCTGATCATCATTTTGGAATGCATCTAACAACATTGTCTCCATGGCAGTCGTATCCCTTAATTAATCATCCATACCAACCTCTATTTGATTGTCTCCATTTCCAGCTTGTGAAGAACTACTATTGTTGTAGTCATTCCTAATTGGTGAATCTGGACGTAGCAAGAATTGAATCGGTGGTTGATTCAACCATTCTTGGTATCGTTCCTCTCCGATTTTTTCTCTTAATTCAGTCTTCTCTCGATTTGACATTGTCGTGGGGTGCAACGGAAGATGGTAGGTAGGTCGTTCATCATCACTAGAATCCTAATAATTTAAAAAAAAATTGAACGTGATTAGTACAAAATATATGATATCAATTAGTAACCATGTTGACAATATTGCATGATTATAAATTGGTTTGACATTGAAATAATTACATATTAATCAATATATATACCAAACAATTATAATTATAATTACCATCATTGTCTCGGGATTGTGGCTAGAAGATGCAATATTGTTACAATTGGCAGGGTGAAGCGGCTGTCCATTTTCATCTACCAAATGCGTCTTGCGGTATGCAGCTCCTGATAAGAACTTTCGATGTTTTGGAGCAGTACTTTGAATATAATTTTGTGCATCTGAACTCGATGATGAATCTGCATGAACCTACAAATTTTTATACATTATAAATTTAATTAAGTTATGCATGATTGACTACATGGATAAAAAACATACATAAATTCAATTAGATAGTGAAAAAATAAAACAAATCTGAAGTAAATATTACGTCTCCACATGGATAGGGAGAACTCCGCGATGGACTTTGAGAAATATTATGGAACGAGTTGGATTTTGAAGAATTGTACATTTCATATAATATATGATATTTTCTCCCTGCATTTGAGCAAAACAACAATAAACTTTGGTGCACAAACCTAAATGTAATTCTAGTGCATACTGTTCAGATAACCGCACTGGCTAGTTCTTTATTTTGCGCACTGGTGCACTTTTGTAACAAGTAGCATCGGTGCGGTTCAATTAAATGACGCACCAGTAAACGAATAACTGCAATAGAAAAAGCGCAACCCTATTTTCTTTAAGTGAAAAAAAAAAACGGTAAATTGAAAATTGGGCAGAAAAATATTTTTGAAAATCCAATTTCATAAAACATTTCTTTAAATACTAAACACTTTTCATTATTTCACTATTTTTGCAAAAAAAATCAACGAGAGATTTGCAGGATACATACCTGAAGCAAACAGAGCACGAGAGCACTGTGGAGCAGGGAAATACGTTTGAACAGAAGTATTTAGACAATCTGAATTCCAAACCTCTGGTAATTCAAACCCTGTACCATAGAATTTTAAATGACGTGAGTAAAGTTTATTGTTTTTTGGTACTTTTTTCTGTAGTTTTTTTTATGCAGTGAAATAAGAAATCAAAGTCTATTGTTTTGTTTTATTTTTTCTCTAGTTTTTTATGAAGTAAAATACAAAATCAGATCTTATTGTTTTTTAACTTTTTGTTTCTGAAGTTTTTTACTTTTTCTGCAGTTTTCAGAAACAAAAATAAAAAAAGAAATCAATTTTTAGAAACAAAACTCTAGATTCTTTTTGTTTCTGCCATTTTTTCTCCCTCTTTCTTTTCAATTTAGATTTATAGGGTTTCTTTACTCATAATAAATCCAACCCATGGGACGACTTGCATCTAGTCAGATCCCAATCCATGTTGGCCCTTGCATCAATCTTAAAAAAATACAGTTTTTTTTCGTCGGTGCGCCCTGCATAACGTTGTGCACCGGTGCGCTTGGTTATACCAGTGCACCGCTGAAGTATAATGATAAAAATCAAAAAACAAAATATGTTTTTATCAGTGCGCCATTTGTAACATACGGCACCGGTGCACTATTACATTATGGAGCACCGCAAAACATGTTGTTTTGGAAAAAAACCATTTTACAAACATACCCTACATTATTTTTTTTCTGCCCTTTCTTCTCCCACTTGCTGTGATTTCATAATTAGGATTTTTCAATTTATATTTATAAGGTTTGTATTGCTAAATATAAGCCTAATACATGCAACCAACAAGAGGATCTGCATATTCATATCTCAATCCATGTCGGCCCTTGCGTCAATCTTAAAAAAAGACATTTTTTTCGTCAGTGCCCCCTTTGTAGCATAGCGCACCGGTGCGCTTTGTTATACAAGCACACCACGCAAGTACAGTGATAAAAAATTAAAAAACAAATTATGTTTTTATCAGTGTTGCCATATGTAACATATGGCACCGGTGCACTATTACATTATGGTGCACTGCACAACGTGATGTTTTGAAAAAAAAAACATTTTACAAACATACCCTACATTATTTTTGTTTCTGCCATGTCTTCTCGCACTTGCTGTGATTTCAGAATTAGGGCTTTTAAATTTATATTTATAGGGTTTATATTGCTAAATATAAACCTAATACATCCAACGAACGGGTTGACCTACATAGTCGGATCCCAATCCATGTCGGCCCTGGCATAAATTTAAAAAAAAAAAAAAAAAATCTGTGCGTCTTGTCTGAAAGAGTGCACCAGGGTGCTCTATTATCACAGCGCACCGTGAAAGTACTGTCATAAAAAATTATAAAAATATGCAGTTGGTGCGTTATTTCATTATGACGCACCGCGAACGTTCAGTTTCGAAAAAAAAAAACTTTCAAAAATACGAACCTTACTTTCTTTTTGTTTCTCCCCTTTCTTATTCTTCTTTCTGTGATTCAGAATTATGACTTTTCAATTTATATTTATAGGGTTTTTATTGCTAAATATAGACCTAAGACATGTAACCGATGGGACAATTAGCATAGTCGTATCCTAATCCATGTGGGCCTTGGAACGATTTAAAAAAAAAACAGATTTTTTACTGGTGCGCCCTATGTAAGGTAGCGCACTGATGCTCTGTTGTTTACAAGAGCACCAGATAAGTAATGTGAAAAAATAATATTTTTTTAACGATGCACCATATGTAAAATATAGCACTGATTTATGCTTAAAAAACTAACACTGGACGATTTTTATTTTTTTTAATGATGGTTAACCGGTGTGGTCATTAACATGTAATGCACCGGAGCTTCTTTTTGACATAGAGCACCGTACAGTGTATTATAATGTTTTTGCGGTGCGTGGGAAAGACATACACGCACCGACGTCGGTGCATTCACCATGAATGGCGCACCGATTTTTTGATATTTTTTTTTTTAATTGAGAAGTTGACAATTTATTTAAAAATATATTATTGACTGATATGATACAAGTTTGATATTGTTAAAGAAATGACTGACAAGAGATCAATTAATAAAAATACTGATAACACATCAAGAAAAGAAAAAAAGGCAAGTTCTTGGTAAATGTTTTACCAAAAAAATATTTTTGAACTATTTGTAAGTTTAAATAATATGTGTTGTTTAATGTGTATCATGCAGAGCCACAAAATGACAAAGCTCGATAAGATTACTTCTGATCTAGGACTAGAATAACGTATAAGCTTGATGGAAAAATTGCAAAAGGATGAATTAGGTGAATGAAAAAATACTATCGATCCAATATGAGTTTCTTTTTTTAGTTTTCATTAATAATATAATTAAAATTATTAGATAACATGTGTGAAAAATTCTATTAATTCACCTTTGTTTAATGTTCTACATGGACTAACAACTTAGAAAAGGAATGCTGTTCTAAGAAAAGAAAAACAATAGAACATGAAAATGAAAATGAATTGCCCCTTAGCTCATCTAGAGTGGTGTTGGAGGTTAACGAAAGGGGGAAAAACTTTTACAAATGTTTGAGGGATCTAGTGCAATGAATGTATAGACGTTATTTCCACTTACAATACAAAAACCAATCCAATGATTCTAATAACCAGATTTTATGTAAACTACAGGAAGAGTTTCCAGAGAATTGGTCAATGAGACATGTTAGACTTTTAATAGCAAAAACGTACAACAACAAAAAAAAGGAATGAAAAAATAATATTCTTTTAGATGTTTGTCTAGAATTGTTTATAAATATCACTTTTGTTATGCTTACTTTTCATATATCAATATAAAAATTAAATAGTTTATTATCATGTTACATTTTCAGGAAGACTATGAAAATCTCAAAAGATGAACGAGTTGATATTAGAAATATACCAGTAGGAATGTCCAAAAATGTGTACAAGGAGATGGTCAAAGAAATGGACAAAATTGCATCGTGGGAGGAGCCATCTCAATAACAACGTGCTTCAAATGTAATATGTAATCATTGAATTTTTTGATCATTAGGTAAAATAAATAAACAATTTAGCATTAAATATTAATTTTCAAGTATTTTCTTGCAGAAAAGAAAAGAAAATGGAACCCATTCAGCACATAAAACAGGACGACAAGGAAGAAAAGGATTGATATCTAAGTTTGTGAGTAATTGTTACTTCCTTATAACAACTTAACTATATTTCATTTTTGTATTTTTAAGTTGTTTTACAAAAATCATCATTGAATGTCTCCAAACAGGTGCTAACATACAAAGAAGAACCATCAGAGGAATTGATTGAAATTGGTTTAAATATGGGTTGTGCGTATATGTTGGCATATCAGAACTTAATTGTGGAATTTGTAAGCATTTATCGATCTTGTTTTACTTAGCTCCGTCTATAATTAATAGAAAAAATAAATCTTTTATATTAAATATATGATTTCTTATGGGGTATAAAACTTGCAGGAAACAAAGTATGGCACTGCGCCAATAGATCAAATCTTGAAAGATGGCATGTTACATGGTTTTGAAAGAATGTGTATAGTTTATGAGTCAATTGTTGCATTGGTACGTCATTTATTTTTTATTTACATTGATGTATATTATTTAATATTGCAATTTTCATTATTCTCACCAATGTATATACACTCATTACAGTTTATTTTTATGTTTGTAGATGGAAGAAGGTGAAGAAGAAGAAAACAATCAACGTTGTGAACAAAACATTTTTGAAAATAACCCAAGTCATGGAAGTAGCTCTAGCAGTGATAGCAGTTCAAGCGAAGAATGATGATCACTATGTTTGGATATAAAAGCAAGGCGTTGTACTATTTTTGGAAAAATGTTTGTGAAATCAGACATTTTCTTTAATGTAATGGACATAGTGTCCCAATTGAAAGATAAAGGGATACCAATAACTGTCCCATTTTGTATGACAAAGAATGTCTTATTCATATATATATATATATATATATATATATATATATATATAATGTTTTAATTTATTCTATTGCATTCTCTATTGTCGCTATTGTGTTCTCCATTGTCGTTCTCAAATGCAGTAATAAAAATTTAATTCATATGAATATTGTTATAACATATATATGTGTCGACTTTTGATGAATAATTAATTTTAAAAAACCACAATAATTATGATATGATATAACAAATTAATCTAAACATCACATTCAAATCCATTAATAAAAATTTAATTAATATGAATATTGTTATAATATGTGTCGACTTTTGATGAATAATGAATTTAAAACAATCACAATAATTGCACTGCCACAAGTCGATGTTTCTAAAAAATAAAAAATGAAAATCGGTGCACTTGTATTATTAAGCGCATCGGTGCGTTTTTACTACCTATCGGGACCGCACAAATACCAAAACCAGTTAAAAATATCGAGGCGTTTGTGCGGTACGACGCTCCGGTGCGTTTATGTATCTATACGCACCGGTGTCGTTTTACCGCCTATGAGCACCGCACGAATATCGATACCAATTATAAATTGCGGTGTGTCTGTGTGATACTATGCACCAGGGCGTTTTTTCTGTCTACACGCACTGGTGCATTTGGATGACCAATAGGCACCGCACGAATACCGATACCAATTACAAATCTCGGTGCATTTGTGTGGTAGTAATCACCGGGGCATTTATGTGTCGATAAGCCCCGGTGCATTTGTATGACATATTTGCACCGCACTAATACCGATACCAATTGTAAACCTCGGTGCATTTGTGTGATACGATGCACCGGGGCATTTATATAAGCATACGTACTGGCACGTTGATACGACCTATGGGCACCGCTCAAATCCCAAGACCAATTAGAACGGCCCTGCGCGTTGTATCACCAACACCAGGCCCAGTGTTGTTATTTTCCTTAATGGCCCAGTGCATTCAACTTCGACCACCCCGGTGCGCTGTCTACCAATACGCACCAGTGCGTTAAAACCTTATAAGAGCACCGATGAAAAAAAATCCGTAATAACCTCTGGCCGCCCATTTTTTTTTAGTTGTATTGAATTTCCGTTAAAAGCTCCGCCAAAACCTCCGTTACCAGAAACGAATGTGGTAGCATATGTTTTTTTGACAATTTTGGCCAATTTTATAACACTAAAAACCTCTTTTATAACCTCCGCTAGAGGGTCTTTTCCTTGTAGTGTACATTAATGAATAATGTGAGACAAATTTCTCTCACAATTATTAATTTATATCAATAATGCATGGATTTAATAAAATTCATAATTAAATGCATAAACATTATTTCATCCACTTAAATACTTGTCACCAACTACAAATCAACATGGCGCCAAGCTCTTTTCATGTGTGAAGGTCCTTCCGGATCAAGGAGTGCCTTCAATTCGGCGTTCTTTGTGGCTTGTTTTTCATAAGCCTCGTACAACATGTATGCTTTCTCGGACACCCTGAGCATGGTCTCGTACATGTCCTTAACATTCTCCATGGCTCAACTCAGCGAACATTTAATAGTCCACGCCTGCAATCCAATCAACAAGAAGACCTGCTCTGATACCACTTGATCCAAGGTAAATCCTTGATACCCTTAACCAAGACCTTTTACTTCAGCTGATAAAATAGAATTTCATTTAATTAAAGCGTTAATGAACATAAATGAACAATTGAATATTGTAAAGAAGAGGAACATAACATGTCAAGATCAACAATCATAAGAACGCGTCATTTGATAACGGAGTTCGTCCAGGATGGACTACATTTTCGGGTTTCGATGTCAAGATGGTGTAGGCCGCTGCATTAAGTGTTGTAAAGGAGAAGATGTACATGGATGGTTTTTTATCTGTCGTTCAAGGAAAATTCCCTCACGCACGAGTGGTTGGACCTCTCTACGAGATGTTCCACTACCGAAACCCTCGTTCATAAAAAGGACTCCTATCAGTATCAAAATAACTCACACATAATGACTATGAGTATCCTGCCAACATGGAAAACAAAGGGATCTCAAACAACATACATGTGACAATGAGTATCCCGCCAACATGGCATCAAAGGGATCTCAAAAATAATACAAATCCATGACAAAAAGTACATCTCACATAAAAAACAAAACAAGATCCCACATCAAACATCACCAGGAATCTGTACAGCACAATGCATCTAAAAAAGACAAAGAAGTATATGAAATCAACTCATTATATACCTCACGCTGAAGATGACTGAAGAATGAGTTGTTCTACTGCTGGATCTGAAATCACCATCGCAGTCGTGGCGTCGAAAGGTGTGAAATCGACTTCTCACTCGCTGAATGATGACACCTACAACTTCACTTCAAAAGGTGACCAAAAAATATAAAGCTCAAATTGAAAATTTGAATGTGCCATCAGATTCATGGTGTCGAATAGTGCAAAAATGACGTAAATTTTGTCCCATTTGGACACTGTCAAAATTTCGCCCTCCTGAATGCTCAATCAAGGTTCCACCTGCCTTTTTTTTGGGCTCATGGTTCCACATCACCTGCAATAAAAAATATTAAATCTCAATCTACGTCCCCCATCTTCCGCTGGCCTTCTTGGGCGCACTGAGCAACTAATGGGTTTTATATCAAACTGTGGGCGGAACTACCAAAGTAACTCGTAGCTGAATTGGTTGAGAATCGAATTGTGTGAGAGGAAGTCAGGTGGTTGCCTAGTGTGCCTAGGTAGGCCAGGGGAAGATGGAGCATGCAGATCAAGATTTAATATGTTTTTATTGCAAGTGATGTGGAATCATGAGCCTAGAAAGAGGCAGGTGGAACCTTGATTGAGCCCAACTTCAGGAGGGCGAAATTTTGACAGTATCCAAATGGGACAAACTTTATGTCAGTTTTACACTATTCGATGCCACGAATCTGATGGCGCATTCAAATTTTCCATTTGAGCTTTACATTTTTCAGTCACTTTTTGAAGTGAAGTTGCAGGTGTCATCATTCAGCGAGTGAGCAATCGATTTCACACCTTTCGACGCCACGATTGCGATGGTGATTTCAAATCCAGCAGTAGAACAACTCATTCTTCAGTCATCTTCAACGTGAGGTATATAATGAGTTGATTTCATATACTTCTTTGTCTTTTTGAGATGCATTGTGCTGTATAGATCCATTTTGATGTTTGATGTGGGATCTTGTTTTGTTTTTTATGTGAGATGTACTTTCTGTCATGGATTTGTATTATTTTTTAGATCCCTTTGATGCCATGTTGGTAGGATACTCATTGTCACATGTATGTTTTTTGAGATCCATTTGTTTGCCATGTTGGCAGGATACTCATAGTCATTATGTGTGAGTTATTTTCATACTGATAGGAGTCATTTTTATGAATGAGAGTTTCGGTAGTGGAACATCTCATAGTGAGGTCCAGCCACTCCTGCGTGAGGGCATTTCCTTGTACGAAAAATAAAACACCATCCATGTGCATCTTCTCCTTTACATCACTTAATGCAGTGGCCTACACCATCTTGACACCGAGGCCCGGAGATGTAGTCCCTCCTGGACGAACTCCATTATCAAATGACATGTTCTTATGATTGTTGATCTTGACATGTTAACTTCCTATTCTTTACAGTATACAGTTGTTCATTTATGTTCATTAACGCTTTAATTAAATTCAATTCTAGTTTATCAACTGAAGTAAAAGGTCTTGGTTAAGGGTATCAAGAATTTACCCTGTATCAATACTAGTATTACGGTCTTACAAGTAAGCTCCCCTCAGCCTACGGAATCTTGCTCAAGGGTGACAACAGCTAGTAAGCTTGGATGTAGTTGTCTAAGGTTGGGAGGAGATTCTTTGTCCTAGACTCAGTTGCCCTGCAAAATGTGGAAAAATATAAGATAAGTGATTTTTCACTTATTCAAATGGTAATGAAAGTATGATGCATTTCTGGTTGAAATGGATTAAAATTATGGATTGTGATGTTGTTATTACCTTGTGAATTTGATTACAATTCTGCCTTGAAATGGCATTTTTTGATGTGTTAAAGTTCTGCATTTTCACCACTATGTTTATGAGATAAGTAATTTTTTTAAATAAGTCTAACATGGGTACACCTCTGAATTAGAATTAATGTACTGTGTAAAATTTCTACTACTGTTTTTTACAACGTATAATGTGGCATGCTCATGGGATAACAAAGACCATGTTATGGCCACGGTCGAGCAACAATTTTTATGAAAGTGTTTCCATACAATATTAACAACATACTAAAATGATACAGAGATGTCATAAAATGATACAAGTAGTAGATCCATGAGGAATTGGCTTAAGAAGATGAGAACAGTGGACTTGAAACCCTTTTTATTAATAAAAAAAAAATTACATTTGTGATATCCTGCCTAGCAGGGTTTGCATTTTCATACATCGATTTATTTACCTAATCACAAGTTTGTCAAACCACACAACAAGCGTTGTTTTAACGTTGAGGATTTTGTTCCTCTTTGGAGCCCATTCGAGCCCTAAACTCCTTACCTAAATGGCTTTCCAGCTGTGTAATATCAGTTTCATGTATCTTCTGCTAGCCCCATGGCATAGCAGATGAGGCACAAGAAGGTTAGGCATAACACTATAGGATTATTGACATGCTTGCTCGAAATTTTGGAGCTCTCGGCTTCTGGGAAGTAAGATTTAGTATTTTCGGTGTTCATTGTAATTCCACGGTGGAGTGTGCCTGCAAGAGCGCTTGCATCAGCACCCCGAAAATTCTATTACCCCAGTGTGGAGAATCTTTGAGGGCCAAGAACTTGTTGAATAATATTTCGCCCAAGCTCAGTAGGGGTAGCACCACAAGGTGCATTAACAAGCCACTTTCACCATTGCCATCACTGAACGTCAATGCCAACTTAAAATTTTATGGGTGAAAGCATGGATCTGGGTTACATGTTTTGGTGAAACAAGGGCGCATTTTGGTGAAAAAAAGAGGCTCGATCAAGAAATTTTAAGCGCTCGATTGAGCCATTTTTAAGCACTAGATCGAGTCATTTTTATGTGCTTAAAAATAGCTTGATCAAGCATTAAAATTAACTCTCGATCCAGTTCATGTGTAACCCCAGGTTAGTTGCTCAATCGAGCCTTAAAGCTGGAAATATTAAAATTTATGTAAATATCAATAATTATATGCAAACTTTAAAATTGCAAGTATTTGATAGTTAAAAAAAAAAACAAATTTTATTACTAATCACATTTGAATAGGTAATAACAATGGTGTGGATTAATTTATCATTACATTTCTAGGGTTTTGGTGTACACATTTGAAAAATGATTCTATCACACTTGAAATTGAAATTGTAATATTCTTATATTTATAATTTGGTAACTCATAACATAGTTTTTAATATGATTTAAATTTTAAATGTTATAATTTAAATAATAAATTTATTATAAATATAATTTAAATAATAAATTGATTAAACATAAGAAAATTTATCAATTTGATTAATTTTTTATATGAATAAGTGTAACTCAAAAAGGTGATTTGGAATTTGGAAATTTATATTAGTTAATAAACAAGATTTGGTCATAATCATATCTATTAAAATCAAACATATATATATCCACTTGTTCAAGAAAATAAATGGGTACAATAATAATTAACTTAGTTGTAATAGTTGTAAGTTATAATTAATATAGTTGTAATGGATGCAGTGGTATATGTGGTTATAAATCTCTTTCAACCTGTAAAATGTGAATGCACTCAGTCTGCACAAATGCCAAGCTTTAATTCTGACTTAGGTTTGCAATATATATTTTTAAAATAATAAAAACATAAGGAAATCATAAATTTTAAAACATTATTTGAATAATTTAAAATTGAGTAATATAAATTTAAAATAATAATATTATAAAATTTAGTTTAGTTTAGTTTAGTTTGCTTGTTTTTTATCTATTTATTATAATTTTATTTTATTTTATTGGAAAAATATACACAAAAAAAATATAAAATGATTAAGTATACAAATATATTATGTTTAAAATCAAAACAATAAACAAATTATCACTTTTAAGAATTTCAAAATTGAAAAAACAAAGTTAAAAACTTTTATAAAATGTTATCTATATATTATAATTATTTTATTTTTCTTGGTAAAATAAAATAAAATTTGAATTTATAATTAAAGAAAATTAGAGTTCGAAATATATTTAAATATTTATAAAAATTATTTTGTGGAATAAATAAATTTTATAATTCTTATTGAGAGGCTTCATTCTTTTATTTTTATTTTTTTTAGATAATTATGACAATTTCAAAGGGTTTGAATAAAAAATCAATAACATAAAATATATTTTTTATCTAATTTCTTTTAAACATAATGCTTGAAAATTTTTTGTATAGTTTCAAAGAGTTGAATAAAAAATCAATAACATAAAATATACACAAAAAAAAAAAATACCATCATCTTCATTTACAAGTCCTCTTCAAAAGGGTAATCTTGGTTTTTCAATTTATATAAATATTTGAAAAAAAATATTACATGAACACGTGTCTCCAAAATGCAATTGAAATATTACTTTGCCAACTTCGAAAAATAATAAAAAATATAATTTAGCATAAAAAAATATTTTTTAATACAAAAAACTTAGTTCTCTCCTTGTAGATCATATATATATATATATATATATATATATATATATATGACTAAGTTATGCTACATGAACACATGCATACCTCTTAAGTTTTGCGAAAATTTGCAAGGACATATATTGCATTTAATGGAAAATTTAGAGATTATAGGACACTACAATTTTCGCAATAAATATCATTAGTACATTAACACAATTCTCCACATATTATCTTTTTACTCTAAATCAAAATTCACAATGCTTATATGAATTTTGAGGGTTGCAATTCGATAAAAGAGGAAAAATTTAAAATTTTATCGCCACATTTGACCCAAAAGTGTAACCCATATTCATGCTTTCACGCTTATCGAACCTTTGTGATAAATCCTTGGGTGGAGTAACCCATAAGAAGCAATCAGTGAGGGGATGAGATGAATTCTCTATACACTTAACAATATTTGAGTTGGGTGCATCACAGAAGGTTGGGTGAGGTCCCTTTGGTTGGACCATAGCAAAGATTGAAGACAAAACCTTATGTGGTGCAAGAAGGACCTAGCCTTGGACTTAAAGAGAAGTTCGAGAAACCTTATCCATTAAGCGCAAGCAGAACCCTAGTCGTGGAGACTCCTCATTGGCGCGACCTGAATTTCCCTTGTTCACGATTGGACGAATTGTAGCAACGTGGTACGAAGGTGAGAGCCAGAAGAATGAGTTGTCACCACAAGAGAATCATCAAGATAAGTTGGATTACAAGTGAGCCCGGTGACTAAGCCATTTACAGAAAGGGTGGCCAACTGGTCTGGTGGCCCGGAAGGAAAAGAGGAGCACTCCAAGGGAAGCGATAGGAACTCAGGAGCGAGATGACATCATTTGGCATCACCCCGGAAATATCACCCTAGAGGAGTTAGGGGGAAGGGAGCGGAAGTGTCAGGTAGGACCCAATAGAGAGAGGTGAACTGGCTAAGTTGGAAGGGAATGCATGTCGGCAGTGCATGTATTGGTGAAGGGATGACCCACAACCAGTTCAGCCTGTAAACTCTAGCCCAAAGCCATAGGCGAAAAACGTCGGGAAAAATGAATCAAGTTGGTGTGGTATAGGTTGCGGCATCAACCAATGGTGAAGCAACAAACCAATGGGAGTAATTTAGACGCCCCACTTCATGCGGAGGCCCAGAAAAGAGGCTCGGTGGATTAACAAGGTGAGTTCTTTGGAATTCACCTGGAATGTCAGGGTGGGATGACGTAATGAATTGCTTGGCAGGGCCTGCAGTGTTGAATTCATCCCATTGATGGGAATGAGGCGTCCCCTGGCATATCAGCCCGCTGTAGGGATCTCGACAGCGCCAAGTAGTGAAATAAGAAATGTTTCGAGCGGGTGAGTGGCGGAATTCAACCCTGACTGTCATGTGGACCAAGGGTAAACTGCCACATGGAAACTAGATGGTTTGGCAAGGGTTAATGTTGAGGAACCATATCTCGCAATTCGTAGGTCGGATCGAAATCAAATTTCTATTACCAGATTCGTCTTGATGAGACGAGAATTATGGAGATGATCATATTTAGTTTTAATGGAGTGGGGAAAAATCGAAAAATTGTATACCCCATTTTTGTAACGGCACCTTGAGAATTGGGTATGCATAGTGACCACCTCCTAGGGTATGGGGTGTATTTATAGAGTCGTATCAGAGCATCCAGGTTCAACACTTGGAGTGGATGGGATCTATTGCAAGAAATTGATGAATTTTAGAAATTAATCGAGTAATGATTTAGGTGTTAAAATTTGGTCTAGATAAGTTTATAACATACCTCCTTGGTAACATTCACCTTGTGATGTAGTTAGAATAATGAACGGTTAAGAAATTGGAATATTTGAGAAGGTTTGTAATTACAAAGGGTAGATTGTTGTTTTGTTGTGATTATGTGCTAACGTGATCATGGTGTTGCAGGAACATTGCTATGGTATCCTATAAGGGAATAACATTGTGTTTAATTGGTTGATTACATCATTGATGATTCACTAATAGCCTAAATTATTTGAATTATGTTGACGTGTATCATAAATCAAAGCTAATATGGTCGTAGTGACGCAGCAGGGATCTCCCTAGGAGATCCATGAATGCAAATTCATGGTCATGATTTTGTGTTTATTTGTTTGTTATGAAATGAGTAACAATGGGTGCAATTGACATCACATAACAAGCAGCCTAATATAGAGATAAAACAACAATGAAGATCATAATGGTTGTGTTAGGTCCCTATATTACTAGTGTAGTCCCTTATTGTTGTTAGTGTCGCCCCCTTATTGTTATTTTTGTACCCCTGTAGTCCCCATATTGTTATTATTTTGCCCCATAAAACCCCATCTTGTTATTGTTGTGCCCTTACATTATTATCGTTAGGCCAGCTAGGATTATATTGTGACCGCATGGACTCCTATATATAGAAAGGAGGTTTTGTCATTTGAATCATCTAAGAATTTTTCATTTATGTAATGTAAAGGAGGTTTCCCCCTCGAAGTGGATCATTTTTAAGGTGTCGATCTCTATTTTCTTCTATTTTTGGAGTTGGTTTCATAACATTTGGTATCAAAGATTTGGATTCTAGGGTTTCGTTGCATCAAACAGGTCATCGTGGCATTTTTGCTATAAATTTTTTCCTACGATGGTTCAGAATCTAAAAATAAAACATTTGTGAAGAACTCTTGAAGAATGTCGAGTAAAAAATTCAGATCTTGGTTCGAAATAGTTCCGGAGATAAGATCTGTGGAAGTTAGGGTTTTTGTAGGCTCTCGAATTTCATCTCAAAGAGATGACCTTAAAAAAATCATCATAACTCTCACTCTGACCATTAGATTTCAATTCTGTAAAAAGTGGCCAAATTTACATGGATTGTAGTTTCCTGTTTATCAAATTCAGAGTTGGAGGAAAGAGTGACACGTCCCACGTCATACAAGTTCGCTCTACTGAACCAGTCGATAATTACTAGGTCATTGTGGGAGATTGGGCATAACGTTACCTTGAATAATCCAAATCAGGTCAGACCTATGGCATTGGAAAGAAGACTCAGAGGGCTACTACAAGACTGAAGATCAATTCTTGGGGATCTGAAATTAGAGAGATACATCAGTTTCAATATCGAGCTCCTCAAAAGCAAGAAAAAGGTGTGTATATTTTTTTAAATTGCATAAGTCTTGTTTGAAAAATCAATTTGAAGGGATTCCAAGGGCATATTGAAGCATATATATCAGTATTGGGTTCTAAAATGGCCCCTAAAATAATTCAACACCCATTAATCCCTCAGACGGCTCTACTATGACTCATGAAGAGGAAGAAGTGCAACATGATATATCAAAATTACAAGACCAAGTGCACCAAATTTCACTCTCACAAAAAGCAACAAAAAAAGAAATGCAAGATTTGAAGAAAGGTGTGGAAGCTAAGATGGATGGTTTGAAGAAAGGCATGGAAGTTTTGAAGAATGGAATGGAAGCTAGGATGGATAGCATGGAAGCTAATATGGATAACATGGAAGCTAAGATAGATGAAAAAATGAAAGACAACATGGAATACATGAAGAATGATCTAAAAGCAGACATGGAAGGTTTGAAGGAAGGTTTGACAATGTTGATACAAGAAATGATTCCTAATGGCGAAAAGGTAGTATAGGAAACTCATGATGAGAACAAAATAAATTTTAATCATGATTTCATAAACTCTAATGATGGATTGAAGACCCACCATATTCCAAAGCTCGATATGAGGAATTTTTATGGCAAGGATCCCGTAACATGGATACTACAAATGGAGAAATATTTTGATCTCCATAATGTGAAAAACACAGAAAAGGTACACATTGCAACTTTACATTTAGAAAAAAATACATTTATATGGTATCGATGGCTTTTCTTTCGTAAAAAAAATGTCACATAGCCATTTTTTGCGGAGGAAATGATAGCACATTTTGAGGATACAAAGAGCAACACCTTCTTTATCCAATTGATAAATCTCAAACAAAAGGGTCCAATGTTGGAGCACATTGAGGACTTCCGAAAATTGAATATAAGGGTAACTGATATTCCAAAGGAACACAGGATTGATGTCTTCATAGGGAATTTAAAGGATAACATCCAACATGAGGTTCGCCTTTGGTAACTTGATTCATTAGAGAAGGAATTCAGGTTGGTAAGAAAAATTGAAAGTAAAATTATGGCGACAAGGAAGCCTACCCCTCACATCTATAAAGATGGAAATGTTGCTACTCCTAGACTTCCACGACCTACAAGGTTGACACCACAACAATTGGAAGAAAAAAGAGAAAAAGGGATTTGCTATAGTTGTGATAGAAAATACACTAAAGGTCATAAGTGTGCTGAGAAGAAATTATTTTACATATATTGTGAAGAGGAGGAATAAAATGAACAAGAAACTTCAAAAGAAGAGGATATACACCAAGAACCAACCCTAGAGAAAGAAGAAATGAGTCCAACCATATCCTGTAATGCATTGGTAGGAATTACCACTCCTCAAAATCTCAAGAGAGAAGGACATATCAATAAGAAAAAAGTAATATTGTTGATTGATTCAGGTATTACCCATAATTTTATTCATTGTAAGGTAACCAAGGAATTGAATTGCTTCCTATACGCAGCACCATAGTGTGAAGTGATGGTTGCAAATGGAGTGACTATAAATTGCTCTAGAAAATGCCATAATATCAAGCTAACCATGGGGTAATATGTATTGAATATTCCAATGCTTTCCATTCCAATGGGAGGTGTTGATGTTGTACTAGGAGTACAATGGTTACAATCTTTGGGGACGATAGCTTTTAATTTTCAAGAAATTTTCTTGAAAAAAAAATTGGAATGAAAGGAATTTGAATTACGTTGTATCGCAGGGAAGCCGAGAAATATAATAAACTCTAATGTCACGACAAAGCTTCTGAAGAAATAACAACGAGGCATAATTTCACAATTATTCTCACTAGAAGTTCCAATATCAAAACCATCTATTTCTCCAGATCTCCAAAAAGTATTGGACAATTATTCCAAGGTGTTTGAAACTCCCAAAGGACTCCCACCTATTTGTGATCATGATCATCCTATTCATTTGATTACAGGAACTGTTCCTCCAAACATCATGCCTTACAGATATCCTTAGGTCCAAAAGAGCGAAATTTAATGTATGATTGTAGAAATGTTAGAGGCAGGTATAATTCAACCTAGTCAAAGTTCTATCTCTGCTCGAGTAGTATTGGTGCACAAGAAGGATGGATCATGGAGCATGTCTCCGGATTATAGGGAGCTCAATAAGATCACTATTAAAGATAAATTTCTCATTCCTATTATTGATGAATTATTGGATGAATTACATGGAAAATTTTATTACCAAGTTGAATCTTCATTCAGGATATCATCAAATTAGAATGAAGACTGAAGATATTCCGAAAACTTCGAACTCATGAGGGTCATTTTGAATTTTTGGTCATGCCTTTTGGCCTTACCAATGTAGCTTCTACATTTCAAGGGTTCATGAATTCCATTTTTAAACCCTTCCCTAGAATATTTATGTTAGTATTTTTTGATGATATACTAATCTACAGCAGGTCTTGGAAGGATCATGTTCAACATGTTGACAGGGTGCTCAAACTATTGGAGGAGAAACAAGTATATGCAAAAACCTCCAAATGTTTCTTTGGAGTAAAAGAGGTGGAATATCTGGGTCATATTGTATCTCAGGAGGGTGTTAAGGTATACCCTAACAAAATTAAAGCCATTAAGGAATTGAAAGTCCCCACAACCATAAAGCAGTTGCGAGGATTTCTCAAGTTAACAGGGTATTATCGCAAGTTTGTTAATAATTATGGGAGAATAGAAGCACCTCTAACAACATTATTGAAGGAATATGCATTTTCATGGACTCCTGAAGCAACTAAGGCCATTGAACATATTAAAGAGGCAATGTGTCTAGCACCGGTCTTAGCTATGCCAGACTTTGCAAAAACCTTTATTGTGGAATGTGATGCCTTAGGAAATGGAATTGGAGTTGTTTTAATGAAAGAAGGAAGACCCATTGCTTTTGAAATTCGTCCAATCAAAGGAAAGTATTTACAGAAAGCTATTTATGAGAAGGAAATGTTGGCAATACTACATGCACTAAATAAATGGTGACCTTACCTAATGGGAAGACACTTCAAGGTAGAAATTTATCATGATAGTCTTAAATACTTTTTGGAAAAAAGATTGTCTTCAGAAGAGCAGCATAAATGGGTGACAAAGATGTTGGGTTATGACTTTGAAATCATCTACAGAAAATGGAAGCTAAATGTTGTTTCAAATGCACTATCAAGAAAGGGTGAGGAGGTGGAAGCATTGCTTTGTGACATTTCTATTATCCAACCAAATTGGATAACCGAAGAAAGGGAGGAATGGAAGAATGATGAAGAAGTGTGGACACTCATTCAAAAGTTGCAGCAAGATCCCAATACATCTGAAACATTTAGTTGGAAAAATGATTCCTTATGGTACAAAGATCGCTTATATATTTTTAAGAATTCCCAACTAAAACAAAATATTCTTTTGGAATTGCACACCTCTCCCGTAGGAGGACACTCAGGATTTTTAAAAACTTACCACAGGGTGAAGAAAGAATTTTTTTGGGATGGCCTTAAATCTAATATTCAAAAGTTTGTGATAAAATTTTTGGTTTGCTAGAAAAATAAAGTTGAGACAAACCTTGGGTCTGCTACAACCTTTACCCATTCCAAGTCAATGTTGGGAGGAGGTTTCAATGGATTTTATCACAGGTTTACCTAAGTCCGAAGGAAAGAGTGTCATCATGGTGGTAGTTGACAGACTTACCAAGTATGCACACTTTTGTGCATTATCTCATCCATTTAAAGCAAGTACAGTTTCTACTGCATTTATGGAAACAATTGAAAATCTACATGGAAACCTAAAGATTATTGTAAGAGACAGAGAACCCATTTTCACTGGAAATTTTTGGACAGAATTATTTTCTTGTTTGGGTACTCAAATAGCCCATAGCTCCTCTTATCATCCTCAATCTGATGGGAAAACTGAGATAGTGAACAAATGTTTGGAAGGATATCTTTGTTGTTTTGTATCTAATAAACAAACACAATGGTTCAAGTGGTTACCTCTGGCTGAATGGTGGTATAACACTTCCTTCCATACTACAGCAAAAATGACCCCATTTTATGGCACTTTATGGATATCATCCACCATCCATCACATCATCTTTAAGATAAAATTCTAGGGTTCAAGTAGTGGAAGATCACATCGATCATCAACAACAAGTTCTCAACCTCTTAAAGGATAACCTAAATTTGGCACAAAATCGAATGAAACAACAGAGATATCAACATCGCAGCGAGAGAATTTTTGATGTAGGAGACTGGGTATTTTTACGGCTACAACCATACAAACAAATGTCCCTCAAGCAAGCTAAGAAGGATAAATAATTATTGCCAAAGTACTATGGTCCTTACAAGGTATTGCAAAAGATTGGTACTATGGCATACAAATTGGAGCTTCCTGCTTCTTTTTGAGTGCACCTAGTTTTCCATGTTTCATGCTTAAATAAGGTTATAGGTGACAAACTTCCAGTTCGAACAATATTGCCAAAACTTAATGAGGAAGGAAAAATCATATTGTAACTTGAAGCAGTCACAGAAACAAGAACTCGACAGCTACGAAATCGATCAATTTCAGAGTATCTCATCAAGTGGAAGAACTTACCCACTGAAGATTCAACATGGGAGGATGACAATTTTATATAGAAGCATCTAGAACTACTCAAGCGTTGAGCATAACACATTTTTGAAGGAGAGGGGCATGTTAGGTCCCTGTATTACTAGTGTAGTCCCTTATTTTTGTTAGTGTCGCCCCCTTATTGTTATTGGTGTACCCCTGTAGTCCCCATATTGTTATTATTGTGCCCCATAAAACCCCACTATTGTTATTTTTGTGCCCTTAAATTATTATTGTTAGGTCGGCTAGGATTATATTGTGACCCCATGGACTCCTATATATAGAAAGGAGGTTTTTTCATTTGAATCATCCAAGAATTGTTTATTTTATGTAATGTAAAGGAGGTTTCCCCCTCGAAGTGGCTCATTTCTAAGGCGTTGATCCCTCTTTTCTTCTATTTTTGGAGTTGATTTCATAACGGGTTGAGTACAGTTCGTATTAATCACAACATGCAAGTGAATGGGTCAGAGCTAATTAGGAAGAGATAATAGTGGACCAAGGGGGAGGGAATCACTCTCCAAATTGGATGGATACCTTAAGGAACTTAAGAGCTTAACTCAGAAGCTTCAAAATAAAAAATGAGAGCATGGTAAGAGCCTAGGAAAAACAAGCTAAGATAAATGCAGTGATTCTGCAAAGTCTTTCAATTTTGCAAAGGAAGAGGAATTCTAAGATGAGGGTCAGACAGAGAGATTGATAGAGTCTTCATGAGTCAAAGAAGAATATGAATTGGGTAGATGGTAGTGAGTCTAGAATGAGGCATAAATCTAAACGTGAGGATACAGTGAAGTGTGATGCACTATTGAGCACTCCAAAGGGAAGGACTAGTACCTATGTGTATCATGTGAACATACCATATAACTATGCCACTATAAGGAACCATCATTGCTCTCATCCTCACCATCACCATAAATCTGGTAGTAAGGGAAAATAATGCATGTCTGAGGAATTTAAGAAATCCAAGCCACCCACATTTGATAGAAATATGAAGAAGGCAGAGGACGAAAAAGCCCGACTATTGGGTATGAATAAGTTCTTCAGAATACACAACTATTCTAAAAATATGAAAGCTAGAATTTCCACCAACATCTTGAAGGGGAAAGCAGATATATGGTGGGAGGATTTGAAGAATGTTGGAGGTATTAATGAGAAATAATTTGCCTGGGTGGAGTTCAAAAATCTCTTTAGGGAGCAATACATGTTTGAACGTTACTATGACAGTAAAGTGAAAGAGTTCTATGAACTCAAGGTGGGGCAACTATCAGATGAGGAGTACGTCACTAAGTTCTTATAATTATTGAGGTATGTGCCCTATCTCAAGGATGAAAAAATCAAAATTCAAAGACTCATTAGCGGACTTCTTATGGTATTTCAGGATAAAATTGAACTGTTGGAGCCCAAAAAATTGAAAGATGCCATTAAGAAGCTAAAGCACT
Source organism: Pinus albicaulis (assembly GCA_034641835.2). Classification (NCBI taxonomy): domain Eukaryota; kingdom Viridiplantae; phylum Streptophyta; class Pinopsida; order Pinales; family Pinaceae; genus Pinus; species Pinus albicaulis. The sequence goes on from CM076574.1 coordinate 938,090,064, forward strand.
ATTATGAGTAGGCAAAACGCAGGCCAGAGATCAAGAGTAGTTGGGAGACCAGGAGCAGTGCTCGGCATAAGAAGAGTTGGCCTAAAAAGGGCTTAGAAAATGAGGGTAGTTATCCATCACCTGCAAAGCAATTTTACCATAAGGACGACATTTCTATTAAGATAAATGTGCAACAACCAGCATCATGACAACCCCAACTGAAAGACTGCGAGCCCCTCCAATGTTGGACTTGTGGTGAAAACCACAGAAGAAGGGACATCCCTCATCGGAAAAATTTTGGGCCAAATATTTACAGTGCTCAAGAGGCTTGCACGGTGGGTGAGGTTGCTCAAAGTGTGCCAAGAATTTATGGAATGGTGGACAACCACCAGGCATCCATCATCGAGATGGAAGGTAAGCTGCAAGATCAATCTATTTCTACTTTGATAGATCCAGGTTGTAATTGATAGATCCAGGTTGTAATTATAGCTATGGCATTCCAAAGCTTATTGAGAAATGTAAATTGAGCAAATTATTGCTTGAGGAAACATGACTGGTTCAGCTAGCGACTAGAGAAAGAAGTAGGATCAGTCAATGGGTAAAGTCTTGTGCATTTGATCTCAGTGGCATGCCCACAATAGCCCATCTGAATGTGTTGTCATTGGGTGCATATGGTATATTTTTGGGCATGGAATGGTCATATTTACATCAAACCGAAGTAGATTGCTATGAAAAAACAATTGAATACTTGGATGAGCAAGGAGCAAAAATAGTGTTACAAGGCATGAAAATTCCCATTTTGGTAAGTTTGATCACTGTTGAGAAAGCTAAACGCGACAACGGGAGAGAAGGCATGTTGTTTGAAGTACAATTTTATAAGGATGAGAAGGTTGGCAGTGGAAGGGAAGACGAGGAAGATGAGATGCTAAAGAGGCTTCCTATTTTGTAGCAGTTCATTGATGTCTTCCAGGTAGAGGTTATTGGATTACCTCCTCACAGAGAGATATATTTCTATATTAAACTAGTACCTAGATCAGCACCAACATCCAAGGCACCATATAGGATGAGTACCCCGGAGTTGGTGGAGTTGAAATTGCAACTAAAATAAATGCTTGACAAGGGATACATAAGGCTGAGTGTGTCCCCATGGGGAGAACCTATGTTTTTCATGAAGAATAAAGATATAACCTTTAGGATATGCATTAATTACAGGCAGTTGAACAAGGTAACCATCAAGAATAGGTACCCCTTGCTTAGGATTGATGACATCTTTGATCAGTTGAGGGGAGAAACATTTTTCTCCCAGGTTAACCTGAGGTCAGGATACCATCAAGTAAGAATCGAGGAAGATGACATTCATCAAACTGATTTTAATTCAAAATATGGGAACTATGAGTTCATAGTGGTTCCTTTTGAGCTTACTAATGCCCCTGCCACATTCATGTGATTAATGAACAGTGTGTTGCGTCCCTACTTGGACAAGTTTGTCATTGTATTTGTTGATGACATATTGGTGTACTCTAAGTCAAGGGAAGAGCATGTAAATCATCTAGATGTAGTGCTGCAATTGTTGAGGGAGCACAAGCTCTATGAAAATCTTATCAAGTGTGATTTCTTCCAAGCGCAGATGCATTATTTGGGGCATATTGTCTCCAAGGAAGGGATCTCGGTGGATCCTGAAAATATCAAATCAATAATGGAGTGTCCAAGTCCAAAGAATGTGGATAAGGGTATATCATTCATGGGATTGGCAGGATATTATAGGATATTTATCAGGAATTTATCCAAGATAGGTCATCCCATCACAACCTTACAGGGAAAAGGAAAAATGTTTGAGTGGATTGGTCAATGTGTAGAAAGCTTTGAGTATTTAAAGTAGTTTCTCACCGATGCACCAGTTTTAAGAATTGCAGATCCTAACAAGAATTTTGTTGTGTGCACAAATTCTTGCAAGAAAGGGCTTAGTGGAGTCTTAATGCGGGAAGGGAAAGTAGTATGCTATGAGTCCAGAAAGTTAAATGAGCACGAGGTGAATTATGTAACTCATGATTTAGAGTTGGTTTTCATCATCCATGCTTTGAAAATGTGGAGGCATTACATCCTGGGCAGAAAACTTACACTCATGACAAACCATAGTGGACTCAAGTATTTGTTTGGGAAACCCAAGTTGAATGTGAGGCAAGCAAGATGGTTTCCCACGCTCAACAGATTTTAATTTGAAATCAAGTACATAAAAGGAAAAGAAAACAGATTCACCAGTGCCTTAAGCAAAAGGATTCAAGAAAAACACTTAGCATTTGTAATTTCTTATAAAACCGACCTGATAAAAAGGGTCAAAAGTGCGGGGCAACAAGACGAAAAATATCAACAAGTGAAATATTGTTGAAAGGTGGTGAGGATGAAGAATATCACCTCACTGAGTACAACCTAATCAAGTTTAAATACAGAATTTATGTGCCAAATAATAATGAAACAAAAAGGTTGATAATGAAGGAGTTCCGTGTTAAGCCTTATCCAAGCCACTCTGGATATTAAAAGACCCTTGCAGCCATTAATAAGTATTATTATTGGTCGAATTTGAAGCAAGTGGTTGATTTTGTGGCAAAATGTATGGGATGCCAGTAGGTAAAGGCTAAGTGCAAGCATATAGCGGGTTTAATGCAACCTATTCCCATTCCAAATGGAAGTGGGAGATAATTTTGATGGATTTCATTACTGGACAACCCAGAGCCACCAAGCAGCATGATGCAATCATGGTAGTAGTGGATAATTTGAGCTAAGTAGCTCAATTTGTTGCAGTCAAGTCTATTAACTTTGCTAGTGACATAGAACAAATATTCATAAAGGATATTGTGAGGCTACATGGCATCCCCAAGAATATTGTGTTAGACAGAGATGTTATTTTCACTTCCAAGTTTTATAAGGAACTGTTTGCAGGATTGGGAACATAATTGGAATTTAGCACAACCTATCATTCACAAACGGATGGGAAAATAAAGAGGACTAACAAAATCCTTGAGTAAATGTTAAGGATGTATCTAATGCATCAGCCCAAGAAGTGGGAAGAATATCTTCCACTTGTAGAATTTTCATACAACAATGGGTACCAAGTGTTATCACTCTAGTAATTCTAAAGTTGTGAGATTTTGGTTTAAAGTCTAAAAACACTAGAGGTAACCACAGACCAACTTTTAAACTCTAAGATCTAGCCTTCTTAGGGTGTAGAAATTATATAACTTATGTGTTATATGTCCAAGATTCTCCTGATCACACACTATTTGACTTCATGCACAATACAGAATCTATTCCACCATTGATCATCACATGCGAAAATAAACAAGATTACAATGCACACATGAAACCATAAAAATTCACACACATTAACATAGTGATTTAACGGGAAAGCCTGAAGCTAAAAACCCCAACTATCTGTATATAATATATGTCATAGAGATCATGTAACAATCCTCATACAAAGCTTATCACAAGCTCTCAGTACAATCCAATCGCTACACACTAATTAGGTCTGATCTAGCAAATCCATGCACCGATCTCTGCCACCTGCTAGCCTGCCTCTACTGCGGAATCCCTGCTGAATAATGGCTTTGAATGAACTCGAATCCATCCTATATTGAATGTACAATCCTCATTGGCATCTTCAATGAATGTGTGGTGCAAACAATGCAACACTATAGTCACAACTGATAGTCACACTTTCTCTTTCACCTACCTCTCCACTGGTCTCCACTGAACTGTCCATGCACTATAGTTAACTGATGTATTCTTTAGTTGATTAATGATTTATTATTTAGTGAATTAATTCACACCACTCACTAGTGTATCAATCAGTAAGACTAGATACAACTAGCTCAGCTGAGTCTAACTGAGTTAAACTAAATACAACTCCACCAACTACTTCTATAACTCCACCAAACTCTGTCACATGAGTTCTAATTGAAGTCCTCCATGCAATAGCTCCAGTAAACCCTCAGGAATAAAGGTAATTCTTCTATCGGCCGTCGTGCTACATCTATGCACTTAACCGAAGTGCTCCAAGAGAATAAGATAATGTTTAGAGTCCAAATATTATTAAGAGCTAATAATATTCGACATATCTATTTTTAGACTGGCAGTCTAAAAATAGACTCCGCCCAATATGTCTAAAAATAGAAATCCATCTATTTTTCCAACTTGACCAACCATCCACAAATAGCCTCTTGCTACATATAGAATATGATCGACATGTATAAAAATAGACATAGTCTAAAAATAAACTTTGCGCCAAAAATAACTTGTGTGGGCCCCACCTAGTTTAGGTGATTATTTTCCAACTAGGATCGCGAATAATGTTTTAGGATGCCTCCTTCACTGTTTCTTGTTGCAATCTTCAACATATGGTTCAAAGAGGTCTCTCTCTTTAAGATTTAACTTTCTTTTTATTATAAGATATTAGGCTAGTTATGATTGTGCAAATTGGTTTTGATTTGGTTTGATTTGGTGGGAAAAATCACTTAAGGAGATGGATAGTGGGAAATCTGTTTGTCTACTAACAGGAGTAAAAATTCAAGTGTACATTCTGGTAGGATTAAGGTCAGAAGCTTTTCAAATGTTTTCAGGGCAAGATAGATAACCCATGAAAATCTTGGAAGGCTGTTTGGTGAGGTGATATGATCGGGATAAAGAGCAATGAAGGGTTCTTTGATCCAGAAAAGGGAAGTAGTATGCAAAGGTCAAATGAAAGATGGAGCAATTAAGGGTTCCCTACTCTGGAAATCAACATAAAACATAAAAATGATAAATAGTAAAGACATGGTGCTTTTAACAAATCCTGAAGTAATACTCTTGTTTATTCATTCAAAATTGGAAAACATTTATGGATGCATGTAACAAAGAAAGATAACAATGACAAGAAGGAAATACTTCACTTCAATAGCTCATTATACGAATCCTGAAATATGATGCTACTTGATCCAATCTAGTCTGCTACTCAAGATTTGAAACACAAAAGCCTTCAAGTCCAATCAAAATGACTATAGAAATCTTCAATAATTTATTCCATAATAATACTTATAAAGATGAAGTATTTATACATAATTGTTTACAAAATATCCTAGAATGCTTCTAGGAATTATCTACGGAAAATAAAAATATCTTTACAAAAAAATAGAGACAACTGCTTAACAAATCAGCAAGTTGTCCTATCTATCCAAAAGAAATAGTAACTGATTATGGATGAGGTGCAGTTGGCTGCCTTGGTGTCCTTCCTACTGACTTTAGATATTTCAAGTTGGTTTTGAAATATGATCTTCTTATCTTATACTCTTTCACTGATTCTCTTTAATCTCTCGATGCCTTTAAACCTCCTGAGCACTCATTAGCAACTCAGAAAATCTGGAATCTGTTTTGACTGCAATTCAGCAAACTGTCTTTTCTCTTTTATTTTTCTTCCCTTTTATCTTTCATAGTAAATATGTTAATGACTGTCAATCTTCCTCACTTTGAATTTGTATTTTCTTCAGCTTCCTGAAGTTTTCATCTGCTTCTGTGTACCTAGAAAAAGCTGGTTTGATGACAAACAAGTGTCTTATCTCATGTTGCAAGTAAAATAAGTCCTCAAAACTTCCGAGTAAGACTTTTCCTATTGGAATGCCTTGTCCACCTGATTTTTCAACTTGCTCCTTGGCATATTCTCTGATATTTTTATTGTAATCCTCCTGAGGCATTAATTTGTCATTGATGACCATAATATTAGGCAAAATTATTTGCCTCAAATTCTCAAATTTGACCATAAACCTGGTTATGGTGATGTTCATATTCTCACATTTTTCCTCAAGCTGATTCATCAGGTTCTTCTTAGTGATAACTTTCCTTATCTCAAGGATAGTTTCAGTCTTGTCAGTAATTTCAAGTTCTTCTAACTCTTGCTTGTTTTTGTTGTTAAGGAAATTGATCAATTCTATAGCTTGTTCTGGTTTGTTATCCAATTCCTCTTTAGTCTTTTGAATATCTTATAATGTTGCTTTGAGTAAATCTCTCTGTTCAAACTTGAATTGAGGGCCATACATCATTGATGGTTTCTATTATCTTGTTCCATAAATGATTTTTCACATATAAAATCGTTTCTTCACAGGAAATTATATGCACTAAGCATGCATATGTCCTTGATTCTCCCATCTCACACTATTTAACTTTATGCAAAATACAGAATCAATTCCACTTGTTGATCTTTTGCGGAAAAATTAATTGCACACACATGTGAAGCATAAACAAAAATTATCAATCGCACATAACACAGTTTTTAACCGGGAAAGCCTAAAGCTGAAAACCCCAACTATATATTATGTAACATGGAGATCATATGACAATCTCATACAAACATACAAAGCTTATCACAAGCTCTCAATATAGTACAATCGTCATACACTAATCAGGCCTAATCTTGGAAATCCATGCACCGATCTTTGCCACCTGCTAGCCTGCCTCCACTGCGAATCCTTGCTGAAGAATGGCTCTGAATGAATTCGAATTACTCCATCCTTGACTGCGCAATCCTCATTGGCATCTCCACTGAGTGTTGGATGCAATCAATGCATCACTATAGTCACAACAGATAGTCTATCTTGCCCTTTCACCTATCTCTCCACTGGTCTCCACTGAAACTGCCATGCACTGTAGTTAACGGTTGTATTGTTCAGTTTATTAATGAGTTATTATTTGTGAATTAATTAACTAATTAATTCACTCTTCTCTCACTAGTGTATCAATCAGTTAGACTAGATACAACTAGCTCAACTGAGTCTAACTGAGTTAAACTAAATACAACTCCATAACTACTTCTTCCAACCGTGTCATAACTCGCCACTTGGAGTTCTAATCGAGTCCTCCATGCATTAGCTCCAGTAAACCCTCGTGAATAGCGTAATTCCTCACAATGGGTTGCACCACATCTGTGCACTGAACTGAAGTGCTCCAAGAGAATAAGTTATTGTTTAGAGTCTGATTATTATTAAGAGATAATAATAATCGACATGCATCTATTTTTAGATTGATGATCTATAAATAGACTTCGCCCAATATTCTAAAAATATAATTTCATCTATTTTTCCAACTTGATCAACCATCCACAAATAGCATCCTGCAACTTCTGAAATATGATTAACATATCTAAAAATAGACTTGCGCCAAAAATAGCCTGCAGACCCATTTAGTGAAGGCGACTCTTTTCACTAAGCTCATCATCTTGTTGAATCTCAACACTCCCTCTCAACAAGATAAGGATTATCCTTCACCCTGATCCTGCCTCTATGGTATTCAAATTTGCTCCTGGTGAGTGCCTTCGTCAGAATATCTGCATCTTGATCCTTCGTAGGAATGTACTGAAGCAACATGATCTTCCGCTGCACACAATCTCTGATATGATGATACCGGATATCAATATGTTTAGATTTATCATGAAACATAGGATTAATCGAGATTTTAATGCAGCTCTGATTATCACAATGAATCACCATGGGATCTAAATGTGAACCGAACAAACCAACTAGAATCTTCCTCATCCAGATAGCCTCACATGCAGCTAAACTTGCTTCCATGTATTATGCTTCCACTGAACTGAGTGCCACAGATCTATGTTTCTTGCTGTACCAAGAAACTGCCATAGATCCGATACTGAAAATCCCTCCTAATGTTCTCTTTCTGTCTATTCGGCTTCCTACCCAATCTGCATCCGTGAAGCCATGCAACTTCACCTCATCTATCTATCTGTACCATAAACCATATCCAGATGTTCCCCTAAGATATCTCAGAACATGCTTTCCCGCCTTCCAAAAGAGCTTGGTAGGCTTAACCATCGCTTGTGAAAGCTAGTTCACTGCATAGCATATGTCCGGTTTTGTATTGACTAAATACATGAGCAAACCCACCAACTGTCAAAAAACAGTGGCATCCACTACGTCTACCGATGTAGCATCCTCTTTATTCCAATTTCCTGTAAGAGGAGTGTCGATAGGCTTGCAGCCTTGCATGTGAAACTTCTCTAGTATCTCCCAGGCATACTTGCCTTGAGACACAAACAGTTCACCTTCTTGCTGCCATTTTTCCAATCCAAGGAAATAATGAAGGAGGCCCAAGTCCTTCATCTCAAACTCCTTTGCAAGATCGGCCTTGCATGAGTGTATCAACTTCTCATCACTTGTTAGTATTAAATCATCAACATAAAGTGCAATGATTAAAAGCTTACCCTCAACCACAATCTGGTACAGTTTTTCATCCGCCTCACTGTTGGTGAAGCCAAGTCCAGTGAAATAGTTGTCGATCCGAGTGTACCAAGCACGGGGTGCTTGTTTCAGCCCATATAATGCTCTTTTGAGTCTGCACACATGCGACTCACTGTTGAAGATCTCAAATCCTTCAGGCTACTCAATGTACACCTCTTCCTCAATGATCCCATTAAGGAACGCAGTCTTCACATCCATATGATGGAGCAAGGATGGTACGTATGGAAGAATACCGTGCGACAGGTGAAAAGGTTTCTTCATAGTCAATCCCCTCAATCTGTGAGAAGCCCCGAGCAACAAATCTTGCCTTATACTTCTCGATGCTCCCATCAACAACTTTCTTTACCTTGTAGATCCATCTTGATCCTACAACTGATTTTCCCACCGGCCTTGGAACAATCTCCCAAGCACTGTTTCTGACAATGGAGTCATACTCCTCCACCATGGCATCTACCCATGTGGGCTCCTGCACTGCTTCTTTGAAAGAAGATGGCTCTGTCACGATACACTCTCTCATAAGAGCCATGTATCCAGTAAATCGGTCAGGTGATTGTCTCTATCTACGCTGTGATGTAGGGACTCCTACATTATGTGCCGCATCAAGCTTCAGTCTCTCAGCTTCTGTGGTACGCTTTCTACCTTGTCTGATGTTTGGTTTTGCATGAGTGGACTCCTCCACTCCATGAATCTCCTCCTGTGGCTGATCCGCATCTAGAGGCTCATCTTTGGGAACAAGAAGTTCCTCCTCCGCATGCAAGTGTAGCTCCCTCTCAAGCGACAACTTCATGGCTTTCACCTCATTGAATTTTATATTTTCATTACGCATAACAATCATCCGTACCTGCTTAAAAGTAATAATACCTATAGTTGTGCTCTGCGGTACCCCACAAATATCCCAACTTCTGCAATCGGCTCCAACTTCTTCCTAGCATCCTTCGTCACATGAATGTAAACAGGTGAGCCAAAAATCTTCAAATGAGAAATATCAGGCTTCTTACCAATAAAAGCTTCCTTGAGTGTACTCATGCCAAGTACTCTATGAGGAAAACGGTTTTGGACATAAACCGTAGTGTTGCATGCTTCCACCCACAAGTGCATCGGTAGGCCCTGATCATGCAACATCGCTCGTGCAACACCCACGATCATTCCATTCTTTCACTCCGTGACCCCATTCTACTATGGGTTATGAGGCGCTATGAGTTATCTTCGAATTCCTTCTTTTCTATAGAAGTCTTTGAATTCACCCGAGATGTATTCACCACCATTATCGCTTTGTAGAGCTTTCACTTGCTTCCCCGACTCCTTCTCCCCTAATGCCTTGAACTCACAAAACTTTAAGAACGTTTCACTCTTCTTCTATATGAAGAAGATACAGCATCTACGAGAAAAGTCATCAACAAATATCACATAATACCTATGTTTTATTTTTGAAGCAATGAAGAATGGTCCACACACGTCTGTGTGAATTCTCTCCAGGATCACCAAAGCACGGTTCTCCTTCTCATGAATGTTACTGAACCGAACCGGTTATCGAACCGGAAAACCTTGTGGACCGGGAACCGGTCGGAACCGGATCGGAACCGGAAAAAACCGGAAAAAAAACTGGTTTACCAAAAACACATAAAATATTCATATTTTAAAGAAAAACCAGATATATTCATGTACATACATATTAATACAAACCATTTAAGCACAAATATGCAAAATTTTTCATTATATAGGTGCAGTAGCCAAAATAGCACTTAGTGCAAAACATCGCTGAACAAAAAATGTAACAAACATCAAGAAACAGGCTCTAAAAGGCCTTTATAGTCCAAAATAACATGTTAGATCATAGTATTATACTATAGCCTACAATACTACAAGCTACATATGATCAAATCATCAATCATCATCAGAATCCCTAAGTCACCTGATACGGGGATACGGGTACGGTGACCCCGGAACAGGATACTTCTGGGATACGATATGTTATATATTATTTTATTAAAAAATATATATATTTTAAAATATATATATATATATATATATATATATATATATATATATATATATATTAAAAATTAGATATTTTTTACACAAATTCATACTTAATTCATTGATTTAAACATAGATTTATCTATCATTTTCGATAGTCAAGGTTTTGTTTGAGTGATGGGTACATTTTTAGTAGGGTCATGATAGAGGAGTTTGACAACCAATGTCACTAACATCAAGGTACATAGAGGGATTGGTGCTCTTGATTAAATACGAGTTCCATACCCTAATACATGACAAAATTCGATGGAAACATTGCAATAACCCAATCCTGAAATCCTGAAAAACTGATAAGTCTGCTGGATTTTGAATGAGACCTAAAATTCTACTTTCTCCATATGAAATCCAATGAGGTTGGAACCACTCTCAAACATCCTGAGTCATTTCATGGTAATGTTAAAAATTTAAGTAAAAGGATGAAAATGAAGATTAAGGAGAATGTCACTTTTACTTTAAGAATTTAACATTACCATGAATAGTGTGAGGGAAATAGAGGGGGTGGGGGTGTTTAAGTAGCTTTAGGGGGGGCTAGGGTAGCGTTATTAACTAGGAAAAATAATAATTTAGAAAAAAAAATTAAAAAATTAAAAAAAAAAAATTTAGTGCCCAGGCTTGTGAACCGGTGGAACCGGTCTCTGAACCGGTCCGAACTGGACCGGTACGGAATCGGCCGGTTCAGTACCGAATCGGTCATTTCCGGTTCGGAGGGCCGGTTCGGACCGGTTTTGCCTCCAAACCGGTCGGACCGGCCGGTTTTTCAGAACCGGTTCGGTTCTGATAACATTGCTTCTCATGAAAGGTGGTCTTCACAAACTTACCCATTGTACATCCTTTCCACTGATCTGACTGAGCAAGAGTACCCGTGGGAAGTCGAGTAGAAATTTGCTGCAAAATCTTCAAAGCGCCATGGTGAAGATGGCCCAATCTCCTGTGCCATAACTCGCCCTCATCCCGGCTCACCACTTCTTCTGCTTTGCCCACCATTGCAGCGCAGCCATCTACCTCCAGCTTGCAGATATTCTTAATTCGAACCCCTATCTTCTTGGTTTGACCGGTTGTTTTATGTCGAAGGAAAGCTTTTCCCTCACTGAAAACAACATCATAACCTCTGTCTTCCAGCATTGCGACTGAGACCAAGTTCTTCTTCAGACCTGGAACATGCATGACATTCTTCAAAAAGAATGGATTACCAGACTCCCTCTCAAAGGTAATGGTCCCAATTCTTGTCGCACTGTACCGACCATCATTGCCCATCTCTATATGCATCTGGAGGTCCTTCTCCTCCAAGTCACTAAAAAACTCTTTGTCTCCTGTCATATGGAAAGACGCACCACTGTCAAGATACCACACCGATCCCATGTAGCTTGAAACCAAGCATGCGATCAAGGAAAAATCCAGCTCAAATTGCGAGGCTAAGGCCTCTCCAGCTGCAGATCCAGCAGCCTGCTTATTCTTCTTCTTCTGTGGACAGTTAGTGGCGAAATTTCCATGCTCGTGACAGTGAAAACACTTCACTTTGGACAAGTCCTGCTTCTTGCCTTTCGCACCGGATTTAGAAGGATTTTTCTTCCCCTTCCCTTTCCTTTATTTGGTAGCCAAAGTGCAATTCTCTTCATCTTCATTATTCAATGAAGATCCATCCCTGGTACCCCGCCTTATCTCCTCCTGCACAAGATCCGACCAAAGTCGCTCCCATCCTGGCAGTTTCTCCCGTCCATTGACAGAGTCTTCGTAGCTATGCCAACTCTTCGGAAGCCCAAGGAGAGCCAAGCTCACCAAGTCTTCTTCATCAACAGTAACCCCCACACTTCCTAGTTCATCCTTGTAGTGGACAAACTTTGTGAGGTATTTTGGAATACTGTCGCCTTTCTCCATTCTTATTTTTCTGAGCTTGTCTTTAAGCGCCAACTTCCTCTGGTCACTTCTTTGGAACAATTATGTCAAAGTCGTCCACATTAAGAATGGAGTGGCTTTCCCGTGAAGGCTGGACACAATGTGGTCCTTCACACCTTCCAACAGAATCCTCCTCGTCTTTGCAGTCTTCTTTTTCCATGCATCAAGTAATGCAGCATTGCTAGATCCCGGCTTAGGAACATCGCTATCGATGAACTCCTTCAGCCCATTATCCTTCAGCACTGCCTCCATCCTGTCCTTCCAGGATATGTAATTCGAGCTCCCATCAAGGGCATACTCCAATCTCAACCCGTTGAAATACATTTCAATGTATACTCGATTTCTGCACCAAGAATCTTCTATAGCAAATTCGAATTGTCCACCAGCACAAACTCACTTCATAATTGCAATATTCAATCAAAAATGCTCTGATACCATGTAGAAATTATATGCACTAAGCATGCATATTTCCTTGATTCTCCTGATCTCACACTATTTAACTTTATGCAAAATACATAATCAATTCCACTTGTTGATCTTTTGCGGAAAAATTAATTTCACACACATGTGAAGCATAAACAAAAATTATCAATCGCACATAACACAGTTTTTAACCAGGAAAGCCTGAAGCTGAAAACCCAAACTATATATTATGTAACATGGAGATCGTATGAAAATATCATACAAACATAAAAAGCTTATCACAAGCTCTCAATACAGTACAATCGTCATACACTAATCAGGCCTAATCTTGCAAATCCATGCACCGATCTTTGCCACCTGCTAGCCTACCTCCACTGCGCAGTCCCTGCTGAAGAATGGCTCTGAATGAATTCAAATTACTCCATCCTTAACTGTGCAATCCTCATTGGCATCTCCACTAAGTGTTGGATGCAATTAATGCATCACTATAGTCACAACAGATAGTCTATCTTGCCCTTTCACCTATCTCTCCACTGGTCTCCACTGAAACTGCCATGCACTGTAGTTAACTATTGTATTGTTCAGTTGATTAATGAGTTATTATTTGTGAATTAATTCACTCCACTCTCACTAGTGTATCAATCAGTTAGACTAGATACAACTAGCTCAACTGAGTCTAACTGAGTTAAACTAAATACAACTCCATAACTACTTCTTCCAACTGTGTCATAACTCTGCCACTTGAGTTATAACTGAGTCCTCCATGCATTAGCTCCAGTAAACCCTCAGGAATAGCGTAATTCCTTATGTCAGCTGTTGTGCCACATCTGTGCACTGAACTGAAGTGCTCTAAGAGAATAAGTTGTTGTTTAGAGTCTGATTATTATTAAGAGCTAATATTAATCGACATGCATCTATTTTTATATTGACAATCTATAAATAGACTTCGCCCAATATTCTAAAAATAGAATTTCATCTATTTTTCCAACTTGATCAACCATCCACAAATAGTATCCTGCAACTTCTGAAATATGATCATCATGTCTAAAAATAGACTTGCACCAAAAATACCCTGCGGGCCCACTTAGTGAAGGCGACTCTTTTCACTAAGCTCATCATCTTGTTGAATCTCAACATAAGGTTAATTCCTTCTGTAACTTCTTCAATTCTTTATTTAGTCTAATGGATTTTTGCTCATGTGTTTTGGCATTTATTTGAGCCAACTTGTTTGTATTTTCAAGGCTATCAACCATCTTTTTCAATCTATTAATTTCACTTGTCTGAAATGTCATTTCTTCCATAGCTTTCACTAGTTTGTTGGCCTCATCTGTAGGGTGAGTTGTTGTAGTGGATGACTTTGTAGCTGATGTTGTAGATGATGTCACTGGCACTGCAGTAGCCAGTGGCTCTTTGGGTGCCAACTCTTCTTCTGGATTTGATGGCACAGCTGTAGTGATTACAGGAATAACTATAGGAATTTCTGGTATTTTTGGTGTTTCTTTTTCATGGACAAGTTTATCCATTTGAGTTTCCATTTCTTTGATCTGTGCCGTCAGCTGAAAAATCAAATTCATCATGTCATCCTTCTCATTCTGTCCTTATATTATTTCCTTAGCTTGAGGATGTTCACTTGATGGCAATTTAATTTGTTTCCTCAATGCAGCAATATCCTCATTTTTCTTTTTCACTAACTGCTCTGCTGCTTTGACATTTTCAGGGTCATATCCAACCTGCAAGACCAATTCTTCCAAGGATTTAATTATGAGATATTTAGCATATAAGGATGCTTTGTCCAGTTTCATTTGATCTTTCATGTTTGTGATAGTGTTCTGAAGTTTCTGAACACTCATAACTTTGGTTGTAATAGTAGAGTACAACATCTCTGAACTTTGTCTATGAAATTCTATCTGATCAAGAGCATGAATTTTTTCTGTTTGAACTTCTAAATCAATCTTCGTATAATCTGCCACTGCCTTTGGAGTTTTTACTGTAGGTTGCAATACTGACATGATTAGCTTTTTGTTTGAATAATCAAAGACAGAAAAAAGTCTATTTTGAACACTTGGTGTTTGTTTTAGATATTGAGAGTAGACATCATTTTTGATCTCTTCATTCTTTAATTTGATCTGTTTGTACTTTTCCCTGATATCTAGATCTCTCTTCTCAGCTATTTGTGAGGATGAAGATTCCATGTTATATTTTTTATCTATCAACTGTGTATTTCCATTATCAACCTGTTCTTCATTTCTATTCTCTGTATTCTGCTCATTTCTGATAATAGTGGCAGCATCTGTGTTGGTGTCTAGGAGATCTGTTTCTTCAACATCAATGGTTACCTTCTCTTTACCCACTGAATCTGTTTTGGGCCTTTTATTATACCTTATTTTGAACTTATTTTCAGTAGTGGTTTCAACAACATAATTTTATTCTTCTCTGGCCCTCTTGGTGGCTTTTTCTATTTGATTTGCAGTTTGTAAAGTGTGACTAGTATCACTTTTCTTCAATGCATCTACTAAAGTATTTTTTTTCCACTCAATCTGATTGGAATATTTTTCTATCTCTGGTTTTGTTTCATGAATGTAGGGTGTTAGTGTGCACTTAACCCTCATTTTACTTATTATCCCTTGTGGATCATAATTCCAAGAAAAGCTCTCTTCAAACTTGTACTCTAATAACGGCTTAGCTTCTTTTGCCTATGCATCTCTATGAGTGCAAATGAATGGTCCCACTTGATTCTTCAATTTAAACTGTGTTTTCTTCTTTGCTGCTAGGAAATTGATATAATTATATTTTAATATTTGTTTGATATACTCCAAGGCAAAAATCCTCATTGATACAAATTTGGGTAGCTTGTAGGGTAATAAATTGGATCCAAACACTCTAATCTCAGTGTGCTTTTCATACAAGTACCAATCACCAGTCTTGGTTTGCTCTGAAAATTGTAAAATATTCTTCATCTCATCATTTATCCTTGGTTTTTCAGTATTTGTTAACATTTTAATTAATGGATGGATGAAATAATCTGAAAACTCTGCATATGTGAACTCTGTGGACTCTTTCCTGATCAAAGAGGTCCAGAAAATAACTGAAAAAGGATTCCATTCTATGTCAAGCTTTTGAAGGGTTAATGGAAAATTATCTGCTTTAAAATACAAGAACATGTGGAAGAGGAAAGAGGTGTATCTAAACACTCCTTCAATTGGCAGCTTAACCAATTGGTCATGAATATTATCAGCAATATATCCAGCATAATCATAGATAACAGATGGAGGTTGTCCTGGTGTGAAAGTGGATAAGAAACCTATAATGGATTCATCTATATGTTCATCCGTAAAGTACCCTAGGATGAAATATAACATGGAAATTACATGCCTAGAACCCTCTGGAAATTTTGAAGTGTAATATGGAGGATTGATTTGAGGAATTTATACATGTAAGGGCATGAATATTTGGAAAATTTGGAAACTTTTAGGAAATTCAAGGCCAATATACATCTTGGTAAGTGCTTCAATGTACAGAGGAACTGCTTGAGGATCAGGTTTGAGCTATAACATTTGATTAATGGATTCAGCAGTAATGGTGAAAAGTAATTCATTATTGGCATTAACTATTTCTCTTTCCTCGGGCATATAATGATGATGGCACAATCTAATGACCTCTGGGCATGAGTGGGTAACTGGAACCACATATTTGGACAAGTTTGATTCCCAAATTTGAACTTCTTCAACATTATCTAAAGATTTTTCATAGTTCCATTTATGAAGTTCAAGCAAATTTAATTCTACAATAGGATCTGCTATCTTATAGTAAACATCTGCTAATGGAGTGTGCTCAATATCTACAACAGGGGGTTGTAGAGGATTTATGACTATGGCAGCCTTAGAAGCTGCAGTTGGAGTAGATTTAGGCATTTTGAGGCTTTTTGGACTACAAAACTCTGCTTTTTTGCTTTTTTGGTTACTTCTGCAAGATTAAACAGTTTGCAGAAGTATTGTTTATTCTGATAGGGATTTATTTGATGGAAATAGGCAAAATATAGTCTTTTCCTTGGGTTTTTCCTTTCAATTTTGGACTCTCAATAGGATTTACAGACTTTTACTGGTTTAGAAACAAGAAACAGGGGTTTCTTGGGTTTTTCAGTGAGTAATTTGGGCTAAAATTCCTTTAAGGTCAAGCACAAAATTTTAGGATACCTCAAAGGGTTTCTGGGCTCAATTTGAAGTTTAAAACAATGCGCAGCATAAACAGGGTTTTTTCAAAAAATTTGACAGGGTTTGGCCTGTTTTTTGGATATTTTAATAGGCTTATTGGGGTGGATTCGAACTCTCAATGTAATTTGTTCCTTTTTAAAGTCTTTTCAAATCAAAACAGGCTTAATTGCTGGAGGAATACCTGTTATACGCAGGTAGTGGTTTTTGAAGATGGATCTGAAGGTTTTGAACAGTTTTAATGGTGTCTTTTCGATCTCTGGAGAAATGAAAAGCTCCTCGAAAATCTTCAATAGGTACAGGCATAAATTTGTAGGTTTTTGGCATGAAAATGGTTGAAATGCTTATTTCAAAGTCAGAATAGCTTATACAGTGCTTACGCGCAGAAAGAGAGAAAATCAATGCATTTCCAATGTTATTTAGGCAAATTAGGGTTAACAGGCACCTGCAATAAATGGCAGTCAAGTCAAAAATGGTGATTTTCGGGTTCAAAGGATATAAAACCACGAGTGGTTATCGTGTTCACTTTAGGTGGTAAGTTGTTTTGGAGGAAATGAACGTGGTCCAGTAAGAAGGAACCACGTGGAGGAGGGAGAAAGTTAAAATACCACCCATTTCGCATGGAAATGGAAATGTTAACAGGGCGCAACTTAAAATGCGATATGGATTCTCCGTCATTGGATCATGAAGGATTCATGCGAATGGTCAAGATCTACTTTGATATTTGCATCGGGATTTGGAAATGGGGTCGGGGTGTATTAATGCGACGAGGACAAGTTTTAAACTTTATGAATATGCGTTTATTAAAGTTTAAACTTTGGATTATACTATAAGAGGAGGGGGTAACGTTTATATGTTTCAATTAAAACATTACGCAATGTTTCAACCATATATACAGGCGCAGATTTAATATTTATATGGTATAATAAACATTATGATAAATGTTTAAAACCATAGGGGGCAGGGTATTTTGTTTTATTTGATAGGTTTAAACCAATGGGATAAGGGCGGGTTTTTCATTTAATCACATGGGTTATTTAAACATTGGTTTAAAACTAAAATAGAGGGTTTCGTGGGTTATTAAAAATAAAAAGGATTTAATACTATATGGGAGGGTGTAGTTTTTTTAGGGATTTAATAAATATAGTTAGAAGTTAATATGAAAAGGGATAATGTATATAATGAATAAAATACATATTTTAACACTAAGTACAGTGTAAAATAAAGCATAGCTTGTCTTTGTTGTATTTTTCACACTTTAACTTAGGATAAATGCATTTTATGGGTTTTTGAATGATTTTTGAAAGGAAATGAAATTAATTATTTAGAGTTTTACTTTTACTAAGTAAAAATGTGTTTTTACTTTTACTAAGTAAAAATGTGTTTTTACTTAGGAAAAAGGGATTATGATTATGGATGAAGGATAAACGCTGATGAATATGGGTTTTAGGTAGGAATTCAATAGTTTTAACCAATCAGTCATCGAGCCTTGGGTCTAGTCCCAACAGAAGTCAGAGAAATGCTTTGAGCCTTTTTAGCTGATAGTTTAAAATACTGAATAATTGTAGGGGAGGGGAAATTAGTGATTTTTGCCCGATGATGCTTTATTACATGCTTGCACAACTGCTTTCTACCTACCCATCTTTATTTCTAACATTTTTTACTTCATTTTCATGGGTGCATTTAGGCTTTCAACCCTAAATCAATTTTCTTTCAAAACATAAAAACTATCTAAGTCTAACCTTATTTCATCCGAGGGCTCAGTTTAAACTATTGAGCTCCTCATTGATTCTCTATCTAATCTACTGATTTTTCAAGTTTATATTGTTTGACATATTTTTATTCTCTATCTAAAACATGAAATTCAAAGCATGAAAAGTTAAGATTAAGTTGTTTAATTGATCATGGATTATGGCATTTATTGATAATCTGCACAAAATCATTATTCTTGCAGTAAAGTAAATAGTAGTGGCATTTTGACTTGCTCACTTTCAGGTCTTATTTTTATCTCTTTTTTCTTTTGGGTTCTACATTTTTCTAAGTCCTTTGATCTTTCTCTTAGGACTTTTACCCTCTTTTCATTTTTATTTATTTTTTCATTTTTCAAAATATGGGAAAACAACTTGCGGAAAGCAAGGTATGTACATAGTTACAAGACTATCAAAGTCAATTCAAAAATTATGAACCCTATTATTATAGGACCCTAACACCATGAATTCATAAATATGATCCCATTTGAGGCATTGTATTGCAGGAGATTCAGTACTCCTATTAGCTGGAGTGATCTAGTTAACAAGCTCCATGTAGGACCTAATATGCTCAAGGATATGGAGCAGCAAGTTTAGATCATAAAACATAATTTGAAAGTGGCACAAGACAGGTAGAAGAGTTATGCAGATCAACATTGGGAGCATGTATATCTAAGAATCAAACCCAAGAAGAATTCCTAAGGATTAGGACATGTGCCAAGTTGGCACCATGGTATTGTGGGCCTTTTGAGATCCTCGAGAGGATTGGACCAGTGGCATATAGGTTGGCCTCACCTCCATCATTTAGATTTCATGATGTTTTCCATGTCTCTTTACTTAAAATATATGTGTAGTATTCTAATCATGTGATTTATTGGTTTGTGCTACAGGTGGAACCAGAGGTAAATTTCCATAAAAATCCAATGTGCATCCTAAACCGGAGGAGTCTCATGCTCCAGAATCAAGCCATAGAGATATTCAAAGTGCGGTGGAGGCACATTGGGACAGAGGAGGAAACATGGGAAATGGTTGAGGCTATGAAAGATAATTATCCATTTTCGTTTGACAGTTAAGGAAAATGTATATGTAGTTCGAAATATGGTGTAGAGTTGTGTATATAAATCTTCCATAAGGAAGTATGTGGTTATACTCTTGTTTTTGGTATTGCATATGAGCAAAAGAACACTAAGGGCAGTGTTCCCTCAAGGAGGAGCAATCTGTGATAGCCCCACCTATGGTTCCCTCATAAAATGCAAGGTAAATATTTCTACCGATATGTAAAATTAAAAGAAGGGGGATTGAGTCAAAGGGGCACATATTCTAGAGCCGAGGAGGGGGATTGCTTACTTGGGATGTTGAGGTTTTCTTGTGAAGAAAATTTGAATTGTTAGATAGCCATTAAAGGTTGTTTGGTGCATGAATTTAATAGACTATTTCTTAAATTGAATGAGCCACAATAGAAAGTACACAAACAAAAGGATAGGAATTCATGGAGGACGAGACTAGCCAAGGCAACAAGGACAGGAATGGACACCCCTGCAGCAGGAGGAAAATAAACAAAAGAAAAAAGGGGGGGAACACTCAAAGAACTGGTAAAGGAGGGAGAGCAGTGATGGAGGGAAGAAATCACCAAGGAATGGTGAATTGAGCAATGACAGGTAAGAGAGAAGAGAAGAGAAGTGAAGGGATTGGTCTACGAATCCATAGAGGTTGTGGGTTGGGATACTACTCTTGGAGCTCTGTAACAACATGCATACCCTGGAGGTTGTGGATTGAGATAGGAATCTATGGAGCCCTGTAACATATTTGGAACCCTAGAGATTGTGGGTTGAGATTTAAATCTCTCGATCCCTGTTACAGCTTGGGAACCCTAGAGGATATGGGTTGAGATTGGAATATTTGGAGCCCTGTTATAGCTTGGGCTTCCTGGAGGTTGTGGGTTGATGTAGTAGTCCCTAGATTCCTGGACAGATTGGGAAGAGACCATTCCTTGAGTCAACACCAATAGTGGATCCTAGACTTCCTAGAAAGGAAGCAGATTAGTGACGTTATTTTGAAGGCGAAGGTGGAAAACCTCTGGATTTCTGTGCATTATTTATTGTAGAATGGAATCGGTGGGATTAAGGAAGAGGTCCTCTGGAGTCCATGTTTCAGCTAGTAGCCTCTTATTACGGTCTTACAAGAAATCTCCCCTTAGCCTCTGGAATTTAGCTCAGCAGTGACAAGAGAAAGTGAGCTTGGCTACAATTGTCTAAGTTTGGGTAGAGAGTCTTTGTCCCAAACTTAGTTTCCCTGCAAATTCTAAGATAAGTAATTTTTGCATTTTTTCAAATGGAAATGAAAGTATGATGCATTTCTGGTTGAAATGGCTTAAATTGCTGGATTGTGATGTTGTTATAACCTTGTGAATGTGTGATCTCTGTTACCAGAAACGCAACGTTGGTAGTGGTTTTCGATGAAAACCGCTCCAGAAACCAAACGGCACTGGAAACCACGTTTTATATGGCCGTATTCGTTTTGATCGATAAAAAATGGTTTCTGGCGAAACGGATGGTTTCCAACAGCGGATTTTCTAAAAACGTCTCTCCGTTTTGGCTGGAACGTTTTCGTTTTGGTAAGAACGTTTTTCTCCATTTTTAAAAAATGGAAATTACCCTTCTCAAACTTACTAATTTTTCGAAGTTTCTTTTTCTAGTTGTGTTTCCCGCCTGTCTTCTCCAGTTGCATGCGAGCTATCAGTTGGCAGCCTGGAAAATTTCACGATTTAAGCTGTGAGAGCATGAGCAATTCGCATAGTAGATTCATCATTCATCCTTCAGCATAAGCGGGTGTATGGACTCTGGAACTCTGGAGAGAAGCGTATCTTTCAACAGACACGGGTTTCTTCTATAAAGCTTGGAGAGAAGCTCATTCAGTCTACCAATTCCTTGGTATGTTTTGATATCACCTCTGCATATTACTGTGCGTTAATTTTTTTTAGAACATGCATCTACAGAAAATGTATAAACAACCTTAATGCATAGTGAATATCTACGGAAACTATATTGCTATGGAAATGTATAAATTGTATTGATGCATATTGAATATGTAGAGAAATTATACTGCTATGGAAATGTGTAAACTGTATTTATGCATAGTGAATATTTACAGAAATTATACTTCTATGGAAAAGTGCAAACTGTATTTATACATAGTGAATATTTATGCTACGGAAATATGCAAAGTGTGTGATTCTGCTTAGTAATTATTTTCCAAAAGGGTTATTGTAGGTTACTAAATAAATAACAAGTATTAATGAAAAGCACGATTGAAAACTTTAAGAACATGACGTGAGTCTAAATTTACGCAGAAATAGTAAAAGTATTTTGGATACACAAACTAACCATTCATAGGGAACAATAGCCCAGAGCACATTATCAAGAAAAATAGATTTATTTCTAGGCACGGTCTAATATTTTCCAGCACAGGTAATTGTAGAATTAAACCTGTATAAAATAATAGTAGAAAGATGTCGTTGTGAACAAATCACCCAAATCACCCAAACAACAAAGTTGTTGCCAAAGTTGTCTAAGAACTTTCAAAACAGACCTCGGGATGAGCAACATACTCATCACCATGGAGGCCTCGAGGAAGGGTTACAGAAAATGGCACCAAGTACGCCCACAAAACCCGTAAATCTATCATCCGAATGATATTGCAAGGCAAGAAGCCATAAGAAATAAAATGGAAATTTTAGAATGTTAACATTATAGTTGAAAATTTGAGATATAGAGAATCCATACAATCCAAATAACAGTAAACAAATTTATGCAAACACCCTTTTATATGAAGGAGTAAATGTGATCCAACAAAGAGAATAACATCAGCTTGACTATAGCCGCAACAATAGTTTAAAAGAAGTTTTGGGCTTGTTAATTTCAAGGCTATATGGCTTATATATCACAGCAACTTTCGATTTGTAAAGAAGATAGGGGATCATTAGCTTTCTGTAATTATATTTTTGAATTATGATTCTTCATTGGGCAATTTTTGTTGATGGATATTTTGGTTTATAACATCTCTCTAAGTGAATATAGAAGCCCATAGGCCTGTAGTTTAAATGTAATTTTGTCCCTCTCTAAAATTAAATAGGCCTCTGTTTTAACTGCTCAAGGCATCCTTGTAAAGGTGGTTGATTTCCACGGAAGGCGAAAGGCAGAAAAAAGTAAACTCGAAGCTGTTTATAAGAAGTATTCACATCGAGATTTTGGCTATGTTGCAAAATAAAATAGTTTAATCTTTACTAATTTTGTTGTCAAATCTTTCCCTGTGCAGAAAAAAATTTACATGAATCATATGTTCGAATTTAAATTTCACCAAAATGGAGTTTTATTCTATTGAATAAAAAAATACACGTGGATCTCATATGATTTTACATTTTTTTTTCTACTTTAAATGTTTGGACTCTGAGTTAACCATAAAATTAAAAACAAATTATTATATTATTTTTTATTACTCTCTCAGAGATACATCCAGTACTTATCGAAGTCTCTCAAGAGCAAGCTTCACAACAATTCAGCTACATACAGTATATAACAAAAACTTAAGAGTGAATATTCACTACAAATATATATTTTTGATTTTTTTGGTTGGAATTTGACAATTTTTAAATTTGTAAAATTTTAATTATATTTTTAACATTAGAAATAGATTCAAATTCATCAATTTTTTTCTAAAATATCTCAAATACCACAATTTGATTTGATTGAGGTGATAATTTCACTTGAAATATATATTTATATTTTTAATTTTTTTGGTTGGAATTTGACAATTTGACAATTTTTAAATTTTTAATTATATTTTTAATATTAGAAATAGATTCAACTTCATCAATTTTTTTGTAAAATATCTCAAATTTGACAATTATAACTTCATTTTTTTTTAAGAATATCAACCAAAATTACCCAAAAATCTGCTAGAAAAACCAACCTTTTCTGAGCAAAAATGTCTGCCTTTTTAGACTAACCTGAAAAGTAAGGAAAAAGAGTCAAAGCTTGGAATTTTCCCGAGGCTTTGGAAGAGATTGAGCCTGGCTTCTCCTCTTTGATGATTCTTTGATGATGGTGCTTTGTTGACATGTGGATTGCACCTAGCCTGCCCTGCCGAGCCATATCATGGCTGGAATTTTTGCCCACTTACAAACCAGTGAAGTTTACACCAATAAAGATTTTCTAACTTTTCATAAAACTTAATTAGAATATGTTGAAGTTTACTTTTCATAAAATTTAACTAGAATATGTTGAAATAGCAAATTTAACTATATGCCTTTCCTTTTTTTTTTGGTCATTTTCTGGTGGTTTCATATACCGATACATGTGTGTCAGGTAAATGTGTCAATGTCTTTTATGAAGATTTGTTAATGAATATATTTATATTTTTTTTTACAACGATAATTTCAGGGAAGAAAGAGAAAATAACTCTGTCTAGAATTTAAAATATTTTAACTTAAATTTTTTTAGCTTAAGCATGTATCAATGTATTTCATGAATATGTGTTAATGAAGATATCTATCTTTTTTCTTGAAAAAGATTCAAGAAAATGGTTTAGAGAGTTTCCTCCTATAAATCTTTCGTTTCCAAATAATTTCCATTCAAAATTTAATGCTTATTGTCAAGGATTTATTTTGTTTAGGACTTACTATAAACCTATTGCATCATGGAGTTTGAATGATAAAATTACTTCATCCTTGAGGATTAACAAGAATAGGTTCTTAAAAATGATGAATATTGTAATATTAATGATGAATACAAGGACAGGTATTATGAAGAAAGAATCTCATATTCTTTTGCTTTAGTGGAAGAACACACTAGTTTGAAAAAATAAGTTATTAGCTAAGATTAAGATGAAAACATTATTGTGCTTGAACTCCATGAAGAAAACATTGTTGAAGAAGTAACACAATAATCACTCTTATTGTCAAAGACTATAGAAGTGGTGGGGAATATAAATGAATTTAGAAATTTTGGTTTATATCTTTGTTCATATGGTAATTATATTAAGAATTAGGGATATTCATTTTTTCAAGAAAATAAAGAGTTAAACTATGATTTATATGTTGTATAGTAGAAATTGTATGAGAATAAGGAAACCACATTGTTCCATGGTAATTATATTACTAATTAAAAATATTCATTTTTCAAGAAAATGAAGAGTTAAACTATGATGTTCTATAGTAGAAATTGTGTGAGAATAAGGAGCCACTAGTCCTTGTAAGTTGTGACTAATTTCATGAAGGATATTTTAAAAATATTGTTAGCCAAAATCTTGAAAATGAAATTATGTCTCAAATTTCACAAGTCAACGTTCAAACTTCTCTAAATCTATTAAAGAATCTGAATTTTATTTCAAACAATTTGGAAATGAGTTTGATTAGTAATAATGATGGCATTCATGTAGTTTGTTATACTTGTGAAATTAACACTGAAGATAAATTTCTGAAAACACGCTTCAAAAATGTCAAGAAGATGAAGTCCTCCTTGCTACTCCACCACCTAGAAATTAACTCCCTCATCATTACATACAAATTCTACATTAAGTCCAAACATACAATTATAGTAAATAACAAATACTATTTGAAATTATAGGTCAAGAAAATAGGGATCATAATTCCATTGAAAAAGTTCAACAACATGATGAGCTTAAGAGCCTGAATGTCTAAGGAAGCCTTGAAGGAAAATAGGTAACTATTGATTTTGAAATTAAGAAAACAACAGGAAAGGTATATAATAATACACCTTTTAATTTTTCTTTGATCTTGTTATTTCCTATATGCAGATATATATAATAATATTGATCCCTTATCATATTATTTTATCTACTAAGTTTTAAAAGAATAAGTTTGCAATATATTTGACATATATATCCCTTATCATGGAGGAAGTTATAATTAATTTTTTTAATTAATTTTCAAATATAAACCGTGCATATTCGAATTGGTTGTAGCAAAGAATTATCAATTCTTTATTTCGCTCATTTCTCCTTACAATGGAAGAAAGTTCACCAGCTTCACAAAGTAGACCACCGCTTTCCCAACAAACATCTTCCATGTCAGCATCAAAAAATATCCAAACCAAAGAATATCAAGATGCAAAAAAGGCCTTTGAAGCAAGGTTATGGGCAGCCGTCAAATGCACCAAATCTTATAGTGGAGGAGCAAGTGGATCAACTGGTGCAAAGGGTTAGTTTTTCCCTTATTGTAAAGATAAGAAATCAGGAGTTGTAGGAAGAGTTCGATGGCATTTTCTTGGAATGGGCAAAAAAGAACAAGCAAGTATATGTACAAATGTACCTAAAACAGAGAAAGCATCTCTAATTAAACAATTTAATGAAGTTGAAAAACTGAGACATATTGTTGAAGGTTCAATTCAAACCAACAACAATCCTAGTGGATTCGCAATTGGTGGTCAACACTCTTATTCTCAACATCAAGCTTCAGTTTCCAACCTTGCGAACTTATGGGATGTTAAAGGGAGGGGAAATCTTGATGCATCCATTGGACGATTTTTTTTCGCAAATGGCATAGCTTTCAATGTTTGTAGATCTCCTTATTGGAAGGAAATGGTGAGGGATCTAGTTAACACTGCCCCTAAAGGTTACACGCCTCCTAGTTATGAAAAGATGAGGACAACAGTGTTATCCGAAGAGAGGGCTAGGGTTGAATCCAGACTTCATGACATTAAAGATAGTTGGAAGGAATCTGGGGTCTCCATTGTCTCAGATGGTTGGACTGATGTCAACCATCGTCCCCTTATCAATATTTTGGTTTCTTGCCCGAAAGGAGTTATGTTCATAAAATCCCATGATACCACAGGAAAGACAAAAGATGGTCCATACCTAATGGGTCTCTTCAAAGAGGTAATAGAGGAGGTTGGGAGAGAAAACGTGGTACAAATTATTACAGATAGTGCCTCAAACAATGTCCTTGCTGGGGGGTTGATTGAGGATGAATACCCAACAATTTTTTGGACTCCTTGTTCTGTGCACTACATGAATTTGCTTCTGAAAGATATTAATAACATTGCATGGGTTGGGAAAACTATAAATGAAGCAAAGATGCTACAACATTTTATTGTTAATCATGCAGCATCCATAGCAATTTATAGGAAATATGCAAATCTTCAGCTTCTTCGATGTGCTGAGACTAGATTTGCATCTGCATTCATCATGCTTCAACGCCTTATTAAAATGCATCAATCTTTGAGAGAGATGGTGGTATCAACAGATTGGAAGAGATGGAAGGGTTCTCATATTGGGGATGGCCCAAAAGTTGAGGACATTATTATTGGCCTTTCTTCAGAGGATTTTTGGAGGAGAGTGGAGGATATTGTCACCCTCATCACACCTATTGTTTCCACCCTTCACATATTTGATAGTGATCAACCATGCTTAGGGGATGTGTTTGAAAGCATGGATCAAATGAGAGAGAAACTTCATGATATAATGATAGATGAAAACTCTAGGATTGACAAAGACACTAGAAATGAGGTGTGGGAACTTACTCTGACCAGGTGGAAAATGCTGCATAACCCTCTTCATTCAATTGCTTTCTTAATCAATCCTAAATGGTTTCACAAGAAACCGTCTACAGATGTAGAAGTGATGCAAAATTGGAACACTTTTATAAGTAGGTGTTATGATCGTCAGGATCGCACTTCTTTACGACTTGAGTTGGGAAAGTACCTGAGATCAGAAGACCACTTTGCAAATGAAGACTGTGCATACAATAGAGAACAACTTGGACCCATAGACTTTTGGATGCAATATGGTACAGGGACTCCCTTGCTTCATAGGTTGGCTATCCGTTTGCTTTCACAGGTATGATCAATAACAAATACCTTTAACGTATTGATTTATTATTTAAACAATAATTCTAATGTTCATTTTCAATTATTTTCTTTTTATGATTTCAATTGTCTATTGCTAACATAATGTTTTATTGTATTTTACAGGTTACTAGTTCATCTGCATGTGAAAGAAATTGGAGTGAATATGCCTTTATCCATTCATCAAAGAGGAATCGCCTAGGTACAAAAAAGGCACAAGATTTGGTGTTCGTACACTCAAATCTACGCTTGTTGTCTCGACAACAACTAGAGTATAAAATTGGACCCACAAGAATGTGGGATTATGGTGGTTCACAAGATGATGGAGATTATGAGCTTCCACTTGAGGTGCTACAAGACAATGCTGAAGACATGCTTGATAATACGAAGAAGTCTACTACTCTAGAAATTGGGTCAAGCTCAACAACTACTCTAGAAAATGAGCTTGACAATCTAGATTCTTAGGTTTATTTGTATTTTGACTATGAATTGTTATAAGTTGCTTTAGAGATACATATATATTCAAAAATATACTTTTAATGATGGGATAAATTCTCGCAAATTATGACATCTTTTTTAAAACTAAATCAATCTTTATGAATGTTTCTTTACAAATTCACATGTGGAAACATTGAATTTTTATGATTAATGTTGTGAATTTTTATGATTAATGTTGTGTTTTATATTGTTAACTTTTAGTCTTGTTTTTTCTCTCTCCTCGTTTCTTATAGGCGAAACCTATAAATTTTGTTTCTCGTATCGTTTTCGTTTCTCGTTTCGTTTCCCGTTTCCCGTTTCTGGTAACATAGTGTGTGATTACAACTTTTCCTTGAGATGGAATTTGTTGTTTTGTTAAAGTTCTGCATTTGCACCCTTTTGTCTTTGAGATAAGTAATGTTATTAAATAAGTCTAACATGGGTGCACCTCTGAAATGGAACTAATGTTCAATTTAAAACGTGTACTGGTGTTGTTTACAATGTATAATGTGTCTTTCTCGATGGATAACAAAGATCATGTTATGGCCACGGCGAGCAATAATTTGTATGAAAGTGTTTCCGTACAGTATTAACAACACATTAAAATGATACATAGATTTCATAAAATGCTACAAGCAGTAGATCCATCAAGAGTTGGCTTAAGAACATTAGAACAGTGTGCTCAAACCATTTTTATTAATCATAAATGATTACATATGTGATAGCCTTCCTAGGAGGGTATGTATTTGCACACATCAACTTATCTACTTAATCACAAGTTTTCCAAACTGCACAGAGAGCATTGTTTTAACGCTGAGGAGTTTGTTCCTCTTTGGAGCCCATTTGAGCCCTGCATTGTTTATCTAAATGGCCTTCCAGCGATGTAATATCAGTTGCCTGAATGCCTTCCGCTAGCCTCATGGCATAGCAGATGAGGCACAGGAAGGTTCTTCATAGCACTATAGGGTTGTCGACAGGCCTGCTCTCGACTTGTGGCAGGGAATATGGAGTCTTTCAGGTGTTCACTATAACTCCACAACGGAGTGTGGATGCAAGAGCGCCTACGTCAACATACTATAAATTCCCTTACCCCGATGCAGAGAATATTTGAGGGTCGAGAACTCGTTGAATAGTATTTTACCCAAGCTCAGGAGGGATAGCATCGCATGGTGCGTTAACAAGCCACTTTCACCATTACCGTGTTGAATGTCGATGTCGACATAAATGTTTATATAACCCCTGTTATAAATCCTTGGGTGGATTAACCTATCAGAAACGATTGGTGAGGAGATGAGATGAATTCTCTCGAAACTTAGCAAGATTCAAGTTTGGCGCATCGCAGAAGGCTACGCAGGGTCCCACTGGTTGGCCCACGGTGAATATTTAAGGTAAACCCCGATGCAGCACAAGAAGGACCTAGCCCTAGAATTAAGGAGAATCTCGAGGAACCTTATCCATTATCCGCAGGCAGAACCCTAGTCGTGGAGACTCCTCATTGGCATGGTCCAAATCTCCCTCATCTGCGATTAGACGAAGTGTAGCAACATGGCCCGAAAGTGAGAACCCGGAGAATGAGTTGGCCCTGCAGGAGAATCATCGGGATGATTTGGATGGAAAGTCAACCCGACGACTAAGCCATTAGCCGGAAGGAAAAGAGGAGTGCTCCAAGGGACATGATGGAAACTCAAGTGCGGGATGGTGTCATTTGGAGTCACCCTGAATATATCACCTTGGAGGAGTTATGGGGAAGACAACGGAAGTGTTGGGTAGGACCTAACAGAGAGACGTGAGTCGGCTGAGGTGGCAGGGCACGCAAGCCAACAATGCATTTATTGGTGAAGGAGGACCCATGTCCAGATTAGCCAGTAAAATCTAGCATGGAGTTGTATCCAGACAACGTCGAGAAAAAGGAATCAAGTGACGTGGTAATAGGTCGCGACGTCATCCAATGTTGAACTAGTGGACCACTTCACATGGAGGCCCGACAGATTAACAAGGTGATATCTTTGGAATCCGTTAGGAAAATAAGGGCAGGATGACGTAAGGAAGTGCTTGGAAAGGCCCCCGTTGTTGGAGTCATCCCATTAATAGGAAGGAGACCTTACCTAAAAAATCAACCCGTTATAGGGATTTAGGCAGCACCACCGGACCAAGGGTAGATTACCACATGGCAGCTGGATGACATGGCAGAGGTTACTCTTGAGGAACCGTATCTCGCAATCCATAGGTCAGATCGAAATGAAATTTTCATCATTAGATTCATCTTGAGGATACGATCACTATGGAGATGATCATATATGGGTTTAATGGAGTCGGAAAAAATCGAAATAAAATAAATAAAAAAAAATTATACACCATTTTCATAATGGCACCTTGAAAATTGGGTATGCATAGTGACCACCTCTTACTTTGAGTATTGGGTACAAGGTGTAGTTAAACCTACCCCTTTATGGACCACTAGCGAGTCATTCTAGGTGGTGTGGTTGTCCTTGAATAACAATGATGAGTTAGGCTGCATTTGTGGATAGCAGCCAATGATGGTTGTCCCCATTGGTAGTTTGTCTACTGAGTTATAATCAGTTTTCCCACTATTCCTTCAGAAAGAAAAAAATGTTTATAATTCCATTTAGATGAGAAATATCAGTACATGAAGCATATATGTTAATACAGTGAGCATGTATTTCCTCATAGATATCTTTCAACATAAACATACAATATAAAAAAAACCCTCGTAGCTAATCTCAACCGAAATTTCCCGCACATGTGAGGCATACAAGGGAAATCTAATATTAAAGTACCTATCAAAATAGAATATTCACCAGCAGCAATGTATCAATTCATATGGGGAAGCCTAGAAATACAACAAAAAGGACAATGTTTGCAACAAACGAAGAAGATCAGTGAACAGTGATCCAAACAACAACGATCCTTCATTTCTCAACTCTATATTGTATAGGAACTTGTAAAAAGATTGATATAGCTCAGCATCAATCCCTTTTTTTGAGAGGGCATCTGCAACAAAGTTTATCTCTCTAAAAATGTGTCGATAGGAGATATTAGAAAAATACATCTGCAAGTTCACAACATGATCCATCCAGTTCATAAGATTGAGAACCTCAATATTTGTCTTACCATTTGACCAATATATGATAACCTTTGAGTTGCCCAGGATATTGATGTTCTCCATATCCATCCTTTTTGCAAAGTACATGAGCCCCCATAGTGAAATTATTTCAACCCGTGTGTTGGATCTTATACCATCGTGACAAAAAACATGACGTTGTAGCTCTGTAGACAAATACAAAACAACACCACATCCACACCTCTTATTTTCCATCACCCCATCAAGAAAATTTGAAGGATATACCAAATTTAGGATGTGATCAATATTCCTACATGGTTTAGCGACTCATACCTTATGGGCATGCTCACCATAGTGGGAACATATTTGGGACACAACCTTGTCAGTCTCCAATGATCTTCCTTAAAAAATTAGATCATCTTTTGCTCGCCAAATACCCCAAATAATGAACTAGGGGAGGGGTCAGAAGGTTTGATAATGATGCAACGACCATCTAAGGCCTGTCTCAATGGAAGTGAAAGCTATATTATATATAAATTTGAGATATCGAGTAACCCAATACTAGATTTCCATAGCTTATGTACATTGTAAAAACATATGAGTAACATACTCTTTCGCCTCCATGCACAATATACAGCAGTTTGGACCAAACATACCTCGCTTTATAATGTTATCCCTTGTTAAAATTGTGTCCTTCCATGTAAGCGTTACACTAATTTTGTCACCGTGACTGGCGATTTGGATCTCTCGCCATCCAATCAGTGT
The DNA here is from genome assembly GCA_034641835.2 of Pinus albicaulis. Lineage (NCBI taxonomy): Eukaryota > Viridiplantae > Streptophyta > Pinopsida > Pinales > Pinaceae > Pinus > Pinus albicaulis. The sequence goes on from CM076574.1 coordinate 938,121,813, forward strand.
CTTCAAGTGAATCCCCTATGAAGCTTGAAGTAAAACAATACCAGGGACAAAATAAATTTTGAATTGCACTACTTAAAACCCATTTTTGAGCATATGCGCATTTTTCCTAAACAAAAATTGCACATGTGCAGTTTTTACCATTGTGGTCTATGCAAATTTGCACACTTTCTTCCACTATAAACTGCACAATCCGGTTAGCGCAAGTGTAAAAAAAAAAAAAAAAATTAGAAGCTTTGGTTGAGGAATATTATTCAAATTAAAAACCTCGAACCACTACATACCTGCACCTCAACCCTTGGATCATGGAACTAATCTCCTCCTTTTAAGCATCATATCCCTTGATAAGAGGAACTAGAAGCCTCCTCCTCCTGCCTATAAATTGAGCATAGGACTAGAGGATGAGGGGGGAGTTGGATTTGTAAACTTATGTTGTTGGTTTGGGGTCTAAAAAAATTTTCATCAAGAGAAGGAAAGGAGACCATTGGAAGAGGCTTGTGACATCAAGGCAACCGAGTTGTAAGCTTGCTTTCCCTTTGAATTTAATACAAAGTAATTGTTCTTTCCTAATTGCATCTATTTTTGATGTTATTTGTGAGATTCCTTAATCACTCGCATGGTTTATGACTAATTTTTTATTCAATTATATGTTGTATGATAAATTATGGATTTCATTTACCTTTGCTTTCATATGTGAGATGCTTTGATCCCTTTGAATGTTTTTTCTATGCAGATCTCTTTTGGAGCATCATGGAGAAGTTGTGGAAAGCATTTAAAAATCCTCTAAGGAATTTAGGGAAATTTGTTTGTGGAAAGTGTTAAAAGGACTTTTACAAGCACTTCATTAATAGGTAAGTGATCCTTCGCATACTACATGTTTCATGTTTTAGTGATAAGCTAAGGAAAGGTAGTAATTCTTTTTATGTTTGTTACTAGGTTTTGTTGGAAATCTAGGGAGATCGCTTATGTCCAAAGAAGAGATTTGTCCACCTAACAAATTGGCGACCATAATGGGGATCGACAGTTCTCCTTTTTGTCCTTCAATGAACCTTGACACCTTTAGACCCTTTTAAGAATTGAAAAATCAGGTTTAGGACCTTTGTTTTATCTTTTCTCAAGGTTTTAGTTCTGCACAGTTTCCTTTAGCAACAATGTGCAAATATGCGCACCTAGTCCTTAGCACCAGTGCGAATGAGCACAAATTGGTTTCCTGCCCAAATTTCTTAAAAATTAAAAATTTGAGGAATTTTCATCTCTTCTTTGTGTTGATCACTACTCAAGGGTTTTTCCGATTTCTTAACAATTTTTGGGTATTTTCGTGAAAATTGTGTATGAGTGATAATCGCCTTTGAGTGTCATCTCTTTTGATCTTTGGAATTTTCACGAAAAATTAGTTTGAGTTCTCTGTTAATGAAATATCATATTACATTTTATTTCAATTAGGTTTTATAATTGTTGTGAAATTTTCCTTTACTTACACTTGATTGGTCCTTTCATAGTATTAGTGAAAGAAGGTATTGTTATCCATAAGTAGTCTTGTTATATTGTTCTTTCGCTCATCTGGAACCATCTTGTGTTTTTTCTGAAGAATTTTCTTGCATAGATTAAATTTGCATGGTATTTTCCATAGATTACGGCTGCATCGTTTACATTCTGGAAAAGTCAACCGTAGATTTAGATCAGTGTCTTTGATTGTCTTTTTGAGAAAAATCACTTATCTTTATAGTTTTGGGTTTTGAGTTTTTGTTGGTTTGTTGATCTATCAAAAAAGAGTCTTTCACTTCTAGAATTGGTTGTGTGAATCTCTTTTATTTCAGTGAATATCATTATATATTCATTTATGCATGTTGTAAAGATTTATTTCATCAGTTGAAAATATAGTGTCTCTCATTGAAAGATAGTCCTGATAGAATCCATGTAAATATCTTTCCTTATTTTCCCCTCGTCATAGGTATTAACAACATTTCTTCTTAATTATGTTTAAAATTCCTTTCGAAATCCAGACAAGTGCTATCTAGAAAATCGAGATTTCTTCCAATACATATTTGATCAGAACCAATCTTCCTGCCCAGGATAACCACCTGTGACACCATTATTTGATCCTTTTTTCTATCTTTTCTATCAACCACATCCAATCCATCTTCCTATGATCATTGGGTTTAAGCCTAAACCCCAAGTATTTTATGCCTTCCTCCATATCGGCCAACTAGAAAGGATATTTCACCCTAATGAATGATATTTCATCTATATAACAGTGAGCAGTTGTAATGGTTGATTTAAGCATATTGATTTCCATGCCTGTGGCTTTTCTAAATAATTGAGTAATTTGATACAAGGCAGTAGCATCATTCCTTGATCCATCAAGAAATATCAGGACATCATCTATAAACAGGAGATGTGTTAATGATAAATTTCTAGTGATATATTCTCCTTTGAAGACACCTCTAGATTTTGCATCTCATATTATTCTACTGAGAACTTCCATCACAAGTAAAAATAGTAATGGGGAGAGAGGTCATCCTTGTCTTAGTCCTCTTTTTGCATGGAAGTCGGTGGCAGCACCATTTATCAACACTGCGAAAGAAGCATATGTGATGCAGCACATGACCCAGTTCATAAAATTTATATTAAAACCTAAATGTGTGAGTAACATCCTGATATAAATCCAGATGGCTTTATCGTATGCTTTGTCCAATTCAATCTTGAGTATCATGCCCTTCAATTTCCTTGTCTTTAATCTATGCAACTCTTTTTGTGCAACTACTATAGCTTCATGAATCTGACGATCGTCCAAGAACGCAAACTGCTCTTTTGGTATATGGTTAGACAAAATTGGTTTCAACCTATTTGAAATTATTTTTGCAATAATCTTATATATGCAGTTTCATAATGAGATAGGCCTATAATTATCAAAGGTTTGTGGAGTGTTTTCTATCCAGATAAGTGCAATGAATGTAGCATTGAAAGCATCATACATTTTACCCGATGCTCTACATTCTTCCACCACCTTTAGAATGTCACTTCCAATTAAGTCATAAAATTCCAAAAAGAATTAAATTGGCTAGCCATCTGGCCCTGGGCTTTTATCTTTCTTGAGCCAGTGAAGTATTGCTTCCAGTTCACCAGTTTTTACCGGGGCCAATAGTTCAGTATTATCATCTTCATTTACATATCAAGGAAAGAGAGAGGCAGTTTGGATGATTTCAAGGAGAGAGATATCTTGTGCAGCCTAAAATATAGATCGAAAGTAACTTACCCCCATTCTTTTCAATTCACTGAAAGAATAGGCTTTCCCACCGTGAGCATCTGACAATTCCCAAATAGTATTGATAGCCTTTATTCCATTTACAGATTGTTGGAAAAATTTTGTATTGGCATCCCTTGCTTGTAGCCATATAGCTCAGCTTCTTAATCTCCAGTCTCTTCCCTATCCCTGAGCAATTTATTTTTTTAATTCTAACTGAATAAGCCACATTTTAGAGTCGTTACTATCATAACCTCCCCCACCTGGCATCTCCAGTTGCCTAATTTCCTTTGCAATTCTATTAAGTTCTTCATTATCTCTCTTTATGTTATTTGTTTGATAGTCTTTAGATTTTCTTCAAAACATCTCACTGCAAACCCCCATTCATGAGTCTTTACATGTCTCTAGGTGTTCCTAACCATCTGTATAAATTCCTCCTCCTTCAGCCATGATGCATTAAATTTGAATGGGGCTTTTGGTTTCTGAGACTGCCCCACCAATTCCAAGTAAATAGGGAAGTGATCAGAGACTCCCCAATTCCCTACCCATTGCCTGAATAGCAGAATTTTTTCCAAGAATGAATCTCTAATCAGAAACCGAATGATTCTTATACCAATCACCTATTTACATGTCCTACGATTTCTCCATGTAGGCATGAGCTTAGTTAATCTAGTATCGACCAGTTGATTGCATTCAATCCAATGGGAAAAATAATCATACAATTGATCCTACTGAGTATGAGTCCCCCATATTTCTCACAAGCCCAATGAGAAAGTTAGAATCCCCACCAATCACTAGGTTATTCACTTGCATGAAGTTTTTGTTAATTAATCTATTCTATAAACCGACCCTCTCCACACATAGCCCATAGACATTAACCATTCTAATCTTCGCTCCAAACTCTTCAGAAAATATGTCAGCAGCTAATAAGCCCTCACTACCCCAAGTATTCAACATCTTCACAGTTCTAATATTTATCCCTATTTCCAAACCCCCTAATCTCCATCTGGCATCTAAAGAAAAAAATTCCCAACTGCTAAGAATCCCCCTTAGCACATTTTCGATCTCCATACTAGCACCTACAATCTCCTGTAAGAATATCACATCAATCATGCCCCCCATAATCAATTGTTTCAAAGCTAGTTTTTTAGGTTGACTAGCCAAACCCCTACAGTTGAAATAGATAATCTTCATTTTTGAGCAAGAGATCGAGCTTTTCGTGCTCTAAGGACCCTATCTAAGGAAATTTTGTGACCAACTACTATGTCTTGACTGGATTGGTTAATCGCTTTGGATATATGAGATTGTCTGCCCTAGGGGATTTTAAGAATTTTGGAAAGATAACTAACCTAAACCCCCCTTTGCATCCATATAAGCAGTTCCCTGTGACCTAGATATCAAGTTATATCTGGACACTTTACATGTTTCGTATGACGAATAATCAGGTATAGAGATGGATGGACGAGGATAAGGACAACATACAGTGATTGGTTCAATCAGATAGTGAATAACCCAACATGTGACAGGGATACCCTTCCTATCATAGAATCCATATTGGAAACAAATAATTGAAAATGTGAAACATTGTCATTCATACCATTAATAAGAGGAGGAGGAGAGGGAATACCCATCATCGGGAGAGATGACCCTGAAGCCCTTTCGAATACTTGGGAGGATGGCCAACCAGGTTGTCCTGAGGATCAATTCTGCCATCATTTTCTTGTGAACCCAGCTGCCCTTGGGACGATTCCATCCGCCTTTGATCCTCTTGCCCATAATCCAACTTATTGTCCTTCCTCTTTTGGCCTGTCGAGACACCTGAAGTCCTATAGCCATGATTTTTTTGAACCAGAGGACCCTCCCTATAGATATGCCCAACTTCATGATAGCAATGAAAGCGAAAGGGTACTCCCTCATACTCCAATTTCTGATTATGTGTATAACCCTTATACTGCAAAATGATGTTTGACACTAAACTCTCCCTGGTATGTAAAGAAACTAGCACTCGAGCACATGACATGTTACCAGTCTCCAAAAACGATATACCATAGTCCAGAAACTTGCCCAAATCATCACCTATACGTCGGAATATATCCTCAGTCCATAGATGCATAGGAAGCCCCGGCATTCTGAGACAAATGGGACCAAACCCTAGTTGTTCCCGTACTGGGTCAAAGAGAGGCGACCATCTCTTAAAATATATAGGCGTTTGTTCAATATACCAGTGACCAGAAGTTACCCAACAAAGTTGCTATGGGTTGTCAAATTTGAGGGCGAACCACCCTCGCGACAAAATATGAATCTTTAGCATTTTTTTCAGAACCTTACTCTAGTTCTCCTGAACCCACTTTCTCAAACGAACAATCGTATATCTCCAACCCCTAACCCTACCCATCAGCATTCTTTCAGCGATATCCATGATTTCATCGAATTTAATACTGTCCCCCAAAATCAGTGTTCTATCCCTTTCCTTCACTTTGTCACTTTTGGTCTTCTTATTCTTCCTCTTTATCAATCCTTCGTCCAAATTTCCATCGGTCTGCTGGTTTTGAACCCCCATCATTTTTTATGTCAATAGAAGCTAGGATGAAGGTTTTGACCTTGCAAATATTTGGTCACCGGTTGAGCTCCCACCTAGAACCCATAAACTAAATGGTTGGGAAGGTTTCCAGCGTTCGGTTTAGAAACCCCACATTCTTGCACATTGAACCATAAATTCCCATCTCCAAAGGGATGTAGAGGGCCATAGATTATGTAAGGTACAGTGGTGGTGAGACCCTCCACTACATATCTAAGCAAAACATCCTTCTACAAAGTTTAAATCCTCGAGCAATATCCCAGCCATACTGATATCTAGACCGAGGGAGGGGTGTCATCCTCTACCTTCCGACAGACCACCTGAAAACCCTAATGTCTCATGATTTTGTATTTCCACCACCTCTGGTCCTAGGTTAGGGAAAAATGGTGAGAAGCTCGCAGTGTCAGGGAGAGAAGGAAAAGCTTTTGTCTCCGATGTGCCACCTACGAAAAGAGATACCAGCTCATAGTGTTGAGGTGGAGGAACCGACCAGATCGGATATCCCTCATATGGGTCTTTTGAATAATCGACATCATCAACCTCCATGTTGTAAATATCCTCTTTAAATCTCTGGTTGCTACGACACCGACACCACCCCTGCAAACAATGTTGCCCACTTTTGGCACACCCTTATCGGGAAACTCGACCATAACAACAATAACATGGCCTCGTAATTTTCGGTATCGTTATAACTTCATTGTAATCCTCAAGCCTCGTCTTCAGACTACAAAAAAACCCTAACTGTGCCCTCTTACCTGCAATATGCAAAAGCACGCAAAGTATAATTACAGAGCCATTTCATCCCCAACCTCCTAAATTATCATAGTTTTTATTTTTCTTCTAAGTAAAATAATTCAATTTAACATATATATATATATATATATATATATATATATATATATATATATATATATATATATATATCCAATTTCATTTAAAATAAACATAATTCCTTTCTTATTTATAATAACGTAATTATTTTATAATAATAGTAATAAACTAATTTCCTTCAATGCAAGTGTAGTTTCTTTTCTTTGTGGAATTACTTAGTTTCCCTAAAACAACAAGTTTAAATCCTTTTCTATTTTAATCGGTTTTTTTTGAACTTGCAAATTCTCCAAATTTATTTTAGTATCCTTACCGCTATAAGGTGAGTGTTCTTTAAAAAAAAATTGTTTGAAATTTTTTTTAAATTATATTGTAGTTATGTATTAAATTTTTAAATTAAATATTTTTAAATAAATATTTAATATTTTTATTATAATTTTAATTAATAAAATTTTATATATTTTAATAATTATATAAATAAATTTTGTGAAAATAAATTTATAAAATTTTATAATAATATTATTAATTTTTTCAATTATTTAATTAATCCTTACATCTTTATTAAAAATTTTAATATTAAACATTACATATGGTAAATATTAAACATGAAGTGATAACTTTACTTTTTCATTAAATATTTTTATATTTTATACCAATATAATATTAAGCATTCCCTCTCCCTCCTAGTTCCAATAAGGGCAGCATCACCTCCCACCACTCGAGTTCGGTTGTTAGGCAAGCTTCTATAAACAGAAAACAATGCCTATCTATTCTCTGGTCCGAACACAAAAGGTTGCTATGTTGTTTTATATTTATATATTGAAAAAAATAATATATTTAACAATTATTTATTTTAAATATTATGTATTGTATTATTTATTTTTTTTGCAGTTGTTATTAGGGGTATAATTTTTTCTTGGTTTGATTTGGGAATGTTATTTTCGGGTGTATTGAAATTAGTTGAGTATGGAGCACTAAAGAATACATATTTGGCGTGGTGGTAAGAGTAGAGGTCCTCAATGTCACAGTAGAGCCCATTAGCGGGCTCATGAAGCTCTTGAAAGCTTTCATGCAACGATCTCTCCTAATACCAAAACAAAATTTGAAACTTGGAGTTTCATGTTGTTAACGAGAAACAAGTCTGCTTCCATGCAACGATCTCTCCTAATACCCAAAACAAAATTTGAAACTTGGAGTTGCATGTTGTTAACGAGAGACGAGTCTTCTCTCACTCTGAGATCATGGACAATGTTACTACCTGGATCATTGACCCATGGCACGCCCGGGGATAATGGAAACATTAATTTGGAGCTTTAATTCTTAATGCAAAATGAAGACCCTATTAGGCAGAATTTTAATGGATAAGAAGGCTAAGAAATGAAATATATTTGTTGGGATAGAAGATGTTAGAAGATATGAGCCCAACCAAAATTTCCAATTAAACAAAATTGAAGAAAGGCTTGCTCACATTGGGTAACACTTCCAGTGTAATCTAGCGTCTCATGAATCTCTAGGTCTAGCAGCTCGATACTTCAAGATGTCTACCAGTTTTTTTTTTTGTATTTACAGTACATTCATAAATAGTTCGGTCCTACTAGAAACTCTCATACTTCTTGAGTTTTGGACTAATTACTTCATAGGTAGGTGGTCAAAAACATCTAATTTCCCACTGAGAAGATTGAGACCCCCTACCTAATGTCATAATGTGGACTGATGTACATGTTTAGCATGATTTTTTTAGACAATACGATCTAAAATTACAAAAAATATATATATTATTTATTTTTAAATACTAGATTATTTAAATTAAAATATTATTTTAGCTTTTCTTAATTAAAATTTTATACTTTGACCCTTAGGGGGCAACTCAACTGGGGATGGTCATGTAGATGAAGTATTAGTGTGAGGAGATTATATAGTGACTTAGTTGCCAATTCCTCCAATTTCTCTAGTGTGTGTGTGTGTGTGTATTCGGTAAAACAAATTATAGATCTTAACTAAAACATATTCAATATTCAAATTCAAAGGGATAAAGTAAATTTTATTTTCTTAAGTGGGATCAAATCTCATTTCTCTTTAAAATATATTTGCATCTGAAGATCCCGAGTTAAGAAGGATTTAGGATAATTTAATTATTAATTATAATTATTTTAACATGTCACACAAGTACTTATCTTAACTATTTGATAAAGTAAACTTACATGTCACATGAATACTTATCTTAACCATTTGATAAAGTAAACTTGAGTTTTTTAAGATCCATTTTAACTAGATATACCAAGTGTGGAGCGAGATTAAATCTTTTTTGGCTTTAAAAGAGGTTTGTATCTCAAGAGATTTGATCTCTTTTAGCTTTAAAAGAGGTTGGTTTAATTATTAATTATAATTATTAACTATTTTTATTTTTATTTTTGAGTTAAATGTCAAACAAGACAATGTCTTTTTTTCTTTTTCTTTTTTTTTGTGACATAATCAACTTATTTACAACATCACTACATACTATATTTTTATTTTTATTTTGACATAGTCAACTAATGTTTAACATGATATTACAACATCACTACCATAATAGGCTGGAGAGGCAAGTAAATTGTTTAATTTAATTAAAAATATTTTTAAACAATTTCTCAAGTGGTCTATAGTCATTGGACTCTCTTCGATTACCCAGTTTATGGATTGATACCATAATCTATATTTTTTAAAGTTGATTGTTTTTATTTTTATAAAAATAAAAAATAAAAATTTCACTTTGTATAAATTTATTTTATAACCATTTATTATATATGAAAACAGAGAAAAAATATTGACAAAGTTTAATGAATTAATTGTTTATAATATTAAAAATGGTATTTAGAATAGGATTTACATATATTCTACAAAATCAGGTGGAAAAATAGTATGTGGAAACAAATTGTTCATTAGTTTTTATTTATAACATGATTCATGTGTATTTTACAATATTATGTGGAAACAAAATGGTTAGTTCGAGTGTTTCCATAGAAAATAAAATTTGTCTATTCATCTACATAATGGTTAGTTTGAGTGTTGCAAGAGAAAATAAAATTTGTCAATTCAGTATCATAAGTTGATGAGGGTTCATATATATAATATGATTAATAAATATTTTTTTTTAAATGTTAATTTATTTTAAATTTTTTATATTTGGTGTTTTAAATAGTGCAAAGTTTTTAAATTTGGAGTTTTAAATAGTGCATTTTTTTTAATTAACTAATAACAAAAAAATATAAATATAAAAGAGAGTATCTTCACTTTTTATATTTGGTGTTTTAAATAGTGTAATTTTTTTTAATTAATTAATAGCAAAAAAATATAAATATAAAAAGAGAAAGTTGAAAGGCTATGTGAATCTATTAATTTCATTAATTACTTTATTTTCTAAACTAATACAAATATAAACTAAGAATAGTTAATTACCAATTACTTTACTTTGTATTTCTAAGCAAGCAAAGAAAGGTCGTATTCACTTCTTAAGTGGATAAGATCCTTCAACTAGTGTATAAATATATAATTAAAAAAAAACACACACAATGAAGGTGAGGTTAGAACCTCTTCCACGTACTTGTGTTGAAGTATTATCTGTATGCAAACTCAAACTTGGCAACTTATCTCCAATGATTTCCAATTAAAGCTTGATACAAGAAAACATAAAGTTAAATATGCAAACAACAAAATTTAAATGTGATGACCCATGGTTCCTTAAGTTAAGATGACCCATGGATCCTTAAGAAGGTTACTTCCTCATAGAATTTTTTTTAATTTACCTGTGAAAGCTGGATGTTAGGAAACTTAACTTGAAATAAATAAAAACCACACATTAGAAACTCCAAAACTATATCGAAGAGAAAATACCAACTTTGAAACCTTCAAAGATGATGGGGAGTTGAAGGAGACAACTAAACCAAGTAATCCCAAGTTCATGGAATGTATAAGGTGAGAGTTGGATCACATAAGTGTTATTAATTCATTGAAGTTCAATGTTGAAGATAATCAAATTTGGAACTCACGCAGAAATGGGGAAACTTAAATGAAAGAGGGACACTCAATTAGTAATTATAGATGTTTCACTAACCCTCAAGTTGAGTCCATTCTTCTTGGGAGAATCATATAATGTGTTCATGACCACCCATATTGCAATCAAGTGGGCCATGTCTTAAGGACATCACATCCTAATATATCACAAGAATCAACAAAGTACGAGAAACTCATGACAAAATCACTCAAGCTCTAGTAACATTTTTACTAAGAAATTATAAAAGTGTGTCAAAATGGATTAGGACCATTTAGCGACCTTATGGAGGCTCCTTAGTTAATACAAACCATTGTTAGTGCATGGAGTCTAAGAGAGAAATATATTAGCAAAGAGGGACCTAAATGATTCAATTAAAACACCTACCATGGCAAACATATAGTCGAGGACAAGGGAAAAAGGGAGAACCCCACCATACCTCTAGATACCACATGAAAGACCAAAATCATGGATCCAATCCAAGGAAATAGATTGTAAAGAAAAGACTTCAACACACAATGGGAGAGCACGAGGAGAGATAGGTTGACCTTAGTGTCATCTTAGTGTAGGTTGTGTATGTCCAATGCACCATAAAGTACCCCACACCAAACCTCTGAAGGGATATATAGATAGTTAATACGAAGTGAAAAAACCATTCACTACATTTTCCCCCATGAATGAGATGTAATTCATGAAGTGAAGATTGAAAGAAAATAAAGGGTAAAAAAGAAACAATGATAGGGAAAATAAAGATTCACGAGAGAGGAGATCTTAATTGGCAAAGGTAGAATGAGATGTTGCCTCAGCATAAGGAGGGAATCTCACATGATACGAGGTTGTGTCTTATAGCCATCATGGAAACCCTTCCTATATCAATATAACTTGGAACTACACATGTTTTTCATGGGTATAATAATGACAATAAGAAAACAAAGCGCAAAGAAGCATAACAAGAATCAATTCATGACAAGAAAAATATAGAAAAAGGAGGGAAGACAAAAGAAAGATATACTTACCACACACACAAGTAGCATCTAACCAATGAAGATAGATGTAGAGAATAAATGATAGCAATTAAGTAGCATCTAAACTATGAAGGTAGGTGTGCAAAATAAATGATAGTGATTAAGCTCCGTCAATATATTTGGAAAAAACACTAGCAAATTGGATAACAATGTAAACTTGAAAACTCAAAAAGAAAAAGATGGGGACAACAATAATAATTGCAACCACCAAAGTGTTTTGTTTCCATATGAAATTTGAATGCCTACTTGATGAGGATTGTTACCTCAAAATAAAAATTCAATGGACAAAACCATTTAATTTAATCAAAAAAATCTTGAAACACATGTTACTAATAAAAAAATGGTGTTACCAATATCGACCTTGGCAAATCTTAATAATTCTTAAAACGCCAAACATAAAATGTTTAGCAATATTTTTGTAAAACTATTCAGATGTCTAATGATTTATATACTTCTAGAAAATTTTAGCAATTTTTAACGTAACTTCCTTTTGTCCTATAGAATTTGGGCAAATCATTTGAGGAAAAAAAAACTAGTGAAACTGCTTAGAGACAAACCAATTGCACTCACACCTAGAAGCACTACAAGTTTGACTTAGGACTTGAATTGCAAATTTTTGTAATTAAGGACATTGGATACTAAATGAATCCCACCAATGTGTTGCAAAGACAAAGTTAGTTCAACAAATTAAATTGTGACTTTGGCTAAAAAATGTAATTAAAGTTTAAACAACTAAACTTTTAAAAACTTTGGAATTGCTTGCCTATTTGATCCACATCTCTCTTGCAATCTTTACTAGGCTTTTGCCAAAGGTACCCATGGCTCTAGTGAAATAATTAATTTATCAATGTACTTTCTAGTTTCTTTGTCTCATCAAAGACCATGCACCCCAAGCACTTATACAATTTGTATTTGATCTCCTTGATTGCTTACTTAATTGATATGTACTGCAAATATTGCAAGAAACACATAAGGGGGGGGCGGCGGGGGGGGGGGGGGGGGGGGGGTTGGCGGTCGGGGATTCATAGGTTAATATAACACTTGGTTGGTATAAGAGGCCAAATTACCCCATGCAATGCACCATTAGAGGTGACAGTACAGATTAGAGTGGAATTGCAAAATTATTTTGAGAAATTTGAAGAAGACAAAGCTAGGAAAAAGAAGATATATGTTAAAATAATCAAGATGAAGCAACTTGCTACAATGAGAGAAAATGCTAGTGTTAAATATCCCGTCTACCAATCATAGAGGCCCCTTTCATTATGTTCCTCCTCTTCCTCATAGATAACCTAAAAAAAAAAATAGAGCATTCAAAGTTATTTTGACAAAGTTAGTTCAACAAATTAAATTGTGACTTTGGCTAAAAAATGTATTTAAAGTTTAAACAACTAAACTTTAAAAACTTTGGAATTGCTTACCTGTTTGATCCACATCTCTCTTGCAATCTTTGCTAGGCTTTTGCCAAAGGTACCCATGGCTCTAGTGAAAGAATTAATTTATCAATGTACTTCTAGTTTCTTTGTCTCATCAAAGACCATGCACCCCAAGCACTTGTATAATTTGTATTTGATCTCCCCAATTTAATCCAATATTTTAAAAATCAATCCATATGGACTCAAACTTGGCCGAGTTGACTGAGTTGACCCTTCACTGAATCAACTTGGCCCTTTACTCAGTTTGGGGTATCAATTCGGTACTAAAGCAATCGAATCAAGGCATGACTCGTCTAGCTCAATACTAAACTAGTCCAACTCAACCAACTTTGTACCTACTCAATTGAGTTAGTTAGGTACCCCACCACGGTGCATTGTTTATGGAAAATTCAATTTAATAATAATAATAATATATGAACATAACTCCTAGCAACTAAAACCCTACCAAAAACCTATAAGGAACTCTCAACCCTCCCTTCAATTTGCCTCACCTTTCTCATTAAGCATTTAGAGTTTTGGTAAAACATTGAAGAGTAGTGATTCAGACTAAGCTTGAAGCTTCTTTGGAAATTATTGTGTTGTTTGCAAAGGATTTAGCATCAAAGTGAGGAGGCTACAACCTATAACCCATCTTCATGCTTGACGAAGCTATCGATTAAATCCTTGTGCCCATTGCTCATTCTTATCCTTTCCGAATACATTAATAGTTAAATGGAAAATATATCCTTATTCTTTCCCATATTAAATTGTGGATCTAAAATTTGTCTTTAAAGTGTTGTACTTTCATCCTTCTATTATGCAAATTTATTTCTACTTAAACACCATGGTTGCAATAGTTAAAAACCCTACATGGATCCATGTTCATCTTCTTGACGAGGATATGTAGTGCAAATATTGCAAGAAACACATAAGGGGGGGAGGAGATTCATAGGTTGAAATAACACTTGGTTGGTATAAGAGGCCATATTACCCCATGCAATGCACCATTGGAGGTGACAGTACAAATTAGAGTGGAATTGCAAAATTATTTTGAGAAATTTGAAGAAGACAAGGCTAGGAAAAAGAAGTTATATGTTAAAATAATCAAGATGAAGCAACTTGCCACAATGAGAGAAAATGCTAGTGTTAAATATCCCTTCTACCAATCTTAGAGGCCCCTTTCATTATGTTCCTCCTCTTCCTAATAGATAACCTAAAAAAATAAGAGCATTCAAAGTTATTTTGCACCTTCCCCCACCTCTGCTAGTGGCTCTCAACCAAGTCAAACTCAACCCACCTTAGATTACCATTAGAAGAAGCAATACAAAGATGCTACTTTTGAATTCAAAGCTAGAGGGTGGTATGATGCAAGTACATTGTTGCCCATTTACCTTATTACCAATTTATGTGGGATTATGTTATTGTTATAGGAAATGGCTTTGAAGGCCCAAGTATGCACGACCTGAGTGGATCTCTTTTGCAAAAACAAAAGGCTTTGTCCATAGATGAATACTTGAATGTTTTTAAGATTCATAGGCCAGAACAAGAAGTACCACCTTGTCAAATGGATGGATTTATATTACAGAAGAACCAAATAAATAAAATAATTAAAATAAAAAAAAATAAAAAAAACCATACAATCATAAAAAAAATTGCCTTTTGTCCTCAACGGACCATGTTTTTCAAATCGGTTGATGACATTGATAAGGTGAAAGATGCAAACCTGTTAGTTCAAATTTTTGATGATATTTTTATGTGAGTAGGGGAGGTAAATGTTTTTTTTCAACGAAAACCATCCTCTCTCAGCCTGAGTGCGAGAGTGGGTCAATATAACAATATTCATAGGCATGTAGCCATTACAACAATATTTCTCAACATCATTTCTCAATATCATGTCACTCGAAAGGAATTGAACTTGGATGTGGGATATAACAGCCATTCTACCCAACCACCCTAGATAACCCCAAGTGACACATAAGGGACATAAATGTTGTTCAAACCAATGTGGATAATGTCTCCAACTATGTTCTTGTCGGTAAGATGTTAGAATCCAAATACAAGACCATATGTTTAATCTCATGTACTGCACATTGCATAGACCTCATGCTTGAGATGTAGGAAAATGAGATTGAATCAAGAAAACTAAATCATGCCAAGTGAGGAAAAGCACTCATGGGTATTGAACCTAATGAGGAAAAGCATGGGGAAAAGACCTTGTTGAGCCTGCCATCACAAGATTTACAACTCACTTCCTCACATTGCAATCACTCCTTTCCCAATCACAAAACTTTAAAAAATGCATTTAAGTGTTAAATGGGATGGACCTTACAGTCTAGGTCACTAAGAATTAGGTTTAAGTGTTTTATTTTTTAATTTTTTTTCAAAATGACTTTTCCATGAGCAGTGCATTGCGTTGTAGTCCCTAACCAACTTGGTCGAGTAAATATGAACTCAATCAAATTTGACTGGTGTAGTACAGAACCAGAAGTCATTCCTAAACTCATTGGCTTGGCACCAAACTAAGCAGAGGGATGAGTTGACTCAATCAAATGTCGGCCAAGTCCAAGTCAATATAAACCAATTTTTAAAACACTGCTTGGGAATCCTATATCAAATATCTGAACTTGAACAAAAATACCAAGTATTATCACATGATAAACAGAGTATTGTAATGCGATACTGATAAATGGAAATACAGGATGCATGTTTAATAATTATTCTTGTAAAAGGTCAAAGCCTTGAGGTAAAATGCAGCAGGAAAATCAAATTCAAGAATCAACAAAATAATAGACAACATTTTCATTAAAGCTGCAATAGTTATAAGTACTATCTGGAAATATTCATTAGCTCCTTCACTTTGAAGTAATTTTAATAACCAAGTTCAGAACTCTTAAAATGTTAGGATAACCTCAACCCACTACAACACTCTTTTCAATCACTTGAAACACATGCCAACTAAAATATATGAAAAATATGTGACAGATTTACATTTGTACATAACCGTGGAAAAATAAGTTCATAAAATATATATTTATATGAAGTTATGCTGAACAGAGAGATAACAATAATTCCAAAGGTCTCACCATATTTTCAAAGACTGCTTCATGACATACTTTTCCATAAATCTGTATTCAAGGATCCAAGCCATCAATGAAGGTAAGATGTCAAATCAGAAGCAATAAACAAAATCTTTAAAAATATTAAGCGCTGCAAAAGCCGTTAGAAAGAAATTTCGAATAACAACAGGAAGGCCAATAACAATGCACATCATCAGCATTTCCCCATTTGAAAATTACTCGGACTTGAGACTTGTGACATCTTGCATCTCTAGCCTATTCTGGAAGATTTCAAAGCGATCATTTTTGTGTTTCCAGCCATCCCCTTTCAAAATTTTGCAAATGTGCGTTAGTCTCGACAATATTTGAGTCCTAGTTGGCAGAGATCATCGTTTCATGGCCACTACTAGTGGCATTATGCAAGCCCACCCTTGCTGTCAAATGAAGTCAATTGTGTCAGATTTATTTTCATCGAATGAGTTGTCCAAGTGATCATTTTCAGAGCACTTAATGCCATCTTTCAGCTCCATTGCAAAGTCTCCCCAATTTGTCAGCTTACCTTTTATCCGGAAAATTCCTTACAAATACCACTGAATGTTGCTGGAAAATGGTCTTCATCAAATGTAGGGTATCCAATAGCTTTTTAGTGATCCTGCGAGCATAACCTATCAAAGTTATCATAAGAACCGAGAATGTAAAGGCTTGCACTCCAGGTACAGCAGAGGAATTCACAGAAAGAAAAAGTTTTATTGGGTCCAATGCCCTAAAGGCTGGACTTGACCTAGTAAGGCCTAAAACAACTTGATTTCAGGATAAATCATAAAACCATTACAAGAGGCGCAGCTCCACCTTGCAGAATAGCTATATCTGCCTCATATGGATCTCCTCAGAAGGTGTTATCACATGAAACCCTAATCTACACTCAGTTGCAGGGATAGCAGCAAAAGCGCTCAGTTACAGGGATAGCAGGCAAAAGCACATTCGAAACCCACACAGCATGCTTGAAAGAATATGAGATAAATTGCCTCCTTAAAAAGACTCGAACCCCTAGAAACTCTGAAATGGATGTAACCATACGAACACATAAAGTCCTATTAACCGCATAGATTACCCTTAAGGATGCCAAGGCTATAATTCCCCACACCACAAACGCAAAAGGAAACAAGCTATGAAAGGAGACAGAAAGTATAATCACTTCTGAACAAGGGAACCAAGACCAGCAATGTAAGCGACCAAAAGAACATGATTCAACATTGCCTAAATTATTGTAGCAAAATTTCCCATATTTTCATCTAATTTATATATTTCTATGTTTGTAAAACTAACCTCACCCAATCTTCTTTCACTGTGCCAAGAAGTGCATTCTATTACCCAGTATCAAGGGATGTGTAATTCAGTCCATCCCTTCAACATAGAATTTACACCTGTCCAATAAAAGAAAAAAAAATAAAAATAAAGATTGATCGTTCACTGTGTTCGTTGATTAATTGGATTCGTTGTGTTAAGGTTTGCAATACTTCTTCACGCAGTTAAATGAACTAGCAATCTAGACAAGCACCACATGGAAGAAATTCGTGGTGAGAGAATAGATAGTGTAGCAGAGGATGCATTGCCTATTTATTGTTCCAGAGAATGAGCTGGATATAGAGGAAGAAGCTATTGAGGTAGCCAATGATAATCAGACACAAGAAATCCAAGCTACTCGTGTTCATGAAATAGCTATTCGGGAGTTATTAGCATTGAGACACTCTCTTGCCGTGGTCTAGCAAGAAACTAACCGTGGCCTAAGTGCTTTGATAAAGGAAAGCCAAAGATTAGAATAAGCAGCAACCTATCATAACAGAGCCTCCCATACAGAAGAAGCTACTGAGATAGACAATGATGATTAGATAAAAGAAATTTAAGCTCCTACTGGTCCCATCTGCCTACAGAAAAACCAGTGGATCAGCAGCATTTAGAAGAATTATCACGTGTTAATCTGGAGTTAGCGACAATGGTACACGCTCTTATCAAAGTCCACAAAGAAACTCGCCGTGAGCTCTCATGGAGAAAAGCAGGACATTTGAAGACACAACCTATCGTAACAGGCCCGTTGGTCTAACATTGCCCACCGTAAGGATTTCGGAAGATCAGTTAAATAATAATAATAGTATCACATCAGCTTGCCCAGTTGGCATAGTTTGCCAAGTTGATTTTGAATTGGGCGAGGAGGCATCTCAACACCAGTGCAGCCACGTTTACCATCCCCTTACATGTCAACATGGCTGGGTTTTGGCGATACATGTCCACTCTGCCGATTCCAGATGCACACATAATTTTATTGGGTGCTTCCTAAAACCATAGTTGGTCATCAGTATCATTCCAATTAATTGGTTTTCTAATTTGTCGTTGGAGAGGTATAAGTAACTAGGTGAGGCTCAATAGAATGTAGAGGAGTTACTTATAAAATATGAAATGTAAAGATCCATCAATTTGGATACTTGAAAGTAAGGTGAACATTTCTTCAATTATGAAAAAGATTGCATTAGTTTTGCTATAATATTTGGTAGTTAAATGAACAATAATGGATCAGTCAAAATGAATCTGAATCACCACATCACAAAGAATTTGGAGGTACGGGAGCAGTTGACATTTGTATCTAGACTTTCGAACGTGTCAGCGCCTATGAGAAAAGATTGTAACTTTAAAACATACTCAGATTCCAGACTATCGCATCATTCTGTATCTATTTTCTGGGAACTATCATAGCTTTGAAACCTGGTGTAACTTGTCACTGAAACTTGAAGATTGATCGGTTACCCAAACTCTTCTTTGCTATTTGCTCATCATTTCTGATACACGGGCAGTAAAAAGTAACTTCTGGATGACTAGGAAATCATCCATGGAGACCATTCGTTGAATTGTGAGGTTGTTACAGCATTCACTAATCACAATTGTAGATACTCAATTCGTTGAATTGTGCTTTAAGGATGTTGTTAAAAAACTGAATTGGTTGAATTGAGATTAAATATGAATAGTAGCACAAAATTATTTAATGTTAAATAAATCAGCATAGATTTATTTATTTTAAGTAAGGATTTAACATATAGTAAGAAGAAGGATCAAAAAATTTTATGTGCAAACTTTTTAAAGTGTAAAATAAAAATGTGTAATTTTTCATTGTTTAAATTGTATTTTTGAATGTTATATAGAGTATATATAAGACCAAATAAAAGTTTTAACCATTAAAACTTATTTATGGCAAATTAAAATGGTTTTTTATTATTAATATATTTTAAGTATATATTAATTAGTATTAAAATATTTTATTGATAATCCATCTTCAATATTTTTTTATATATAATATTAAAATATTTTATTTTAACAATGTTTTTTATATATAAGATATATATCAAGTTGATATCAACATAAATTAGTTAAAATATATCTTCAAATAGTTTATTTAAATGTTATGGTTTACACATTTTTTTACTTCTAATTACTTTAGAGCATATTCAATTTTTTAATTAGAGCTCACATTATTTTTCTAATTACGTTATAGCATATTCATTTTTTTATTATAGCTAACATTATTTTTATATATAGAGCAAAAAATTTATTTTTATTTTAAAGGGGTACGTATCAACACAAGGCGCAAGGCGGACAAACCTAGAAAGAGGCACGTATCAACTCAAGGCAGACAAACTTACAAAGGGGCACATATCAACTCAACGGACAAACAGACAAGCTTACACATCCCCTCATACTGGGCTGTAAAATGAGCCTCTTCCTCAATAAATAGTTAATAATATTTACATTAATTTTTTAATTAAAATCTAAATTAATCTAATTATTGCATTGAAAGGTACATTCTACATATTAGTTTGAAGGAGATGCGCAATTCCTTATTTGCTCAATCTTGACTTTGACTCGTGTTATTTTTAAAATAAACAAAATATCCTCCAAATAAAAAACAATAACAATTATCATAAAAAATGAATAAATATATTTAGTTAATTTTAATTAAAAGCAGTATAAAACATAAATAAGCTTACTCTATTGCTACTCAAATGTGGCAAAAGTATTTTGCTCTCACACATAAATAAATAAACAAACAAATTTCATCTTAGCTAAAGTGCATCGTGTAAAAGCCCGGCCAGTTTTGGGACACGCATTCCAAGTTGGATGATGGTATAAACATTATAGTGGGCATCACTTGTGGTTTATTAATGGCTATGGAAATTGGCATTGACATTGGCAAAGGCAAAAAAACAATAAATGATAATTAATTAAAGAAATAAACGAAAATAGGAGAAAAGAAAGATGAAGGGACAAGAATATGCATGCAAGGGAAAATGAAGAAAAAGGAAACAAAATGAGAGGGAGAGAACATTCTATACCTTTCTTGGTTACTCTTAGCTAGTCTTAGTCTCTCATACACTCTTACACACTTAGAGCATTCTTGGAGCATTCTAGCATTCACTTGGACTTGGACATCTCACTTGGACTTGGAGAGAGGGAACGCTTGGACAAAAGAAAGCAAAGGAATTTGTGGGCAGCTACGGAAAAGGTTGGAAAAGCAGCTACAATAGGAGAACATTGCAGATAACAGGCTGCATGTGTGAATTCATTGTTGAGATTTGAGTGCATGGTACATGCATGTGGTTATTTGGTTACTTTGTTGTCATTGGCATGGGATTTGTCTCGATTGACAATGGTTTCCGTTTTTCCTTGTCATTCCTGGTTAGCCATGGTGTAGTCAGTTCCTTGTTTTGATTAAGCTTTAGATGACCGATAGACTTTGGATCCTGATTGAGGCAGTCTCGAGAAAATTCCCAAAGGTCGAGGGTGGAGATGGTGTTTCTCTTGGAACTCTTGACAAATGGGTGGAGACAAAAAATTCCTCTAGGTATGGTGAAGAAAATTAGAGGCATCCAAGTTTGTTTTGGTATTAATGATTTCTGGACCAATTGAGGTGAAATCATTGTGGTTGGGGGATGAGGTAGTGCGGCCTTTGGATTCCCTAGTTGATTTTGTTTTGGTTTATCCTATGTGATCTCATATTCATGCTTGGAATATGGCAAGGGGGTGATTGGTTGGAAGAAAATTTTGGTTCAGCCCAATCTGTGGTTGAGTGGTTTGTGGAAATCCCTGACTTGGATGGCTTTATGCATATGTTATTATGTGTCAATTCTTATTGAGATCAATGAGCACATGTATTGGTTATTGTGTTGATTTTATGACTTATTTGTCTTGAATTTATTCTGGTTAAATGTTGGTTATAAGCATTGTATAGTCTTGTATAATTTGCTCTTGTTACGTATCTTGTTGATGGTTTGATTAGTTATTGAATGGTTATTTGAATGCATGGGCTAACTAGTGTTGATGCAGTGAGCTTGAGAGGGCATTGAGCCTTCTTGATGATTCTCTGATGAAGATAAGAAGACAATAAACAGATATGCATTTATGATCTGTAGTCACTATGTTTACCATATGTTTAACGAAATGTTTATCATGTGCTTGGCAAATTCTGAGCAAGATCTAGCCTTAGTATTTGTTATACAGACTTATCATCATCTTAGACTAAATTTTGGAAAGTTTTGGGTTGTTCTGAGTAGTTGGTCTGTAGCTAACCTTGAAAATCTGGATCAGGATTGCCAGCCGCACCCTCTGAATTGAGAAATCTCGGTTGCAACCGCATGGAGAAAGGCTTGTGTGTGCAACTAGAACTTTCTGACCGCATGCATACGGCTGGGATGCAACGTCTGTTAAAATGAAAGTTCCAGCCCAGGGCAAGATCATCAACAAATGTCGTCTGGTATCTGGGTGATATAGTGTCCTTGAGAAGTTGCAATATGTTTCTAATTAGTAGACCCCACTTCCATAACTAGATCTTGGATGTTGGGTCATGTCATAGTAACTCTCAACTCATGTTTACCTTGGAGAGCTTGTAAAAGCAGGTAAATGTGGAATGGGATGGTCACAAATCATGTGTCTAATTTATGAGTTTTTCAATATCTTTCTCATTACATCTAAATGATATGATGTAGTATATTTTCTATTCAATATATTGATTATTTCATTTTGTTCATCACTAAAAATTGCTACATCGTTATTATTTGTTACTATTTGCATTTTCAATGGTGTAGATTTCAAAGCATGAAGTTCATCTCAAACATATAAATAATAATGATAATCTAAAAATGTGACATTGCTGCCAGCAACTGGAACCAGCATAGATTCATCTAACTCCAGATCTACCATGTGCCGCGAGGGATCAAATTCCTCGAGGTGCAAATATTTTCTCAAGTTTTACACTCCAAATAGAAAGTTTGCACCTGAAAGGATTTGATCCCTCTTGACGCGTAGTAGATCCAGAATTAGATAGATTTATGCTGGTCGCTGCAGAATCAAGCTCTGCAACTAGCAAATTGATGCAATGGCATAGAGCCATGAGGTTAAATTTACCAAAATTGACAGCAATGAATTTTCATTAATTGTTGTTGCAGGCAAACCCAATATTCTAGGTCCAATAGTCCCCACGATTAATCCCACTGCAGTCCAGAAATTCCCCAGTTGTCCTAAATCTATTTTGGGTTCTTCTTCATAACAGTCCGTAGACTTACTACATGAGATTCAACCCTGATTCAAAATAGACGTTTGACGAGCTAAGTACCTTCAGTTTTGTATTGAACAATGGTTGACAGAAAAATTTTATTCTCTACAAAGGAATTGACAACGGAAAATACGAAGGCAAGCCCAATCGAATCTAAAATACCCAGATGGTATAAAGTCCCTGCTGAGTGCTTCAGTATTGCTGTGGCCTGAACTAGATGGGAGAACTGAAGCTCTGGCCACGATTTGATCAATGGTACTCTTTAAGTTCCATATAAGGATTCTTTAAAAGGTTATTCTGGAGGATTAGAATTTAGAAATTATCCTTGACTCATCATGATTATAATTTCTCTCATCACAATCCTAATAATCCAAATAATCCAGGCCACTCTTCTAATCACCGTCATCTTTACCAAAATTATTTCAAACAACTTGAATGAGAGGGTAAAAGTAAAGTCCCTTTAATTCATTGTCGGACGCCCTGAAGAGAAAGCAGACCCTTTTCCAGCATTGGCTGGATATCCGATTCATGACAATGTATTCGCATCCAATCCACGGGATCTCTCTTATTCTGCGATTCCATTACATTAAAACTACTCAACTGAATTTTGCAATGATGCAAATGTCATTAGAAATTACGCAGTAATAACTTTAGGTGTTTTCTTTATTAATTGAGAGAGTTTACACCCATTCCAAGAATTAAAGCTAAAAGAGTTTATTTCAAGGCCTTCTGAAAATATATGTTGATAATCATGTGATCTACCAATAACTTGAACAGCAAGAATATGAAAATAGTCAAAGCACATTTTAGGTGTTATAAACGCTGGGTTTTTATAACATTTTTGCCAACATTTGCGATACAAACAAGCTTAAAAATTGACAACCCTATACAAGTTTTTTTGACAACCGCCTACATGTGTTTTGCAATTTTTGTTATTGAAACTAAGCGCGCACTTTTTCTTTGGAAAAAAAAAACTAAGCACGCATTTTTAACCTGATATTGTAATGTACCCGCACTTTCGCTTATCGAAGGCTTTCCGTATAATTTGAGAGTGATATCATTCCCCTTTGACCCAAAACTCAAATTCTCAATGCCATCATTCACATGACATGTTGACATTGTTAATGTTATACATCAATTTGGATCTCATATTGTGATATATTCCTCATACAGATAATGCTATCATGTCGGGCCTATTTCTCTCCCTTCATTTACTAGTAAGAGAATGTATTCAATAAGGAAATTTCTTAATATATTTACAAGCAGCTCACAATTTAAATCACTATCACCAATTGCCCCAAGGAAGGATTCACCACCTATTCATAAAGACTCCCATCGATGTAGTCAAAATCGGTTCGTTCAAACAGATTTGATCTGTTTTCGATTATTCTCCATCTTTGAATAACAACAACATCTCCTTCACCAGATCAAGGGGCAGTTCAATATGATACTTCAATAGTTTGCACGGTTATACTCCTACCGGTCCCTACCAGATGAATGGAGGCATCATGCTATTTCCTCAACCTTGTTGACCCCAACAGGTCTAAGGAAATGACGAAGTAATATCTCACATATATGTTGTTACAAATAAATCAATAATAGTGGAGAATGATAGCTCAATACAATTGCGCATGACTAGAAAACCTAAAGTCCAATATGCCATACAAGTTGACATTGCTTATCTTTTCATGTGGTGATGATATTTACAGCAACATATTCTGGCTAATGAGTCTCATCTCAAGGCATAGTTGTATTACTCTTTCGGGGTAACTATCTTTAGTGACTCGCTCTTTTGCATCAGAGACTCACTTTTTTGCATGTGATGTTGTTTTGATGTCCCTGCTCATTTTCTCAAATTCAGACTTCTTTCTCCGTTTGATTCCATCATACATACACCTATGCTCTTTTAGATTGATTCTACAATAGTATATCAGTTCCTGTGCCCTACACACTTCATCATATATGTGGTAAACCGTAATAGATATTACTTCATGATGACTTTCTTCAATTGGTGTCCTAATTTAGAAGTAGTGTTGATAGTTTTTGGCTGGCTTGTGAAAGTGCTAGGCATTAAATATGAACTTCTAACATTTCTAACTAGACAAATATGTTATCTTCTTTTACCTCGTATACCATGGCTGGACATAATTGTCATTGGATAAATGTGTCTTAACTTAGGTGATACCAAAGACTATAATTTATGTCATTTCTACCCAACAATGTTGCAAGCTTATCAACCATTCCTAAAATTTTGTGGCACAAACGCAAAATTCATCTGACACACAGCTCGTGCAACAGAAGCAACTTGATATGTTTACGCATGAATACAGGGTTGTTTTCAAGGGCTCAATTAGACCTGAAAATTAAGCATTTACAAAATTGCATTAAAGGAAGGAAAAAGATAGGCCTATACTTTGAAAAATAATCAAAAGCAAGAATATGTACAATTTCCTATCAATTGATTTTATCACATCCATCAATTTTTTAAAACATATTTGAAATATAATCAAAAGCAAAAATATGTAAAATTTCTTATCAATTAATTTTATTACAACCATTAATGTTTTCAAACATAACTAGCTACACGAAGACACTTAAAACTATTTAATAGGCTAAGCGAAAAATTGAAAACGCAATTTTTTACAAAACCACACCTGGGAATCATTTTAAAAACCAACCTCAAAAATTGAATATATTTTTGTAAAGTTAAATCCAAAAGTTAATGAAAACCAACCTTAAAAAACATGAAATTATGATGCATTTCTAAAAATTTTAAGAAGAAACATTTGAAATAATTTGCAAATTACCTGCTAATTCCGCAATGTTTTTGGTTATGATACCGAGGTTTGGAAGTTCAACATTTTTGTTTAAGCGGCATGTCAAGGTTCACCTTTGTTGTGATCAAGATGCATTATCCAACTAAGTTGGCAACCTAACTCCAAGAACCATGGCAATGACAAGCAGCACTATGAGTGATCCTTTTCCTCCGGGAACTAATTGAACACTTTTCTTGTTGACTCCCATGCCCCTGCACATTTGGATAGCCTCTTAGTAACAAAATAATCATAAACCGTCAATGTTAAAATTAACATGGAGATAAATATAAGCACTTCTTGCTAAAACAAATGGATGTTAGAGTCAAGGAACGAAAAAAAGTAGAAAGTGTTTTATATATGATAATCAATTTATAAATAGTAAATTGGTAATGTTTAGTAAATGGGTGCTATAGTTAGGAAAACAAAAATGGTGCTAAATGTTTTGGGTATGGTTATCAATTTATATATATTGGTAATGTCTAATAGGGAAAAGGATGCTGGTTTTACAACATAGCAGTAAACAATGATTGTTTCAAGAAAAAAAGGAGAGAGAAAAAATCAAGGCACTCAGTCCATCACGAGTGAACAACATGCCTAGGAATAAAATATTGGGTTTATAAGTTAGTGTGAAAACAAAACTAACAACATTTCCATGGGAATAAAATCAAGTGAAACAACATGTTGAGTGAGGAGTCTCACTAGCCTTTTGCAAAATAGCATAAAACGTTTATAAATGTCCTAAAACTCAAGTCATACTCACGTCATACTAGTCTATTGATTGGACCAAGTGTACCATCCATGAATCACCAAAGATTTTGCTTGAGATTATTCTTGGAAATCCCAAGAACAAACTTATATTGTGACCAAGCCCACATTTCCAAAGGTGAAAGACAACCAACACACACATTAATGAGATCATTATCCCACTCTACCATGTGAACGTTGCTACAATAACCCACCTAGACATTGGCAAGGGTAAATACTAAAAAACTATGTTGCATGGGGACCGTCCCCACCAAAATTCACAGCGTTCCCTTCGTCCCGACATTCCGGGTACTTTTGAACTCGTCTAAAATTTCCCCAATTGGTCAGGGACTCCATAGGGG
Source organism: Pinus albicaulis (assembly GCA_034641835.2). Lineage (NCBI taxonomy): Eukaryota > Viridiplantae > Streptophyta > Pinopsida > Pinales > Pinaceae > Pinus > Pinus albicaulis. Next base: position 938,148,497 of record CM076574.1, read on the forward strand.
ACTTAGGGACTTCCAAGCTATCTCTGGGCCATCCCCAATATCATGCACATTAAACTGATGACAAGTCCCACAAGGTTCTTAAATTTAGACTCTTAATTTGGGATTTATAATTAAATTTTAATGAATTGTTCATGTTTATAGTTTTATTAAATTTTACTTTTAGTCTTTAAAGTTTAGCTGCTATTTAAATTTTGAAATGATTCATCATGCATCATAGAATGATTATGTAGATAGTAGTAGATTGAAGGTTGTTGCAGAGTAATAGTACTTCTTAAGTTCTTGACAATGGCCAATGATGAGGAGATTTGTTTTTGTGATGCACCATGATGATTAGATAGTATTAGACTTCAATTTTTTATTTTGTAATTTGAATTTCAAAATTAGCAATAGTTCTAATTTTTATATTTTAATTTATCATTCATGTTTATGTTGAAAGACTAAATTTTATTTTAATTTTAATTTTCTAATAAATATAAAATTGGTTACCGCACTTGTCGTCCCCAACCTGTCGTCCCCAACCTATCGTCCCCTGAAAATTTGGGGGTGTGCTCTAGCCACTCCCGGAAACTAGTCCCCCCGTACTTGTCGTCCCCTGTCCCCACAGCCAATGCAACATAAACATCAAATCCCATAATTTGTGGTTTACTGGTAAGATCATTTGGAGCACACACATGATAGAATCACCATACAATGCATGCAAGATTATATCTAACAAATGGATCCTGGCAATCATGAAGGCGGCATCTCTCATGGTTCTGCAATGTGTTGGAAACACTGGGAGGGGGGTGAATCAGTGTTTCATAAATTTCAACAATTTAAGTATCAAAACAATTAACCAATAACATCACATCAAAGGAACACGAGATATATATGAACAATATGTTTATATTAGAAGGGAGGCTACAAATTAATTTCAAAGAAGCACACATAAACTTACGAAAAATATATTTGCAAGTTACAATTATTCTTCACTATTGGAGTTGAATTGATTTTCAAGATGTATGTGTTGTCAATGCTTTGAGTCCTTTGATTATTAGCGTGATGATGTTTCGATGATTTGAAGGTCATTGCCCAGTCAAATTTTATACAATTCATAATATAAACTAAAACACTTGTAGGATTCCCACAAGCATCAATAAGAGCAGTAGTAGCTACCAATGCAAAAATAGTGAAGAAAATGGAGTGACCTTTCAAACCCAAGCAAGAGGCACAAGCAACAAAACCACTAGTAGCTCCAAACAGACACTCTCCCTTTAAGCAAAGAAATTGGATAGAACCCACAAACAATCATAGCTTCAACCCAAACCCACAAAGTAGAACACACAATCAAGTCCTCTTTGTAGGAGAAGTCCCCTTTTATGCCATTGAACTCCTTGAACTCGCATTGGGCCAAGTGGCATGTAATGGCTACATAAAGTTCCATTGGTATCAATCATTCTTCCTCTTGAATGAAGGATTGGATTCATTAATACAACCGAGGAACCAACCCTTTAAAAGCACATCTATATAGTTAAGAATCAAGATATATGTCACGAAGCAAACAACTATGAGTGGATTCAAAGACACTGTGCCTAATTGCATCTACATTTCCTCCCTCATGTTCAAGGCATTGCATGAAAGTTTGATTGAAATCTTTAATGACGAACTTTTCTACCTAGAGAAGAAGAAAAGTTGGGTCAATCTTTATTTTTGGTGCATTGTCCATTTGCTAGAACTGAAATAAGGAGACAGCATGCTACAACAGAAAGAAACGATTATCCCTTTTGCTAAAACTGAAATCAGGAGACAGCATGCTACAACAAAAAGAAACAATTATTCCTCACAATCCCGACCTCGATCTGTCACACAACACTTTTGCTAAAACCAAATATATACACGAATATCTTCGTCTTAAGGTTTTAAAGTAGACACCACCAACTTATTCGTTGAAAAATAGATGGACATAAACACTTGCAAATGGTGGCTAGAAAACCTAACAAGATGATTAGTCTCTGTTACATTGCTTGAGCAGAAGCCGAAAATATTGAATCTGACAATACCATAAAGACTAGAAGCTACAAATAAATAAATCTCGTAGAGAAGATGCAATTCGCCTTCATTGAACCATCTCAAATCTACAAACTTCATATCATTGAACCACTGTGTGAATGGAATGAAAAGGCCTATGTGATCGCATGAATCTCCAATGATCATAAAACAAGCAAAGCAACAAACAAGTGCAAGGATTTATGAGTCAAGAAACGGGAACAAATGAGGAGAAGCACATTTACAGATAGTGCCAAGCAGACAGACGTTACCACAGAGGGGAGCTACAACAAATGGAAATTGACATGAAACCCTAAGCGAGAGAAAACTGGCACCATGCAAAGAAAAGGGCTCGAGTATTTCAATACTTCTCAGAGAGGCAAATTTGGCAAGCTTAGAGGGGCAGATCTGATAGGTTTTTGAGTAAGACCTACTCTGATATCAATATTAAACTGCACAAATTTGAGATAAGCATTGAATAACCTTTTCATTAATAAGATACTCATGTAAGTACAAGAACTATGTCCATTAGATTCATCTGCCAAGAAGTCTCTTAGACTTCTAAACAATTCCTATTCTCTTGACACACTAATATATTATCTCTCAAGTGAATACCATAAACCTAATGGATCATGTTTCCAACAAAGAGATCCATGCCAAAGACTAGCACTAGGACTTGTGAAGGATTGAAGATGTGACACCCTAGTTGCTCCAAATATTGGAGTGTGACCTATCACTAAAAGGGTTGTTTCATAACCTATCATAGGTTGATTTCATTGTTCGATACATTTGTTGAAGTGTGTGCTAAAATTTTGAGATGACTACTCTTAGTATTAAAGAGTGTGATCATTTAGAGGGTGCTTCAAACTTTGCATCTTGGAAGTGCCCATTGCAAATATTGTTGGAGGAGATGGATCTTTGGGAGATTGTAGAAAGAATTGTTGTTTCTCCCATTGATAATACTTGGTTGGCTGCAAATAAAAAGAGTGTTGCAAAAATGAAGAGAACTTTTATGGATTCAATGAAGCACCATTTGATCCCTTGCATCGTAGAAAAGTCAAATGAGTGGTGATCACTCTATATTAGAGTGGGAATGCATTCCAACAATTGTTGTTGAAAAATCAACTCACTTGTACGCACAAGTAGCACAAACATAGTAACTAGCTACTTGATGAAATATTAGACAGATCAAAGATCGATTCATAGCCATTGAAATGAAGGTCAAGAATGAAGAGTTAGTGTCTATCATGCTAAATGAGTTCTCAAAGCCTTGGCAATCATTCGCACAGAGTCTATGGCCATGAGCACATGCAAACCTTTGAGTAGATTTAGGATGCCTTCATCCAAGAGGAGACAAAAAGAACAACAAGCATAGCCATAAATAATGAGATCCCAAATATCTCTCATTGGTAAAGTGAGGAAACAAGGAAAAAAGGGCAGACCCAAGAAGGGTAACAAAGAACATTCATGTTCTTAAGAGTGTGGAAAGAAAGACTCGAGTCATGTAAAGTGTTTCACGCAATGTTGCACGAAGCGGGGACGAAGCGGGGACGCGGAAGCGTCATTTCCCAAAAATTTAGGAAGCGAAGCGTTTCGGAAGCGTCTAGTATATATATATATATATTTTTTATATTTTTTTGCATTTATATTCAAAACAACAATCCCTAATACCATATTAGTTGTAGAAGACATGAAAACATGCATATTCTTACATAAATCAAGATAGATATGACATCCATGATTCCATTGTACATCAATAATTAATTATTCGAGCATCATAAATCTAGAATCTAGATTCTAGATCCTAGCAATTGCAAACATACATCAAATAATTAAGCATGAATCATGATAAAACATTTAAGCATGCTGCATAATATAAAACATAACACATTTAAGCATACTATAAAACATAAATGATAAACATAAAAGTTAAAAGTTAAAACATTTAAGCATGATAAAAATTTAAAACATTTAAGGCTTTAAGCATACTATAAATTTTAAAACATAAAACATTTAAAAATTAAGCATACTATAAAACATAAATGATAAACATTAAGCATTTAACCATATTATAAACCATAAAGCATATTATAAGTGTTAAAGTGAGCAACTATCAACATTAGTCATGTCCAAAATTCAAATAATAATGTTTACAAAATAGGCCACTTGGCCACCACCAACACAAAAAAGTTCAAATTCAAAACAAGCCTACAAGTCTAATGATAATCTATGACAAAAGCAGTAAAGTGTGCACTGTGAACACTGAAAATATCTACTCATCTCTCCTCCTTCCACCACGAACAGTACGTGATGGTGCGCCTCCACGTGGTGGCAATGAAGAAGATGGTGGCTGTGGAAGCCGTGGCAATGGCACTACAATTGCTGAAGACGAAGCCCCTGCTGTTGGTGTTGAACCATGGGACCTAGGAACCAAGGCACTAGTGGGGGGTGGCATGTCAACTCGATCTTCATCATCATGGATAAGAGCATCCTCTAATTGCTCTAATCGCAACACTCCATCTTCCAAATTGCTCTCCTCTGGATTCTTGTCCCAAACAATAAGGTCTTTGTTGCTCTTTGCATCATCACAGTAATGGGACACCAATCTCAAGTTGTAATGAACATAAACCAAGCTCTCTGCCCGGTCTAAACTCAACCTGTTCCTTTTAACACTGTGGATGAAAGAATAAGAGCTCCAACACCTCTCTGCAGAAGAAGTGTTTACCACCTGTGATAGCACCCGCAATGCCAAATTCTGTAGAAGTGGAGTAGCACCGCCATGCATGTTCCACCACTCAATAGTAGAAAAACTCTCTCGATCTCTAATAGCATGCATGCTCCCAAATGGACTAGTGGAAAGTGTATAGTTGCTCAACTGTTTCCGTACCATGTGTGCCTCATCCTCATCAGGGACTAATTTATCCAGTGCAAGCATATATTTTTGTAGGACCTCTGGATCTAGGTGTGGTTTTCTCCTGCTCGCCCCCCCGGGTGTTGTTGTAGAAAGCCATGATGGACTATAATATTTAGGTGTCAATACATATGCTAATGCATGCAATGGAATATTTAGCATATCCCATCGCTTTACCACCTCTGCACGAATATATTTGTACAAGGTGGTATCTCTAGGCTCAACAATGTCTTTAATCTGCCCCCAATGTCTTTAATCTGCCCCAACATGTTATCCATTTGCTCATACACCTCCCCAATTATTGGCTTATCTGAATCGCCAAACTTGATCATGTAATAAATTGGTTTGGTGAATTGCAAAACATATTTAACTTGTGACCAAAAGAACATGTCAAGAATAGTGTCCTTTGCTGCATTAGCACCATCTCTATCAGTGTTAATCTCCTCCCATGATTCAGCGGTGACCATATTAGTTAGAGCTTGTCTCACCTTCACTAACCGCCTAAAGGTGAGGTAATAACTTGCAAATTTGGTTTTTGCAAATTTAAGCAACTGCAACTTGGAGTAAGTGCCATAGAAGTAGTTTACCCTTGTATGCCCCGTGATAAATTTAATGAGCTTCTTCCCTCTCTTGTAAAGCTCATTAATCCACCCACATTCTTTATGCTTCACAATATCATGCATCAAAAGGTTCAATGTGTGCACCAAGCACCCAGACCAAAATATGTGTGGATAAGTATGCTCAATAATTTTACCTGCTCCCTTACAATTTGTTGCATTATCTGTGATCACTTGAACCACTTTGCTAGGACCAACATCTCTGATTGATTGCAATAGGAGATCTGCAATGTTTTGGGAAGTTGCACTGACAGAGGAGGAATCATGACATGCAATAAACACTGCACCAGTAGCAGAAACACCAAGAACATTTATCAAATGTTGGTTTATGATATTTGTCCACCCATCTGATACAATGGATACCCCACTATCCACCCACTCATTTGTAAAACGTGTCAAAGCTGCTTGAACCTTTCCTTTTTCTCTTTCTAATAACATTGTTCTAGCTTTCTCATAGTTGGGGGACTTGTATCCTTTTGGGGCTTCATTGATGCCCTTTACCATTTCATGCCAATAGGGAGAGCGAAGCACATTGAATGGTACACCGCAAGCACAAAGAAATCGGACTATTTTTCCATCCACATCATCCCTCCCAGCAACATTAAGGAAATCTGCTATTGTTTTTTTACATCCAGAACTTGCAGAAACACCATGACCAGATGAGCTACCAAGTTTAGAGGTTGCACTTGATTCAGATTGAGTTTTTTGTTTTTTGTTTTTTTGTTGTGCAGCCTCCTCTATTTGGATTTATTTTCTTCTTTGTTCAGCTGAAACCTTGGGGCAAATTGCTATCCCCACAGCACCCTTTTTTTCATCACTGTCCATCACCCCACAAAGATGCCTCCTCACACGGGTATATGAACCGCTATATGGTTTTCCTCCATGACAACCATGAGAGCACAAAAACTTGTAGCTTCCACCACCTTTTCCCCCTTCAAGTTTGGTCACATAGTTCCACAAGGGTGTCAATGCAACTTTCCCATCTTGTGATTCAATGTTTTCATCATCCCCTTCCTCTTCAAAGCCTTCCTCCTCATCATACATTGGGTCATTCATATGGTAACCACTTTCCTCTTCTTCTTCATATTCCCCTCTTCTATTTCTACTCCCCCTTACCATCATCAAAACCAAGAGGGGAATGATACATAGAACCCAAAGAAACATCATCTTTGAGTATGAATATAGATGGTGGACAACCTGCAAATAAATGTACAAGAAGAAAGAATGGGAAAGTGTAGGAGAGGGAGGAGAGAAAATACAAAAAACAATGACAAAAAAAATGAGAGAGTTTTGGGTTTGCACTTACCTCTGTAGATCTTGTAGATAGAAGCCCTTCTTTACTCCTCCAAGCTCCTCCTCCTTCACTCCTCCAAGCTTTCCTCAACTCTCTCTTCTCCAAGCTCTCTTCTCCTCTCTTTCTCTTCTCTTCTCCAAGCTCTCTTCTCCTCTCTTCTCCAAGCTCTCAAAAAACATAAGTGAGCAAATAAGATGAAGAATAGAGCTTATAAGCTTTTCATTTAATCCCTAACCCTAAGCTAACTCACTAACTAACCAAGCTAACATAAAAAATCAAAAATAAAAATAAAAAAAGCACATTTTTTAAGTTGCATAACCGGATCCGTACGTCGCGGTACGGAACTGTTCGCGATCCGTACGGATCCGTTCCGGAACCGCGGCGGTTCCGTACAGCGATCTGCTGTACGGAATCGCGATTCCCTGCATACGGATCCGAAATGGCAGGAATCGCAAATTTTTTTAGGAACCGCGGTTCCGGGTACGGATCCCATAGGGTTCCGTACGGGACGCGGTTCGGGCCTTGGAGCCGGGGGGGGGGGGCGTTTCCTGCAACATTGGTTTCAAGTGCCAAAAGAGGGGCCACCATGCATCGTGGTGTCCTAAGAAAAAGAATGCGGGAAACATCAATGGAAGCAATTTGCAAGTAGTGTAGAAGCTCTAGCTTGAGTGGATTGTTGCTTTTTCAAGAGTCCTCTAGACTGACAATTATTTCTTATGACATTTATTGTTCATCAAAAAATAATTACACAGATAACTTCAACAACAAAAACAATATGCCAATAAGATCATAAAGAGACAGCCACACAAGAAACACAAGAGTTTACCCCGGGGAAACCCACATGGAGAAAAACCCAACAACATTTTCAATAGAGAAATTTTTCAATTCAGCATAGATACAACTTAGTCAACAACTATATCAAACCTTGTCCATCCTCCTAGATAAGTCAACTAGCCCAAGAGACTCGCTTTGATCTACTCAGCTAGGATAGAGTTTCGTCCTCCTTCATCCATAGAACTTGATCCTACAACTCAGAAACTCATCCTTCTTGTCCTAGAATCTTTCCTTAGAAATTTACATTTCCACAAAGATTAGATAAAACTTCATTTTAGACGTTTGGTCTGCCCTTGAACTAGAGAATTCTCCTTGAACTCGTCCTTCTTGCTTGTCTTCTTCGCATGATTGAACAAAAGAAACTATGTCTTGATTATTGATCTGAATTACATCTTGGAGAGGAGGTCGAGTCACTTAAATAGGCATCTTGAAGGTCGAATGGGTGCCTTCCCTTAGGCTTTAACTAGGCCTACTTGACAAGGAGGAGGCTGAGTTCATCCTTTTGGAGCCTAAAAATTTAATCTTTACAAATTCAAATTTCTTCCTTTTTCAACCGACAATAAGAACATTTCTTTTAATAATTTTCTCTTTGTCTCTAGCATGAAGGACATGCTTACAAATACATCAATGACCAAAAACACTAATTATGAAGACTGACCATAGTTACAAAATTCAACATGGATAAGTTACCATCCAAGCTTGAGACGATCTTCTCCATGATATAGTCCCTCTCCATTAACACCATCTCTAGTGTATGGTGGCATGTCGATAATGGAGCATCCAAACACATGACATTCAACAAGAGGGCTTTTAGCAAACTTCAACAATAAGAGGTCAACCTACAAGTGGAATTAGGCGATGATGCCACATTCCAGTTACTGAAATACGATTTGTCCCTTTTTGAATGCCATTAGGGGATATTCTTGTGTTGAATAAGGTTTTATATGTTTGTCGATTAACTAAGAATATCTTTCATTTTCAACCATGATAGATCTTAAGAATGTGGTTAAGTTTCTTGATAAGTAACCTTCATAATGTTGATTTTGTAGCTCGAGTAGGTACTTCCACACAACCCTTATGTCTACGCGTGCAGAAGTCACCCACATATCCCCTTAGATTATGTGTTGATGTAACTTAGCCTAAGTTAAACTTAGGAAAAAGTACATATTATATGTTGACTTATAGAGCTAAAATAAAAACCTAGATAAAGTAAACGATTTACTTTAGTGCTTAATTTTTAATCTTAGTCATCGATCTCAAGTGAGGCGAGATCTAACCTCAGTTGTCCATCACTTTAAGATTAGAGTTAAGGTTAGGATTAGTGTTTTGGCTCAATGTAAAGCTATAAAGCAAGGCTGAGTTAAGGAGAAAGACATAACAGCACAATATTGAGAGAGACTTCTCAATGAGCGTGTGTTGGGTCCAAGACAGTGCAGTCATGCTAGTGATCAGTATTGTATTTTCTCAATTGGGCCATTATCCCTCGTACAGGAGCCCAAATAAGTTTTGTGATTGATTTATTAATGAATATTTGTTGATTGGGAAGAAATATGTCTATGTGTGTGTGATTCAGATTGAGTAAATTTTTAGCTTTCGCTATATTTTTTGTGTCAGGAATCTAGTTGTGTATTCATTCTGCTTATTAATTGTTGGGAACCAAGTACCAAGTGTTAGGTTCGGAAAGTCTAACATGGTATCAAAGTTTTAACTTGGAAACAGTCTTAGAATTACAAGTGTAAGGTTCATGTCAGATCGTTGGAGCCAGGTTAGCCGAGATCATACAACTTGTAATTTTTATTAAGGTGGTGAATTCTTTTTTAAGGGCTGAGAGGAATTTTTTCTTTTATCATGGACGAAATTCTTTTGAGTCGAAGAAAAAAAACGATTCAAAAAAAAGACAAGAAGAGAAATGAAGGGGCCCATTTTTTTTTTAAATAAAAAAATTGTGTTCAACCAACCGAGCCAGCCAGCCGCCAGTAGCAACTGTCGAGGAAGCCGCCAGTAGCAAACGTCGGGGAAGCCGCCACCAGGCAACCTGTAGCCAGCGTACCGACCAGCACAGTCGCAACAATGGCACCCGATATTAGACCAGCGGGGGACAAATAGGGAATGGGCATGTGTATCGTGTTTTCTTTGCAAACGGTCAAGACGCAGCCAGTCAACGACACGGACAATGAACGGGTCGAAGACAAAAGCCAATTGAACAGTCGGGTAGTAGTGAAGTCAACACTGCCAACAACAGTGACGAGCAGGCTAGATCTATTAACGTCGAGTTAGTCAGGGCGATGACCATCAACCAACAAGAAGTCAAATAGTCACGGGTTATCACACAGCACCAGGGTCAATCGAGCCAGTCGTTGGGGCTAAGCACATAGGTGAGAAGTGGCCAACAACAGGGTTCAGGCTAAATTGTCAAATTTTGTTGTCTTCCACTAGCAGAAGCAAAAAAAAAGGGCCAGGACGCAGCCACAATACTAAGCCTGTGGAGACAAGGCGGCGACAAGTTGTTGGAGGCACACGAGCAGGGTTGCAGGGGAACACCCCCATTGAATCCGCACACTCTGACTGGGAGTGAATTGGGAGCGACCCGAGAGCGCACTCCCACCGAAAAATAAATAAAAAATAAAAAATCTCTCCCTGGCTTTTTCCCAAAAAAAAATCACAAAGATGTCCCAAACACAATATTTTCAAGGAAACAAGAGTTTTCTTTTAGTACAACAACCTAATATTCAAGCCTATGGCGCTAGTATTGATATGCAATTCATGGTAATATTAAGTTCTTAAAGTAAAAGTGGCATTCTCCTTTATCTATGAAAATCATAGATAAAGGAGAATGTCACTTTTACTTAAATTTTTAACATTACCATGAAATGACTCAGGATGTTTGAGAGTGGTTTCGACCTCATTGGATTTCATATGGAGAAAGTAGAATTTTAAATCTCACTCAAAATCCAGCAGACTCATCAGTTTTTCAGGATTTCGAGATTTGGGGGGATTGCAATGTTTCCATTAAATTTTGTCATGTACTAGGGTTTAGAACTCACATTTAATCAAGAACACCAAGCCGTCTATATACCTTGATGTTAGTGACACTGGTTGTCGAACTCCTATATCATGACCCTACTAAAAATGTACCCTTCACTCAAACAAAATCTTCACTTGACATGCTACGTTTTTTCTAACTTATGTTAATTGCTTCGAGGGTGATATTAATGACAAAGATCCCAAGATAGACAACGACTTTGATGACATGTTGGTATTTGTTGCAGCATGAATTTTTTGGATGCTAGAGGCCATCTAGAGCCTATTTTTTGATGCATTTTCGATTCAAAGATGGATTGCACCCAATGTTATTTTGGTTATGTGCACCCTTACATGTTATATAAATGAGAACTTGTAACTTGTGGACTGTGAAAAATCAATAAACCTGAATCCCTAATGTAGCAAATTGATATTACTCCTCTTACTTGTTAATTCCATACAAGTTATTAACTATGTTAACTGTAAATATCGAAGTAAATATAACGGCAGCCTTCACTAATTAAAATTATATGCGGAAACATGAACTGAGCAAGAAGAAAACAAACACATATGACATCGTTATTTTTGGACTAACGTCCCCAGAAAAACCCAATGCGGGAAAACCGATGCAACAGTTGAGGGTTTGTATTATTAAGCAGTAGTTTTGAATATAATCTAGGATGCCTTACTGGCCATCCAATACACAGAATCTGACTGACAAAAAAATCAGTGAGAAATATCTCACACTATCATTGGCGATCCGACACTAATCCAACCCCGAAATGGCTAGCCCTGAGCTGCCTTTGCGCAGTCACTGCGAAGCTCTGCCTCACAGTTGATTAGGACTGCATCACTCCCTCCGGCTGATCAATTTGTTGGTTGGATGCTCGATCTTTTGGCCCTCCAGTCTCACACCTCGACTCCCGGCACTAAAATTGATTTGACCCTCAGCAAATTTGCAGATCTCCTCAAAGGCTCAGCGCTGCCTCTTCATGGCTCTACGTTGTCCAACATGGCCCTTACGCTACCTCTTATGGATCTCTCTTTGCCTTCTCTGCATTGTATTCTCGGCTCGGGAAAAAACTTCCACCGGAAACTAGCCTTGCCCCTCACTACAAGAATCTCCTCGATGATCTCTCTAGTGCTCTGCGCTACTCACTTGAGAAATCGATCCCTTGATCCCGCTCGATGTGTTTTCCAAATGCCCATCGAAGTCCTTGTAATCTTCTCGCTGAGAAATCAAAGGCCCAGATTACATTCTAATTAATGGCTCTGATCATATTGACTCGATCTCTGTCTTTTTCAAGAAGATTCACACCCAGTTCTATTAATACACTTTAATTATTTTAATTCCCTAAGTTTAGACTTAGGCATCCATTAAAAATAATTAATTATTTTAATAAAACCTCCTCCGGGTGGAATTTCCCAAAACGATTTATGGGTGTTCTGGAATACATGTGTCCTAGCCTCCCTGCAAATTTTGAAGCTTAGAGCACATCCAATGCTACCAGAAATCAACACTCCCTCTTAGCGAGGAATGTGCTCTAGTAATGCAACTCGCTGAAGCATCACCCTGACTCTATAACATCTCCCTTTGCGTTGTTGATGTCTGACATCGCTGCCCACCAACTACTGCATTGTTTCATCTGTGTTGCTGTTGACCCTGCATGTTGCTGCCAACAGAATCTGCACTGCAACTTTGTTGTTGTTGCAGCAAAAAAACATCCAAAATACTGAACTAAGTGTTCAACACGATGCATCTGATACTGGAGATCTGACTGCTGCTAGCTAGTCTCTGCGCTAACCCTCTCAAGCCTCTCCGTTGTTGCTGACTCTGCACTGTGACAACTACACTGCTGCTAACTCTGCTCTGCGTTGCTCAGTCTTTGGCGCTCTCTAGCCACTGCACTATCACTCTGGCACTCCTCTGCACCAACTGACACTGGTCCATCCTGTTACTGCTGATATGGGCTCCCGTAGCAAGGTATTGATCCAAGAGGTGGATTCCTCAAGGATCCTACCCAATTGTAGTTCTTTCAAACTACAGTTCTAGATCACCACAATTCTCCCCTAGAGATATGTGGGCAATCATAGCAAACTCTTCCTCCTCGATCCTCGTGGTAGCAGCCTGCAGATCATGCTTCTCGTCCTTGTCGTTCTTCTTGAGGACACTGTGTAGCGTAGTGACCAAGCTCACCACATTGGAAACACTTAACCTTGGAGACGTCCTTCTTATGCCTCTGCTGCTCCTTTGATGCAAGGGTTGCATTCTCCTCCTCCTTGGGCTTCGTCCCACTGCTGCTGTTGCCATCAAGTTTGCACTTGACCAAATCTCGCCTCATCTCTTCCTACTAAAGAGCAGCCCACATTCCTTCCCAATCCAGCAACTTCTCTCTACCGAGGATACTCTAGACAAAGACTTGTCATTCTTCTGAGACTGAATTCAGGGCCAATCTAACCATCTCCATGGCCTGAGGTGTTGGCCCTACAGCTGCCAACTAATCTCGAACATCTTGAAGCTTCGATAGGAACAGATCTTTGTGTTCTCCCTTCTGCATCCTCGTAGATCTCATCTTCTCCTCCAAGAACATCTCCTACTGCTCGGAAGACCCCTGGTACAACGTAAGCAATGCATCCCACATCTCCTTGTCAATCCCTTTGCCATAAATGTGTGAGACAATGTGATCCCTCACTCCATCAAGGATCAACCACTTGGCTTTTGCCATATCTTTCTAGTAGGCATTGAATGGATCCGGATCTACGGGGACAGTTACCACAATATCGATGAAGATCTTAAGATCATGCTCATCTAGAAGAAAGGAGATCCTTGTCTTGAAGATCACATAGTTGGAGGCACCCTCCAACCAATCCTGGTCTCTTAACCCGGTTGTTGCCATCTCACCCAACCAAATGTCGAGCGCTACCTCTAACCCTTTGTGCAGCTGGCTCTACACACTCCCTGCAGGAGTGAGCAAAATAAATCTTGGTTACTGCTACTTTTGCACGGGAAATCAGAATTTCTTGGGCAAGAAATTCTCTGAGGTCAGAATTCCCTCAGTATGCTCCTTCTTCCTTCTTCTGACACTTTTCTGCACTAGCAAATGCTGCAACGAAAAAACTACGTCCCACTTGAAGACTGCTCTGCACTGAAACTGTTGCGTTGCTCCCTCTGTCACTGGTAAATTTAGATCTAGAAATCTCTCTCTGTCGACTCACTCAGAGAGAGATTTTTCCACGATAATTTTTCCCTCCTGGACTGGACTGCGCAATCCCTCAAGGGATCTGATCTGCTACCCCCGCAACTCTTCGATTCCCTCTTCTTTTCAGCGTTGGGCTCTTCGGCTCTGCTCTCTTGCTACTCCTGCGCTCTAATACCATGTGAAAATTCGATAAACCCGAATCCCTACTACAACAAACTGATATTACTCCTCCTACTTGTTAATTCCATACAAGTTATTTACTGTGTTAACTGTAAATATCAAAGTAAATACAACTGCAGCCTTCACTAATTAAAATTATATGCGGAAACAAGAACTGAGCAAGAAGAAAACAAACACACATATGACACCATTGTTTTTGGACTAATGTCCCCGGAAAAACCCAATGCGGGAAAACCGATGCAGCAGTTGAGGGTTTGTATTATTAAGCAGTAGTTCTGAATGAAATTTAGGATGCCTTACTGGCCATCTAATACATAGAATCTGACTGGCAGAAAAATCAGTGAGAAATACCTCACACTATCACTGGTGATCCGGCAATGATCCAGCCTCGAAATGGCTAGCCCCAAGCGCCTTTGCGCAGTCACTGCGCAGCTCTGCATCACCACTGATAAGGACTGCATCACTCCCTCCGCCTGATCAATCTGTTGCGTGGATGCTCAATCTTCTGGCCCTCTAGTCTCACACCCCCGCTACCGACACTGAAACTTATCTGACCCTCAGCAAATTTGTGTATCTCCTCACAGGCTCAGTGTAGCCTCTATGTGGCTTTGCACTACCCGAAGTGGCCCTTACGATGTGCCTCTTCCGGATCTCTCTCTTCCTTCTCTGTGTTGTATTCCCGGCTCAGGAAAAAACTTCCACCGGAAACTAACCTTGCCCCTCACTACAAGAATCTCCTTGATGATCTCTTTGGCTGCTTTGCGCTACTCACTTGAGAAATCGATTGCTTGATCCCGCTCGAAGCGTTTTCCAAATGCCCATCGAAGTCCTTCTTATAATATTCTCGGTGAGAAATCAACGGCCCAGATTAGATTCTAATCAATGGCTCAGATCATATTGACTCGACCTCCGTCTTTTTCTAGAAGATTCACACCCAGTTCTATTAATACACTTTAATTATTTTATTCTCTAAGTTCAGACTTCGTCATCCATTAAAAAATAATTAATTATTTTAATAAAACCTCCTCCGGGTGGAATTTCCCAAAACGATTTATGGGTATTCTAGAATACATGTGTCCTAGTCTCCCTGCAAATTTTGAGGCTTAGAGCACATTCGATGCTACCATAAATCAACAATGTGGCTAATGAAGATTATAACTTCTAGATGATTGATGTTATATGGTTTAATCCATGTCTTTATGCTTTTATATCTAATTCATCATTCTACATGCTTTTTCTGACTGATATGCATCAAAATATATAAAAATTCGCTCTCGACCTGGGAGCTATTGAAAATGTTGCTCCCTACTCCCGCTCCCAAGCAACCTTGAGCACAAAAGTACAAGTCTCAACGTGTAGAGAATCACACATTGAAGAAAAAAAAAACAAAATTTGTTGTTATTAAACTGTTGAAGTGTCCGGGCAACAGGCAATAAGTTTGAGTAGTGGGCTGCAGGCCTAGGCAACGTATTGAGAGTGAAAAGTTAAATGTTGGTCAGTTTGACAAAGATGGTTATTGGTCTACGTTACAAGGGCAGGTTGGATGAGGCGAGAAATTTCGGCCGCTGGAAGGAGCAGATTGTTTTGTTATTTGAGTAGGAGTTGTGGGACATCGTGGAAAATGTTGTCCTAATTCCTACAGATCCTACTCAGTTGACCAAGTTTAATAAGAAGAAAGTGAAGACCAAGAGGATAATCTTGGACTTCATTAGAGACCATGTTATACCTCATGTGACGGGGAAGAAGTATGGTTATGAAATGTGGGCATCTTTAACCAATTTGTACTAGAGTTCAATCCAAAACAAGAAGATGGTGTTGAAGGAGAAACTGAGAAATGCCAAGATGTCTGAAACTGACACAGTTGCATCATACCTAACCAAGATCACTCAGATTAGAGATGATTTTGCAATAGTGGGGGAAACTATTGACACTGAAGAGTTGGTGAGATCAACTTTAATTGGCTTTCCTTCAAAGTGGTATGCCTTTGTTGATGGGATCACCCCACGGGAGAATCTGCCCAGTTGGGATAGATCGTGGGATGAATTCTTGCAAGAGGAGATAAGGAGATGTCCCAAAGTTGCAGACCAACATGATGGGAAGGATAATGAGGAGAATTTTGTTATTTCTAGAAAGGGAAAAGGTAAAGTAAAAGGAAGTGGGGGATTTGCTTCCGTGAAGGACATGAGCAAAGTGAAGTGCTTTGTGTGTCACAAGACTAGTCACTATGTCAGTGAGTGTCCACACAAGGAGGATCGGATGGTTGCATCAACATCAACTGAGAATAATGACTTTAGGAAGAAATTCAAGAAGGAATTTTCTCTAGTTGTATGTGTTTCTGACAGGACAGTGGGTTTGGCTAGTTGACAGTAGAGCATCCAGTCGTATGATGAGGATGAGGCCAGTGTTCGCAGTATTTCAAAGACAAGCTCAGACTACAATGTGTTTAGTGGAGCTAGCACCATGCATGCAATGAAGGGGGTTGGGTGTGTCAGATTCCAGCTAGAGTCAGAAGGATTTCCGGAGGCAACAGGGATGTTATTTGTTCCTGAGTTGATGGTACACATGCTCTCAGTTTCAGCCTTGGAGGATGTTGGATATAGAGTTTTATTCCGAGATGGACGGATGCTTCTATATTCAAAGGGACCAACCTTGGTTCCAGTTGTAGTGCTTGGCATCAGACAGAGACAATCATACAGGTTGTTGGGCCAAGTTGGGCCAATCTGTGGGTATATCCGAGGGGATCTTGGATACAGGGTCAGTGTCAATTACTGAAAGGAAGAGTGATTCTTCAAGGACTGCCAAGAGTCTCAGCTGGTATGATATGACATTGATGGATGCTCAGGAGCAGGATCCTGGGAGCATGGTTGGATGTGACAGGTTCTCAGCTTAGGTTTCAGATCAGGTAGCAGGACAAGCTTCAATGTCAGAGGGAGCAACTACAGATATTGATATGGGCTTGGAGACAGATCCAAGTGGAGGAGGTTCTTCTAGAACCTCCCTCGCTAAGAGGAAGTGTTGAGTTTGTAGCTTGGGCAGGTACTTTTGCACAAGCCTTGAGTCTATGCAAACAAAAGTCACCCACATATCACCTTAGATTATTTGTTGATGTAACGTAGCCTAAGTTAAACTTAGGAAAAAGCACAATTATATGTTGGCTTATTGAGCTAATATAAAAACTTAGATAAAGTAAATTATTTACTTTAGTGATTAAGTTTTAAGTTTTGTCGTCAATCTTAAGTGAGGTGAGATCTAATCTCAGTCGTCCATCTCTTTGAGATTAGGGTTAGGGTTAGGATTAGAGATTTGGCTCAATGTAAAGTTATAAATCAAGGCTAAGGTGAGGAGAAAGACATAACATCAACACAAGATTGAGAGAGGCTTCTCAATGAGTGTGTGTTAGGTCTGAAACAGTGTTATGAAGCTGGTGATCATTATTGTATTTTCTCAGTTGGGCCATTATCCCTGGTACGGGGATCCAAGTAAGTTTCGTGATTAATTTATTAATGAAGATCTGTTGATTGGGAAGAAATCTATTTGTGTGTGTGATTTAGATCGAGTAACTTTTTTGCTTCTACTATATTTTTTATTTGTTAGGAATTTGGTTGTGTATTCGTTCTGCTTATTAATTACTGGGAACCGAATACCGGTTATTGTGTTCAGAAAGTCTAACACATGACATTCAACAAGAGGGATTTTAGCAAACTTCAACAATAAGAGGTCAACCTACGAGTGGAATTAGGCGATGATGCCAAATTCTAGTTACCGAAATACGATTTGTCCCTATTTGAATGCCATTAGGGGATATTCTTGTGTTGAATAAGGTTTTATATGTTCTTCATTTAACTAAAAATATTGTTTCAGTTTCATCCATGACAGTTAAGAATGTGGTTGAGTTTCTTGATAAGTAAACCATCATAATAGATCACAGTGAGAAGGATGGTCAAGTCTTGGGCAAAGGTGTGCAAGAAAGTGACCTATATTACTTGCAGATTTGATGAAACATGGTGCTTTAGTGCACGACTATGACAAGCTAGGACAACTTTGGCACAAGAGAACTGGTCACCTATGTTATCAAGCATTGCCACCCTTGAAGGGCATAGTGCAAGGATTGTTGAATTTCAAGATTCAAAAGCCAATAATATGCGTGGATTGTGCATTCGACAAGCATGTGAACATTGTGTTTCCAAGAAAAATGCATAGGTTGAGAGAAATTCTTCATCTCATTCATTTCAATGTGTGTGGACCTATGTCATTGGCTTATTTGATAGCATTACTTCCCAGACCTACACTCAAAGATATTCAAAGTCCAAAACCAAGTGTAACTCTAAAGGCACATAGGAAGGTCACCCACTATCACCACAACTTTTCCTTTCACTTTAGGTTAGCTCTCCTCCAACACAAGGGGGGATTCCCATATAAGAATCTTTAAGATGTTCTCGTGAAATAAAAGGGATGGTGGTTTGCCAAGACCAATGGCAATCCAATGGGTGATGGAGTCAAGGTCATTAATCAAGAGGGTTTGAACTTATATGGAAATAAGTGTAGTCATGTTGTTATAAACATGCTCGAACTAACCACATGAATCAATTCAATATGCATAAAATTATAGGAGGGCCCTTCCAAAGATGATCCTCACATCAAGTACAAAATTAGCCCAAATAATAATGTGCAACCATCAATAATTAAATCACAACCACATGAAACCATAAACGAAATAGACAAAAAGGACGAATCCCTTTTTATACAGTGAACAACAACAATGCATCATTCTCCAAGTATGATTTGAATATGAGATCAAGAAAACCTAGATGCACCATACTTAACCTTCAAACCCTAGCTAGGGCATCCCTCAAAAGAGAGTTGACAGCTCTAACCAAGAGATAACACTGGAAAAATCCTCAAATAAACACAAGGATTACAACAAGCCAAAGGAGGGTTTCACCTCAACCCTAACATCTTCTTTTAGTGCAAGGCTACCCTTTTTCAAAGATTATTTCAAAAAAATTGTACAAGTAATTTTTAGTAATCAAATCAACCCAAGAAAAAAAAAAGGATGAAGAACATCACATTAGAATTCCCCTTAACTTCTTCCTCTCGAATTGGAGGATAACTCCCACAATTCCAACCATGCCTAACAAATGAAAGCTTATTCCTTTTATTGAGCTCCTCCTCAACAATTTTATAATAAAATATTATTGAGTTGCTTCATCCATTATTCCCTCCATGAAATAAAATATTAAAATACACAAGAAAATATAAAAGTCTTCTTCAAGCTAGGCACTCCTCAAGAAGAACTCTTTAGTAATTACTCTTTAAAAAGCAATAATACTCAAGAAAAGGTGGAGCACTCCTCAAATTAGGCCATAATCCTTCCTTAGAATCATGCATAGTTGAGGCTTTTATTATCTCTTAAGCAATAATACTCAAGAGAAGGTGGAGCACTCCTCAAATTAGTCCATAATCATTCCTTTAAATCATGCAGAATTGCCACTTGTCTTATCTCTTAAGTTGGGGCATTCCTCGTAGAAGTTTCTATGTCCTAATGCAACTCATCTTTCTATAAGCTTCACCCCTTTCTTATAAGTGCGCCAAAGGTGGACTATATGAATCATACCTCCAAATATGCATTTTTCCTTGTGGAATGTGAAATGCCTCAAAAAGTGCTCTCTATGGCAGAATATGCATCAAAATATGTAGAAGGAGCTTCTAAAGCAACATATGTCATGATATCATGCCTTTTAGCTTTGGTGTTCAAGTCTTGTACCTGATTAGGGGGTAACAATTAAATCACATTTATTAAATTCCATTTATTGATGCTGCCTCCAAAAAGACCTGGATTTACTTTATGAAAACCAAGGATAAAGTCCATCACAAGGTTCAAGAGTTTAAAATTCTAGTGGAGAATCAAACAAGTAAAAAGATCAAGGTGTTGCAATCTAGCAATGGTAGAGTATACACCTCTAAAGACTTTGATGCATTTTGCAAGAAAGCAAGAATCGAGAGGGAACTAACAATGCCTTAGAACCCACATCAAAACGGGATTGCTAAGAGGAAGAACCAATAAATCATAGAGGTAGCCAAGGTTATGATCCATGACTTGGATTTGCCCATGTGTCTTTAGACCAAGGTGTGCAATATTGTTGTGTACATTTTGAATCAATGTCCTCATAAGGTGTTAAAGGACAAGACACCAAAAGAAAATTTTATAAGTGATAAACCACAGATATCTCACTTTTGTGTAATCAGTTGTTTCAATTATATTCAAGTGCCTGATAAGAAGAGAACAAAGTTTGAATGCTTGAATCAAGGGATTTTGTTGGATATGGTGAAGTGTCCAAATCTTACCAAATCTACATTTCAACATAGCATAAGACAATGGTATGTACAGATGTAAAGTTTGACAAGGATGGATGGTCCTCAACTTCCTAAGAGCCTCCCATAGAGATAGTGGAAGTTGAGAATATGCTAAACCAAGCTCTAATTCCTATAGGATAAATTAGACTCAAACTCAAACAAATAAGCTCCTATATCCCAATTTAGAGTGAGAGGGCTTATTACCCTCAAGTTTAGCCAAGCCAATTTACCCAAATATTAAAGGAAGTAAAGCAAGTAGGAGCACCCATGTCTTCTTTTTGGATGAGTCATTCACCTAGAAGATAGCTTTATGTTACGTTGATATTTTTATCATTGATGTCGAGCTTTCCAACGTTGAAGAAAATAATGTAGAGGAAGTATGATGGGATGCATTAGTTGAGGAGTATGACTCCATCCTTAAGAATGATGTATGGAAGATTATTCCTAAACTAGTGGGCAAAACTATGACACACTCTAGATGGTTGTTCAAGGTTAAGCATGTAGCAAATGGGAGCATAGAGAAGTACAAAGCCAAATTTGTAACCGGAAGATTCTCTCAAAAAGAGGAAGTTGACCATGAGGAGACTTTTGCTCTAATTTCAAAATATACTCCTGTCCAAGTCATCATGTATTTTACATTAGTTTTTGGTTAGCTTTTATACCAAATGCATGAAAAGAGGAAGTATGCATTAATCAGTGAAGAAGCTCTAAGGTGCATGGGTGAGATTACCATCTATGTAGATTAAAGAAGGCCCTTTATAGGCTCAAGCAAGCACCATATGCATGGTACTCAATGCTCGATGAGTACTTATTAAAGTTGATCTTCAACATGATTGCAGCGAATCTGAATCTTTATTATTTATAAGATAAATTTGATTTGCTTGTTTTGGCCCTATGTAGATCACCTTATTCTTACATGAGGTTCTCATAAGCTCGTTGCATAGTGCAAGAAAAAATTGGCAAGTGAATATGACATGAAGGACATTGACCTTTTGTATTACTTTTTGGGTCTAGAGAACCAATAGGGTGCAAGTGAGGTCTTCCTTCAAAAAGAAGTACATAGTAGAGATTACGAAGAGATTTCAAATGCTTGACTCCAAATCCTTAGCCACTCCTATGGTGCCAAATCTGAATTTATTTGTTGATTTAGATAATAAATTGGTATATCCATCTTTATATAGGCAATGAATTGATTTCCCTATGTACTTTGTGAATACCAAGTTCGATGTTTGTTTTGCAATGAATACTTTGAGCTAGTTCCTAGTTGAACGCTAAAAAATTCATTCGAAATCTACCAAGCATGTGCTCAAATATTTGAAGGACATAGTTCACTATGGCATGAGGTATGTGGCAATGCTTTACAAATCAACAACTCGAACTCAAATTTGACTGAGTTTATTGGCTTGATCGCTAAGGGTATTGACTCGGACTTCAAACTAGCTTGGTACTAAAACTATCCAAACTAGCCAACTCTATAACCACACAATCTCCTATAGGTTGCAATCCTTTTTTTTCCAAGGGGAGAGCAATTTTTAATAAAATGTAAACCTAAACTAGAGTTTCCCAGCTCCTAAACCCTAAAATCGCATTATATATGAAACCCCCACCCCCGTCCTCTGCTCGTATTAATTTGGAAGCTCAATGACAAATTCTAATCATGGGACTAAATTCCTTTTTCCAAAAGGACCGATTTTGACCTTTGAAGCACTTGATTTGGATAAGGGAAAGTGTACTTTTGAAGTGAAGCCCACAAAGTGTCATTTGATCAAGTTGGCCTAGAGAGGCTAATTAGTCCTCCTCTAACGCCTATAAATACAAGTTCCCTCCACCTCATTTGGACACACATCAACTCGCAACTTCTTATCTCTCCTCTCCTCTCCTCATTGGTTCGTACAAATTGCAAGGTCTCTTCACACATGTGGGTTAGAAAAGAAGGATGAAATTTCAGGTGGACAAAATTTGAAGCAAACTGCAACTTTTACCAACTTTTACCAGCATTGACTTTGACTTTTTGCGCTAAATTTTGGTTCGATCTTTTGAGCAGTGAAGCACCACTCGTATAAGACCCGCGGGTACCCACGGGTCTTCGCAGGTTATATAGCGAGTCGGGTCACTCGCATAGAACCCATGCTCTCTACCCTTACCCGCGCAAACTCGCATTAAACCCGCCTACTCGCATAAGACCCGCGGGTTTTTCATAACACCCGTATCGGACCCCTATAAGACCCGTCCCACAACAAAAAGCATTTTTTTTGGATTTTTCTCAATTTTTTTTATTTTTCTATTTTTTTGGAAATGAGATGGAGGAAAAGGGAATTTGGAGGGAAGGAAATGTTTTATAAGCACCTCTCTCCCTTTCGAAGTAGCAGCACTAGCGAAGTGAGCACTAGCGGAGTAGCAGCACATAGTAATAGCAAGGCAGAGTCACAGCACAAGTAGAGTTTCAGCACAGGCAGAGTCACAGCACAGGCGGAGTTTCAGCATAGGCAAAGTCACAGCACAGGCGAAGTTTCAGCACAGGTAGAGTCACAGCACAGGAAGAGTTTCAGCACACTGTCCAAGTAGGCTTCATGATCTTTGTTTCATTGCTTTGCAACTAGCTGCTTGCATGTAATTTTTTTTAAATTTTATCTAATCAATTCAATTTTTATTTTTATTTTTTGTTCACTTGCAATTTGCAAATTTTTTTGGCCTTGTAGCTGAGTTTCTCAGCCACACAACGACCCTGTGTGGCTGAGAAACTCAGCCACAAGGGCCTGTGGGTTGCCTCCTCAGCGCGCAAGCCCTGTGGCTGAGTTTCTCAGCCACACAGGGTCATTGTGTGGCTGAGAAACTCAGCCACAGGGCCTACGGTCTGCCTCCTGAGCCTGCAGGCCCTGTGGCTGAGTTTCTCAGGGCCAAAAAAAATTGTAAATTAAAAAAAAAAATTAATAACCAAAAAAAAATTAAAAAATATGAATTAGATTTTAAAAATTTAATTTTTTTCTTCCAGAATTTGTCACCATGCCACCAAAGGGGTATAGAAAGTCTCGTGATCTGGCATGGGCACACGGTCAACGAATCATTGCCGGTAATGACCACCATGTGAAGTGCAATTATTGCAATGCCACATGCAGGAATAAACAGGTAAAATACCACCTAGCTAGAATTCCTGGGACTGGTGTGGGATGTTGTCAAAATTGCCCTAATGAAGTCACTACTGAAATGGCAGCTGCTTTGGAAGCCATTAAAGAATAAACTTCTAAGAGGGCAAGAAGGAAGGATGAGATTGTTGGGATAGGTAGATCTTCATCTCAGAGTGAAACATAGATTGAAAGTCCGAGTATTGGTAACTCCTCTTCAAGTGTTGTAGCAAACAGGAGTATAACCTCTTCTTTCTTCACTCCTCGTACAACTCCAAGATCTCAACCAACCTTGGATAGTTTTAATGAAAAGAAGAGGAAGGAGGCAGATATGGCAGTGAGGAGGTTTTGGTACCATAACAGTGTTTCATTCAACTATGCAAAGTCATAC
This sequence comes from Pinus albicaulis, assembly GCA_034641835.2. NCBI lineage: Eukaryota > Viridiplantae > Streptophyta > Pinopsida > Pinales > Pinaceae > Pinus > Pinus albicaulis. The sequence continues at coordinate 938,172,446 of CM076574.1, forward strand.
TTTATCAGCCAATGGTGGATGCCATTGCAAGTGCTGGCCCTGGATACAAAGCCCCATCTTATAATGCACTTAGGGGGAAAGAGCTAGATGAGGAGTTGGAGTGTGTCAAGGAACAATTGGAGAGCATTAAAAGCTCATGGAAAATTATAGGTTGTACAATTATGTCTGATGGGTGGACAGATCAGAGGGGTAGAACAATAATAAATTTTGTTGTAGCTTGCCCTAAAGGAACCATGTTCCTAAAATCCATTGATGCATCTGCAAATGTAAAAGATGCACATTTGATTTTTAAATTGTTGGCTGATGTGGTGGAGGAAGTTGGGGTTGCAAATGTTGTCCAAGTAATCACGGACAATGCAGCAAATTATGTAGCAGCTGGAAGGTTGCTTTGTGCCAAATATCCCACGATTTTTTGGACTCCATGCGCTGCCCATTGCATAGACTTGATACTAGAGGATATTGGGAAGTTGCAGTGGGTGCAAGATGTTGTGCAAGAATGCAAGCAAATTACCAAGTATATTTATAATCATGCTTGGGTGTTGAACCTTATGAGGGAATTCACACAAGGTGAGCTTAGTCGCCCAGTTGTCACACGGTTTGCTACAAACTTTCTTTCCCTCCAAAGTCTTTTGTATGAGTACCAAGCTTTGCGAAGAATGTTTTGTAGTCAACAATGGGTATTTTGGAAAGATAGCACAAAACCAGAAGCATTGTCTGTGAAAGCATCTGTCTTTGGTGATAGTTTGTGGGACAAAGTCACTGAGATTGTCAGCTTCACTGAGCCCCTTGTGAAAGTCTTGACATTGATGGATGGAGAGAAACCTCCAATGGGATATATTTATGAGGGCATGGATAGGGCCAAAGAGGCCATCAAGACTTTCTATAAGGGAGATGAATCTAAATATCTCCCTATATGGAAAATTATTGATTCCAGGTGGGACAAACAACTACATTCACCATTGCATGCAGCAGGAGCATATCTCAATCCGAGCTTATTCTATAATGAGGGGTCTAACATTCAAAGAGATCTCGAGGTGATGAGAGGTGTCATGATATGCATTGAGAAGATGTTCCCGGATGTAGATATTCAAGACAAAATCAACCTACAACGAGATATGTACAAGGAAGCATCTGGCATGTTTGGATTCAGCTCAAGCCAACGTCTCAAGGACAAGAAAATGACTTGTAAGTGCAAACTGTTAGAACTTCGCTTGTAATTTTGCTAGTTCTCTTTTATATGTTTGGCATTGCAAACTGATAATCTTTGTTGTTATTTTTTTACAGCTCATTGGTGGATAGATTGTGGCTCTGAGTTCTGAGTCAACCCTGTAGTGCTTCTTCTTGTGAGCGCAATTGGTCAGTGTTTGAGCACATCCACAACAAAAAGAGAAACAAGTTGGAGCATGAGAGGTTGGAGAAGTTGGTTTTCATCTACTGCAACCTTCGAATGCTCACAAAACAAGTGCAACCAAAGGATACAGATCCAATTTTATTGGATACTATTGATTTAGAGTCTGATTGGGTTGTGGAGGAGGAGCCCCCTGATTTGAGTTGGCTTGATGAAGAGACTGAGGATCTCTCTAGTTTTCCATCTCAAATGGAGACTCCCAATACACCTGCCTCACAGTTGCTTCAACCTTCCGATGCTACCATGAGCTCCACGAGGGCTTATTATAGGCGTGGTCGTCCATGAGTGATGAGACTCAAGATTGTTATGAGACAATCCTTTATCATTTATGACATATGTATTTGAATTTTGAACTTGCTGACATTTTCTATTTTAATTATGGAATCATGATTCCTTTTTTTATTTAGTATCTAAATGTTTTGCTTACAAAAATCGAATATGCTATGTTGTACTTTTATAGATATGAGATGATGTTATGAATTATTGCATATATTGTGGTTTTTATAACTTATAAGGACTGGAATTATCATTAGTTTCTTTTTTATGCTTAAAATTTACCATATTTTAATTCTTTTTTGCATTTTGACGAGTCTTATATGAGTTTTATACGGGTTGTTCCCGAGTCTTATACGAGTCGACGAGTCAATGGTCGGACGAGTCTTATACGAGTACGAGTCGTGCAACATTGCTTTTGAGGGTACTTCTATCTTGGCATGCTGCAAATTTTGGCACAAAAACCAAGGAAATCTGGGCACTTTGACCCCAAACCTATTGCAGATTTTGACCGCAAGAAATCGCAAATTTTGACCGCCGAAATTCTCTCTCTTTTGACCAAATTTAACTAAAATTTGATGGTTGTTTTTGGGTTGACTTTGACCAGCACACAAGTCACATTTATTGTTGATTTGACTAAGCTATTAGAGGGGTTGACTATGGACATTTTTGACTAGCTAGGTTAGACTTTCACTGTTGTTGACTTGGATAGAATTGCAGATTTGAGATAGTTGACCAAATTTGATTTTTCATCATTGGTATATTAGATTTATGGTTGGTTGATTTTGTTGATAATCAAATCCTTTGACTTTGACTCTTGTTGATGGATATTGCTCATTGTACTCTCTACTGAACATTTGAAGACAATCTAAATGAAGAAGAATTTCAAAGGGTTTTCCCCCTTGTGGGGTTTTTCCCTAGTCTTTGACCAAATCGATGTCTCTTGTTGATGTGTTGATTGTCTCCTATTGTCATTGCACTTACTGTTCTATCTTCAATTATTGTTGATGATTAGAAGTATTATTTATTGTTGAAAATATTGCTAATTGAAGAATTGAATTGGGCTCAAGTAATTGATACAGCATAGAGCAATGTAAAATAAACATGGAATCAGAGCTAAGGTGAAGGACAAGCCAAAGGGAGAGAAGAGTTGAAGCAATCATCTTTGGAAAGTTGAAGGAGCCTATCTAATCAAGACAAGATTTCTACCTCTTACTTCAAGGAAAATGAGAAGCTGGGTGACTCATCAGGTTGGAAATTATAGCTAATAACAATGATGTCTGGGAGTAAATACAAGGAAAAGTTCCTAAGCCTCCGGAAAATGCTACCGTTGTTGTCAAGAACAAGTACAAGAAAGGCGAGTTTAAAGCAAAGAAAATTATAGTTGATGGTTTACAAAATCATTTACTTGCCTATGTTTGGAATTTTAGAAAGTCTAAGGACATGTATGATAAGTTGGCCGACATGTATGAAGTCAACAATTTGAATGAGATCATCGCCTTGAAAGATCAACTCAAAGATATGAAAATGAATAAAGGAGAAAGTGTGCAATTGTATATAATGAGGATATCTCGTCTTAGAGATAAATTACAAAGAGTTGGGGAAACTGTGTGCCTAAAAGGGATTTGGTGGTGGTAACCCTTAGAGGTATCCCTCCTATTTGGGAAACCTTCATTACCACCATAAGCAATAACAACGTTTTTCCGTCATTTGATGAACTTTTTGGAAAGCTCACTCAAGAAGAACCCAAGATGATTTTAAGAGGGAGAATTCACAAGCATGGAGAAGAAGATCTCGTTGCCTTTGTTACTCAAGATGAGAAGAAAAAGGGAAAACGAAGGACATCTAGTTCGAATAGGCCATGTCCCAAGTCAAAGGACTCTAATAGAAGATCAATGGATATTGAATGTTATAATTGTCACAAGAATGGTCACTATGCCCGAGATTGTCCAAGAAAGAGAGATGCTCCAAGATCCGATCGAAGATAAAACAACAACAGGTATGATGATAGAAGAAGAAGCAATGATGGAAGAAGAAGTGATGATAGAAGAAGGCGAGATGATAGAATAGGGAGAGACGATCTAACAAGAAGAGATACTCTAGATGATCATGAAGAAAGTCCTTGTCCTCAAAAGAAGTCAAGAAACTCCAGGTATGAAAGTAACGTAGCTAATAGTCAATCTGAATACATTCTTATTTCAGCCATGTCTAGTTCATCTCCTTCGGATTCATATAATAGATGGCTGGTAGATAGTGGGGCTTCTAGACACCTCACCAGGTATAAGGAAGTCCTCTCAAATTTGGTTGAGAGGGAGACGAGTTTGAAGATTATTCTTGGAGTCAACACTACATATCCAGTAAGGGCTTTGGTACAGTCAAATTTTAATTGGACTATGGAAAATGTGTTATTCTTTATGAAGTGATGCATGTTCTGGAGCTAAAGAAGAATTTGATATCTATTTCTACCTTGGAAGACAAAGGAATGAGAGTAGCCTTCATCAATGGAAAGGTCATCTCCTGTTCGAAGGAATCTCAAATGAAAGATGCCTTTATATTGGGATCTAGAGTGGGAGGACTATATAGAGTCACTGGAATACCTCTTCTAGCAATGGTCCTCGACAATAATCATCAAAGTAAGTTATGGCTCTGAAATAAAGAGAAGTCAAAGGGATCATTCCCCTCTAACAGGATCAACACCAATGACAATCCTGAACGCAAAGAATTAATTATGAAGAATGATGTATGGGATGTTTGTAAAGTTTTGTAGATGCTTTATGCTTGATGCAACTTTACTTTTATTCCCAATATAAAACAGCAATCACATAAACAAGAAAGTAAAATGTTTATAGAACATACCAATAGATCAACATAAGACAAGCCAATAATACACTTAACTTGATTAGCAAAATATATGTGTTGTGGTGCATTACGGTGGTCAACAGGATGCTTCAACCAGCAAAGTCTCTACACGGTTAGCCAAATAGAATGTGTCACACAACCCTCTAGGGCAGCTCTATAATAGTCAACCCAAAGTCAACAAAAGTCAACGGTGTCCAGTCAACAGTCAACGCAAAAACATCAACAACAAAAGTCAACGCATGTTAAATTTGGACAACTAGGTCCAAACTCCATGTTATAATGCTCAGATTAAGAGGCTAATATTTTTGTTGGAATCCTCTTTCGGAGAGGTGTAAAATCCATATATAATATGTCTTAATCCGATGAGCAGAACATTTATTTTGAATTTATTATTCTTAATAAATTATATGTGCAGGTCGGCCTTAAGGTTGCACGCCCCCAGCAGATATGTCACACGCCCCAATGATGGATATAAATACAGGAAAAGTTGGAGAGCATTTTATCACAACACAACTCACATCTTCCTCTCTCATCTGAAATAGTACGAGCTACCTGGAGGACGAGTTTCAGCCACACGTGTGAAGGAGAAAGAGGACAGACCGTACGGGCGAGTTGAAGAGCGTTTCGCTGAAGTTTGTGGTTCCAACCCGAGCGTTGACTTTGGGTCACGCATGGTGGATCAGGGCCAGCTTGTGGAATTTCGATTTATCGAACCGTACTACACAACCTGAGAAATGAAAGTCAAAAAGTTGACTCGATTTCTTTATTGCGTTGACTTTTCTAGCTTCTTTGCCTAGTAACACCGGGGCAGCAATATGACTTTATGAGTTGTGTGCTTGGGTTGGCTCATTCTTTGATTGGAGGAGTCATTGTGACACATCTTCAATTTTGGCCAAAATAGAGACTCAGGACGTTCAAACATCATGATGAGCATATATTGTGACTTCTATTTTCTGTAACTTACAGTTTGGCTCCTTATAGATCTCTCACCATTCTGTCACATTTATGCTCTTGTAAATTCTGAGAAAAAATAATATAACAACAGTATACTAATTACAGTGTCCCCAGTGAGGTGAAGGCAAACTCTATCTTTAGCAATCATCACCGGAAGAAATGGGTTCCACTAGTCTTGAATTCAAAGAGAATGACAAGCTGACCGGAAGTAATGACTTCCATGCCTGGAAGATGATATTAGATCTCAAATTGGAAGATCATGATCTCTTGGATCATGTGACGGGAAAGATTCAAGAACCTCCATCCAGTACTACTCAATTGGCAAAACAAGAGAGTATAGGAAAATGATGGCTAAATCAGAGAATCATAAATAAAGTCTGGTTGCCTGCATACTCCAGACTAGGCATCCAAGGAGATGTGTGGTAATAGATAGTCTGTGTTCAAAATAATATGAACCATTACCTTCTCAGGGTAAGTTAAGTCTAAGAAGAAGGGGCCCGAGATGAGTCTATTGTTTTCTTTACGAGATGGCAGGGGCTCGGGGAACAATGCCTTTAATGTGGAGAACGTGTTGGTCGTGGTCAATTCTCACGCACTTAGGGACTTCCATATGAATAGCAAGTATTCACAACTACCATTCTCACTTTCCTTCAATACCATTCTATTTCGGTGGAAACACGTCTAGATGTATGCAAGAAGAAACAAGTATGAAGGAATTCGATAATGAAAGAAATGCTGCCTATGGTGCTCATTCCCGAAAGAAGAACTCTGGTGGTTCTAAGGACAAAGGAAGGACAAAGACTCAAGAGAAGAAGGGTAAATGTTTCACCTGCCATAGGCCTGGACACTATGCTAGAGAATGCCCCTTCAATAAGGATTCTCCCGATGGTGACGATAACAACAACAACCGAAGGAATGGGAATCGAAGAAATGACAAATCCAAAGGAAAGAGGAAGGCTCACTTTGGTGGAAACAATCAACCTTCTAAAAAAAAAAAAAAAAAAGGTCCAGAAATACCAGGTATGAGGAGTCTAATGTTGTTGATAACAAAAATGAGTATATTCTAGTATCTGCTCTCTCAGCTGCATCTCCGCCCGACACTATGGATGTCTGGCTAATTGATAGTGGTGCCTCAAGACACATCACCGGATTCAAGGAAGCACTTTCTGACATGGTTGAAAGGGATACTAATCTAGAAATTATCCTTGGGGATAATGCCACTTATCCCGTGAAAGGGACAGGGACTGTGACCCTCCACTTGTCTCAAGGACAAGTCCTACGTTTGCAAGATGTACTCTATGTACCTAAATTGAAGAAGAACCTTGTGTCTGTATCCGCCATGGAAGACAAAGGATTCAATGTAACATTCTCTGATGGAAAGGTGCTCATGTGGAAGAAGAGCTTCAAGGAAGCTATCTCGATTGGTTTTAGAGTTGGTACACTCTACCAGGTTGGAGGAAGTCCGCTGGGAGCAATGACTTGTGATACTATCCGACAAACCGAACTATGGCACCGAAGATTTTGACACCTTCATTACAAGGCCCTTCTCGAAGCAAGGAAGGTGGTGACTGGGATGCCTGACTTTGGAAATAATCATGAAGGTGTATGTAAGGGTTGTGCCGAAGGAAAACATACAAGGGGACCTTTCCCCTCAAGTGTCACAAAGACATCTGATATCTTGCAACTGGTCCATTCTGATCTATCTGGTATGTTGCCCGTGACATCCCTGGGAGGATGTTCTTACTACATGACATTCACTGATGACTTCTCTCGCAAAACCTGGATATACTTCTTAAAGAAGAAGGATGAGGCTTTCATGTGGTTCCGTACCTTCAAAGCCTTGGTGGAAAATATGACCGGAAAGAAGATCAAGATTTTGAGGACTGACAATGGCACCGAATATGAGTCAAATGAGTTCAAAGACTTTTGCAGAGAAGCTGGCATTAAGAGGGAGACTACCACTGCATATACTCCTGAGCAGAATGGTGTTGCTGAACGCAAGAATAGGACTATCGTGGAAGCTGCCCGTGCCATGCTATGTGACCAGGGTCTACCAAAGTTTCTGTGGGGAGAAGCTGCAAATACTGCTGTGTACATTCAAAACCGATGCCCTCATTCCACTTTGGACTCCAAAACTCCCGAAGAGGTTTTCTCTGGTAAGAAACCTGATGTCTCACATTTTAGAATTTTTGGATGTCCCGTCTATTTTCATGTACCGAAAGAAAAGAGAAGTAAGCTGGATGCTACTGGGAAGAAAGGAATGTTAGTGGGCTACAGTGAGACTTCTAAGGCATATAGAGTCTATGTACCTGGTCAAAGGGAAGTAGAGATAAGCCATGATGTCACTTTTGACGAAGATGCTTCCCTGAAGAAAGTAGTAGATCTTCCTAGATCTGAAGAAAATCATGAAGAAAGGCCTGGAAATCTGAAAGAACACCAGGATGAGACTATGCCTGATATTGAAGGGCCAATGGACCCTATTGATCCACCCCCTACACTGGGAAAGAGACCATCATGGCTCAGGGACACCCTCGAAGATGCTGAGGGTCATGCTGCCCCAAGAGGGACATTCCGGGAAAGCAAGAAGCCGTGTAGATACCAAGGGTATCTAGCTGCCATGAGTACTATTATACAATCTGAACCTGGATCTTTTGAGGAAGCCGTAAAGCATCAAGTTTGGAAGGATGCTATGCACGAAGAATATGAGTCCATAATGAAGAATGATGTCTGGGATGTGGTCCCGAGACCGAATGACAAATCTGTTGTCACCGCGAAATGGCTCTACAAGATCAAACATGGATCTGATGGGAGTGCTGAAAAGTTCAAGGCAAGGTTTGTTGCCCGTGGCTTCTCTCAAAAGGAAGGAATTGACTATGATGACATATTTGCACCCGTGGCACGATATACCACCATTCGATCAATCATAGCCCTTGCTGCTACGCAAGGATGGAGTCTTCATCAGATGGATGTCAAGACCGCTTTTCTGCATGGTGCAATAAAGGAAGAAGTGTATGTGGAACAACCTCTGGGATTTGAAGTTCAAAATCGAGACACTCATGTCTGCAGGTTGAAGAAAGCCCTCTATGGGTTAAAGCAAGCACCCAGAGCTTGGTACGAGAGGATGGATAGTTACTTGATGAAGCTGGGCTTCACTCGAAGTAATGCTGATCCGAACCTTTACTTCAAGGCTGTGCAGGGGAAGCCTCTCATTCTAGTGCTGTATGTGGACGACCTCTTCCTGACAGGTGCTGACCCTCTCATTCATCAATGTAAGAGGGAGCTCGTTGCTGAGTTCGAGATGAAGGACCTAGGACTGATGCACCACATGCACCATTTCCTAGGCCTAGAGGTCCGGGCAGACTGAGAGATTTTCCTTTCTCAAGGAAAATATACTGTACTGAAAGATTTGGGATGCAGTGGACCGTAAGTCCGTGTCGACACCAATGAACTCAACTTTAAGAATGAGTGGCAGCGCCGCCGGGCCTATCTTGGCCTCTTGGCAAATCCTACCGAGTATCGTCAACTCATAGGAGCTTTGATGTTCTTTATGAACACCGTCCGGACATATGTTTTGCAGTGAACACTTTGAGTCAACAGATGGTTGAGCCTCATCTTTTTCACTGGGTTGGTGCCAAGAATCTTTTAAGATATCTTCGGGGCACGATAAACCATGGGCTGAGATACACTGCCGGGAGTGTGATACTCCGTGGATATACCGATGCCGATTGGGCTGGCAGTGTGGTGGATCGTAAAAGCACATCTGGATGCTGCTTCAATCTTGGTTCTGCTTCGATCTCATGGATGAGCAGGAAGCAGAAGTCGGTGGTTTTGAGCACCGCGGAGGCCGAATACATTGCTGCTAGTATGGCCTGTTGTGAAGCAGTTTGGTTGCGGAAGCTCTTTAGTGAGCTGTTTGGACATGTGCTAGATACCATTGTGATACTCTGTGATAATCAGAGTGGGATTCGTATGACTGAGAATCCTGTGTTCCACGACCGATCCAAGCATATTGATATCAGGTACCACTTTATCCGGGATATGGTACAGCGAGGCGCCGCAAGGCTCGATCATATAGGAACTGATGAGCAGGTCGCGGATATTCTCACTAAGCCCCTGGGGAAGGTCAAGTTCCTAACCTTCCGTGAGAATCTTGGTGTCGTGGAAAGACCCTATGATGTGGGTCCTGTTGGACGATGAGCTCTGGGAGCTCTGGGGGGCTCTGGGGATAGCTTCTCGGAGCTATAAGCACTCATAATGCTTTTGCCCCACCCTTGTGATTATTGAGCTGGTTCACCACTCATTTATCTGTGCCCCGTATGCATCCTACCCATTGAGTTCAGGGCTCATGGGAAGTACCTCTCATTTGGCCAATGAGGTGGGAAAAGCTAGAGACTATTAACAAAGACTGATGGACGCATCAGAGATTGCCGTACTCTCTATCTAGGATGGCACGGTCCAACCACTTGATCTGGGATCAAGTTTAGTGAGGTCTGGGACCTCTGCCTGACTTCGGGTCAGATGAACCAACTTTGGGTTGGTTGGATACTTTTCATGAGTTTGATAGAGGTTTTGAACCTCTGGACTGATTATGTCAGTCGGGGGATGATGTCTTTGTGACTGACCCACTTCTGTTCTGAAATAAAGAGGCCAGCAAAGCAAGTTACGGCGGGATGACGCACGATGTTTGATTGCACCGATGGATGGAGTTCTCCCTAGTTGAGAGGGAGTGTTAAATTTGGACAACTAGGTCCAAACTCCATGTTATGATGCTCAGATTAAGAGGCTAATATTTTTGTTGGAATCCTCTTTCGGAGAGGTGTAAAATCCATATATAATATGTCTTAATCCGATGAGCAGAACATTTATTTTGAATTTATTATTCTTAATAAATTATATGTGTAGGTCGGCCTTAAGGTTGCACGCCCCCAGCAGATGTGTCACACGCCCCAATGATGGATATAAATACAGGAAAAGTTGGAGAGCATTTCAACACAACACAACTCACATCTTCCTCTCTCATCTGAAATAGTACGAGCTACCTGGAGGACGAGTTTCAGCCACACGTGTGAAGGAGAAAGAGGACAGACCATACGGCTGAGTTGAAGTACGACTTTTCTGCAGCTAGGGTTTCGCAGAAAGTTTGACCAGCGTTGACTTTGGTCAACACATGGTCCAATCAAGCTGAAAACTTGTGGGAAGTTCGATTTATGAAGGCCGTACTACTTGGCACAGAAATCGAGGTCAAAGGGTTGACCGTTTTGCTGCTGCGTTGACTTTTAGCTTGCTGCCCTGCGTTGACTTTTTCAGGACAGAGTTGACTTTTGTGGAGTTGACTTGGGTTGACTCATTTGCTGATTGGAGGTCTGTTGTGACACATGCTGGGCTGGCTGACCAAGGAGACTTTGCTGGTTGAAGCATCCTGTTGACCGTCGTAACGAACACACACATTTTCCTATTTCTGATTTGTCTTCTGTAAGATCTACTTATATGTTCTATCTGCATTTTGCTTAACTATTTGTATGATTGCTGTGAGAAAAGTAAAACTGCTCTTAGCATAGAACATCTACAAAAATTTACAACGCAGCCAGGTCAAAGTCAACGTCCAGCCTTGATTTTTGTGCCAAAAAATGCGGACTGCAAAAATCAGAATTTTGGAAGAGTTTGAGGTCAAATTGACCATGCGTTGACCAAAGTCAACACTAGTCAAGTCTGCGCTGAAACCCTAGGTCAAAACCAGAAAATCATTTGCGGCAATTTCCCGCGTGTGAGAGAAGAAGAGCCTCTAAGATGATGATCGAACCAATCACATGATGAGAGAGAATGTGTGATGAGTGATGGTGAAACCTCCAACATTGACCTATATATATCCATAAGTGACTGTGTGTGACATATCTATTGGGGCTTCAAGCCTACATTACAATTCTAGCCGACCTTGCACACAAGTGGAATTAATTCAAAATAAATGTTCGCTCACCGGATCAAGATGATCTTTAGATCGATCTTGCACCTCTCCGAAAGAGGAGTCCAATAAAAATATTGGCATCTTCATCTGAGCATCACAACATGGAGTTTGGACATAATTGTCCAAAATTAACACTCCCTCTCAACTAGGGAGAAATCCATCCACCTGTGCCATCCAAACATCGTGTGTCATCCCGCCGTAACTTGCTTTGCTGACTTCTTTATTTCAGAACAAAGGTGAGTCACAAAGACATCACTCCCGGCTGACAAATTCAGCTCAGAGGTCTGAAACCTCTATAGGACTCAAAGGAGTCACATACCAACCCGAAGTTGGTTTACTTCGGGTCTGAAACCTCACTAGACTTGATCCTAGATCAAGTGGTTGGACACGTGCCATCCTAGACATAGAGAGTACGGCAATCTCCGATGCGTCCATCAGTCTTTGCTACTGGTCTCTAGCTTTTCCCACCTCATTGGCCAAATGAGAGGTACTTCCCATGAGTCCGGGACTCAATGGGTAGGATGTGTATGGGGCATAAATCATGAGAGGTGAACCAACTCAACATCATAACGATGGGGCAGAAGCACCACAAGGTTCACCAAGCCTAGCCCTGTGAGTGCTTATAGCTCCAAGATGTTATCCCCAAAGCCCCCTGGAGCTCCCAGAGCTCATCGTCCAACAAAACCCTCAGAATAGGGTCGTTCCATGATTCCAAGATTCTCATGGAAAGTTAGGAACTTGACCTTCCCCAAGGGCTTTGTGAGAATATTCGCGACCTGCTCATCAGTTCCTATATGATCGAGCCTTAAGGCGCCTCGTTGTACCATATCTCGGATAAAGTGGTACCTAATATCAATATGCTTAGATCGATCGTGGAACACGAGATTCTCAGACAACCGAATCCCACTCTGGTTATCACAAAGGATAACGGTGGTATCTAGCACATGCCCGAACAGCTCACTGAAGAGCTTTCGCAACCAAACTGCTTCACAACAGGCCATACTCGCTGCAATGTATTCGGCCTCAGCGGTGCTCAAAGCCACCGACTTCTGCTTCCTGCTCATCCAAGATATCGAAGCAGACCAAGTGTGAAGCAACATCCAAATGTGCTCTTGCGATCCACCACACTTCCAGCCCAATCGGCATCAGTATATCCATGGAGTGTCACGCTCCCGACAGTGTATCTCAGCCCATGGTTTATCGTGCCCCGAAGATATCTCAACAGATTCTTGGCACCAACCCAGTGAATGTGATGAGGATCAACCATGTGTTGACTCAAAGTGTTCACTACAAAACATACGTCCAGACGAGTGTTCACTAAGAACATCAGGGCCCCTACAAGTTGACGATACTCAGTAAGATTTGCTAGCACGAGCCCAGCAGCGCTGCCACTCAACTTCTTAAAGTTGAGCTCCATAGGTGTCGACACGGACTTACAGTGCACCATTCCAAATCTTTCCAGCAACTTCACAATATATTTTCCTTGAGAAAGGAAAATCTCGTCGGGTCTCTGCCAGATCTCTAGGCCTAGGAAGTAATGCATCAGTCCTAGGTCCTTCATCTCAAACTCAGAAGCGAGCTCCCTCTTACACTAATGAATGAGAGGGTTAGCCCCTGTCAAAAAGAGATCGTCCGGATACAGCACCCGAATGAGAGGCTTTTCTCTATCAACCTTGAAGTAAATGTTCGGATCAGCATTACTACGAGTGAAGCCCAGCTTCATCAAGTAGCTATCTATCCTCTCATATCAAGCCCTGGGGGCTTGCTTCAACCCATAGAGGGCTTTCTTCAACCTGCAAACATGGGTGTCTCGATCCTGGACTTCAAACCTCATAGGTTGCTCCACATACACCTCTTCCTTTATCGCACCATGCAGAAATGCGGTCTTCACATCCATCTGATGAAGATTCCATCCTTGCGTAGCAGCAAGGGCTATGATAGATCGGATGGTGGTATATCGGGCCACAGGTGCAAATATGTCATCATAGTCTACGCCTTCCTTTTGAGAGAAGCCTCGGGCAACGAATCTTGCCTTGAACTTTTCAGCCCTACCATCAAATCCATGCTTGATCTTATAGAGCCATTTCGAGGTGACAACTGCTTTGTCTTCCGGTCTCAGAACCACATCCTAAACATCATTCTTCATAATGGACTCATATTCTTCGTGCATAGCATCCTTCCAGACTTGATGCTTTATGGCTTCTTCAAAAGATCCAGGCTCGGATTGTACGATTGTACTCATGGCTGCTAGATACCCTTGGTATCTATTCGGCTTCTTACTTTCACAGAATGTCCCCCTTGGGGCCATATGTCTCTCGGCATCCTCGAGAGTATCCCTAAGCCATGATGGTCTCCTCTTCATTGAAGGAGGTGGATCAATAGGGTCCACCGGTCCTTCAACATCGGGCATCGTCTCATCCTTCGGTTCTTCCTGATTTCGAGGCCTTACTTCATGATCTTCCTCAGAGCTCGGAAGATTGATTACTTTCCTTAGGGAAGCATCTTCATCAAAGGTAATATCGTGGCATATCTCCACTTCTCTTTGACCAGGCACATAGACTCTATAAGCCTTTGAAGTTTCACTGTAGCCCACAAACATTCCCTTCTTCCCAAAAGCATCCAGCTTGCTCCTCTTCTCCTTCGGCACATGAAAATAAACGGGACAACCAAAAACTCTAAAATGTGAGACGTCAGGTTTCTTACCAGAGAAAACCTCTTCGGGAGTTTTGGAGTCCGGAGTGGAATGCGAGCATCGGTTTTGTATGTACATGGTAGTGTTTGCAGCTTCTCCCCACAGAAACTTCGGAAGACCTTGGTCACATAGCATGGCACGGGCAGCTTCCACAATAGTCATGTTCTTTCTTTCAGCAACGCCATTTTGCTCAAGAGTATAAACGGTTGTGGTCTCCCTCTTGATGCCAACTTCTCTACAAAAGTTATTGAACTTGTTCGTCTCATATTCAATGCCATTATCGGTCCTCAAAATCTTGATCTTCTTCCCTGTTTGATTTTCCACCAAGGCTTTGAAAGTACGAAACCACATGAAAGCCTCATCCTTCTTCTTCAAGAAGTATATCCAGGTGTTGCGAGAGAAGTCATCTATAAACGTCATATAATAAGAACATCCTCCCAAGGATGTCACGGGCAGCATACCAGACAAATCAAAATGTATCAATTACAAGACATCAAATGTCTTTGTGACACTTGAGGGGAAAGGTCCCCTTGTATGCTTTCCTTCGACACAACCTTGACATACACCTTCATGATCATTTTTGAACTCAGGCATCCCTATCACCACCTTCCTTGCTTCGGGAAGGGCTTTGTAATGAAGGTGTCCAAACCTCTGGTGCGATAGTTCAGTTTGACAGATAGTATCACATGTCATAGCTGCCAGTGGACTTCCTCCAACCTGGTAGAGTGTATCAACTCTAAACTCAATCGTGATAACTTCCTTGAAACTCTTCTTCCAGATGCGCACCTTCCCATCAATGAATGCCTCATTGAAACCTTTGTCTTCCATGGCCAAAATAGACATAAGGTTCTTCTTCAAATCAGGTACATATAGTACATCTTGCAAACGGAGGACTTGACCTTGAGACAAGTGGAGGGTCACAGTCCCAGTCCCTTTCACAGGATATGTGGCATTATCTCCAAGGATAATTTTCATATTAACATCCTTCTCCACCAAATCAGAAAGTGTTTTCTTAAACCCAGTGAGATGCCTTGAGGCACCACTTTTAATCAACAAGACATCCATAGTGTCGGGTGGAGATGCAGCAGAGAGGGCAGATACAAGAATGAATTCATTTATTTTATCATCAACAACATTTGATTCCTCTTGCCTGGAATTTCTTGACCTTTTGAAAGGTTGCCCATTTCCATTGCGACCAGAGGGAGCCTTCCTCTCTCCTTTGAACCTGTTGTTCCTTTGATTGCCATTCCTCTGGTTGTTGTTGTTGTCATGATCCCCTGGAGAATCCTTCTTATAAGGGCATTCTCTAGCATAGTGGTCGGTCTTGTATGTGTAATATTTTCCTTTCTTTCCTTGGGCCCCTGCTCTTCCTTGGTTCCTCGGACCACCATTGTTCTTCTTCTTAGCACGAGCAATGAAAGCGACATTACCTTCATTTTCATATTCCTTCATTCTTGTCTCTTCTTGTATGCATCTCGATAATACTTCGTCAAAATCAGGTATCACATTGTTATTGAGAATGGTAGTATTGAATACATGCCATTCGGAGGAGAGACCTCCAAGTGCAGTGAGAACCATTTCTCGATCAGCTATTGTCTCCCCAATGGCCAGAAGATTATTTCTGATTTCGATTAACTTCAGAAAATAAGATTGAACGGATTCATCCCTGCCTTTCATCAGATTCTTCAATTGGTTCTTAAAGAAAAGGACTTGATTTGCATTGTTGGCCTTGAACATGTTGACCAACTTATCATACATCTCCTTAGATGTGCCCAGCTCAGAGATGTAGGCAACCAAACTCTTATGAATTGAATCTCGGATCATCAATTTTGCTTTGATTTCCCCCTTCTTATATTTTGACTTGGTAGCAGCAGGTACAAATGATGGAAGCTCTTGGATTTTACCCTACACATAGTCCATGACATCTTGGTCTTCCAACATTAGATCCAAAGTCATCTTCCAGGCATGGAAGTCTTCCTTCCCAGCCAACTTGTCATCAGCTTTGAAGCCATTATAGTTTGAGGTACCCATGGGTCCTTGACAAATACTCTTCTTCGGTGATTGCTACAAACTTGGGCTTTGCCTTCACCTCAGCTCTGATACCATGTAAATTTTCATAGATGTTCTATGTTTGATGCAACTTTACTTTTATTCCCAGTATCAAACAGCAATTACATAAACAAGAAAGTAAAATGTTGATAGAACATACCAATAGATTGATAGAAGACAAGCCAAAAATACACTTAACTCGATCAGCAAAATATATGTGTTGTGGTGCGTTACAATGGTCAACAGGATGCTTTAACCAGCAAAGTCTCTACACAATTAGCCAACCAGAATGTGTCACACAACCCTCTCGGACAGCTCTATAAAAGTCAACCCAAAGTCAACGTTGTCTAGTCAACGGTCAACACAAAAACAATAGCAGCAAAAGTCAACACAACTAAGTCAAAGTCAACGTCCAGCCTCGATTTTTGTGCTAGAAAATGTGGACTGCAGAAAACAAAATTTTGGAAGAGTTTGAGGTCAGTTTGACCATGCGTTGACCAAAGTCAACGCTAGTCAAATTTGTGCTGAAACCCTAGGTCAAAACCCGAAAATCCTTTGCTGCAATTTCCCGCATGTGAGAGAAGACGAGCCTCCAAGATGATGATCGAACCAATCAGATGATGAGAGAGAATGTGTGATGAGTGATGCTGAAAATGACCTCCAACGTTGACCTATATATATCCATCAGTGAGGGTGTATGACACATCTGTTGGGGCTTCAAGCCTACATTACAATTCTGGTCGACCTTGCACATAAGTGGATTAATTCAAAATAAATGTTCTGCTCATCGGATCAAGATGATCTTTAGATCGATCTTGCACCTCTTCGAAAGAGGAGTCCAATAAAAATATTGGCATCTTCATCTGAGCATCACAACATGGAGTTTGGACATAGTTGTCCAAAATGGCTATACAAGATGAAGTATGAAGTAGATGGAAGCATTGAAAGGCACAAGAAAGAAGTATGTGTTGAGCAGCCACAGGGGTTTAAAGTATAGGACAGGAAGACTCACATTTGCAAATTGAAGAAAGCATTATGTGGAGCCCGGGATGCCCGAGTTGATAGTTACCTGGTGAAGCTTGGATTCACAAGAAGCAAATTCGATTTGAACCTCCACTTTAAACTATTCCAAGGTATGACTTTGATTTTGGTTATGTACATTGACAATCTATTCTTGACAGGTAATGAGCCTCTGAATATCAAGCGTAAGAAGGATCATGGTCTGATATATACTTCCAAAGATACGAGGCTATATGGATACACTAATGATGATTGGGCTAGAAACAGGAATAGCACATATGGGTGTTGCTTTAGCTTGGGATTTATGATGATATCATGGATGAGCAGGAAGCAGAAATCCATTGCTTTAAGCATGGTCGAGGCAGGATACAGTGTTAGCTTGGAAGAGTTGATTGAGCATACGATAGTGATATATTGTGACAACATGAATGGGATCTAATTGGTTGAGAATCCTGTGTTTTATGAAAAATCTGAGCACATTGAGATCAGATATCATTACATATGTGATATGGTACATATAGGAATTGTGAGACTCTGTCATACTTCGAATGATGAGCAAACTGCAGTCATAGAGCATCATGGATTGATGGGTGCGACCCTCTTGAGTAAGGGTTTGAGTTGATCGAGGACACTGAGCTATGCTCTTCCCCCCTGTTTGAGTTCCTAGGGAGAGGAATTGAGCCTTAGAGCTCTTGGAGTTGAGATACCTCTGGATCTGCCAAAGTATACCCTAGTGATATGGTACATAGAGGAATTGTGAGACTCTGTCATACTTCGAATGATGAGCAGATTGCAGTCATAGAGCATCATGGATTGATGGATGCGACCCTCTTGAGTAAGGGTTTGAGTTGATCGAGGACACTGAGCTATGCTCTTCCCCCCCCTGTTTGAGCTCCTATGGAGAGGAATTGAGCCTTAGAGCTCTTAGGGTTGAGATACCTCTGGATTTGCCAAAGTATACCCTAGTTTGCATCTGTCTTTCCCACTCATCTGGCCAATGGGTGTTGGTTGCTTGAGTTAGGCGCGATCCTTACCACTTATGGTAAGTGGCATCCCACTCTAGCTAGAGATGCAAGTGTTCTACCACTGACTCTTGAGGGTCAAGTTGGGATGATCAGTAGATAATAGGATAGGTGTGATCCTTACCATTTATGGTAAGTGGTATCCCTCCTATTATTGTCAGGCAGTAGGATAGGTGTGATCCTTACCTTTTAAGGTAAGTGGCATCGCTCCTATTGCCTATAGGTTTCCTGGGTTGTAGCATTGGCTCCCCGCTGGCAAAGGTTTCTCGAGTAGTAGCATTGGCTCCCCGCTGGCAAAGGTTTCCTAGGTTGTAGCATTGGCTCCCCGCTGGCAAAGATTCCCGAGTAGCAACATTGGCTCCCCGCTGGCAGTTATTCCGAATGGTAGCAATGGCTCCTTGATCGATAAAGGGTGGTAGCTAAAGCTCCCCTATGATTCTTCTTCTTTAAATTCGAGAATGATTCAGTAGATAGAGTTGAGCAGAGATGGAACATGATTTGATAACTGAATACTTGCGATGACCACATCATGCAGTTGGAATTTCTCCCTAGTTGAGAGGGAGTGTTAATTTGGTAACTCCGTGACGAATTCCAAACATTTGACTAAATTCCTCTTTCTGAGAGGACCAATTTTGACCTTTGAAGCACTTGATTTGGACAAGGGAAAGTGTACTTTTGAAGTGAAGCCCACAAAGTGTCATTTGATCAAGTCGGCCTAGAGAGGCTAATGAGCCCTCCTCCAACACCTATAAATACAAATGCCCTCCACCTCATTTGGACACACATCATCTCACAACTTCTTATCTCTCCTCTCCTCATTGGTTTGTACAAATTACAAGGTCTCTTCACACGTGTGGGCTAGAAAAGAAGGACGAAATTTCAAGTGGATGAAATCTGAAACACGCTGCAACTTTGACCAACTTCGACCAGCATTGACTTTGACTTTCTAGGCTAAATTTTGGTTCGATCTTTTGAGGGTATTTTTGTCTTGGCAGGTCGCAATTTTTGGCACAAAATTCGAGGAAATCTGGGCACTTTGACCGCAGACCTATTGCAGACTTTGACCACAGGAAATTGCAGATTTTGATTGTAGAGATTCTCTCTCTTTTGACCGAGTTTGACTGAGTTTTGATGATTGTTTTTGGGCTGACTTTGACCAGCACATCAAGCTGCATTTATTGTTGATTTGACTGAGCTATTTGGAGGGGTTAACTGTTGAATTTGTTGATTGGTTAGGGCAAACTTTGACTATTGTTGACTTGGACAGAATTGCAAATTTGAGACAACTGACCATAATTGACTTTTCATCATTGGTATAATGGACTTAGGGTCAGTTGACTTGGTTGATAGTCAAAGGCTTTGACTTTGACTCTTGTTGATGGATATTGTTGAAAATGCAGCAAGATGATGGAGCTTAGTGAAATGAAGTCGCCTTCACTAAGTGGGCCCGCAGGCGAATTCTGGCGCAAAATCTATTTTTAGACTATGTCTATTTTTAGACATATGGAGCATGGTCCAGGGGTTGCAGTATGTTATTCTTGGAGTATTGGTCATGTTGGTAAAAATAGATGGGACTCTATTTTTGTGACCTATAGGTCGATAGGTCGATGTCTATTTTTAGACTAACTATCCTAAAAATAGGGAAGTCAAATATTATTTACCCTTAATAAAATTTGGACTCTAAACAGCAGTTTACTCTCTTGGAGCACTTCAGTTCGAGCTACAGAAGTGGCTCATGCATCTGACAGAGGAATTACGCTATTCCCAAGGGTTTGATGGCATCATGCATGGTTGACTTCAGTTAGGACTTCAGTGGCATAAGTTTGGTGGAGTTAATGAGACAGCTAGTGGAGTTGTGTTCTGTTTATTTTAGTTGAACTAGTTGAGATTAGTTTAACTAGCTAATCAATTAGTTATGAGTGGAGTGAATTAAATATTTTTTAATTCATTAATTAGTAACTCATTATTCAACTCAAGAACACATCAGTTCACTACAGTGCATGGACAGTTCAGTGGAGACCAGTGAAAGAGGTAGATGAAAGAGTGGAGTTAGCTATCAGTGGCGACATCAGTTGTGCATGAGATTTGCACCACACTTGGAGGAATTGCCCATGATGATTGCGTTGTCAAGCCAAGGAGATTCAAACCTTGGATCTCTATTTAGACAGGCCATGATTGCGCAATAGAGGCAAGGCAATTAGTGGTGAGTTTTGAACCAGTAACCTGTTCAAAACCAAGCTAGTTTGTGTGTAATTTTATGAGAAAGTACTGAGTACTTGTGAGGAGTATTGTACTGATTTTGTTACATGATTTCTCCATTATAATATACACAATAGCTGTGGGGTTTTCAGCTATAAGCTTTCCCCATACATACTGTGTTAATGTGTATGATGATTTGATGTGTTATCACTTGATTTTATTTCCGCATGTTTGATGATCTGAGTGGAAGAGATTATGTGTTGCATATAAATTCGAATTGTATGTGATCAGGATAGTCTCGGTGGATAATTAATCATTATTCAGCAAATTTCTACATGGTATCAGAGCTATTGAAGCAGAGATTGATCATCATAGTGATTGCAAACTTATTTCGGTAGACAAAGTCTGTATGCGGGCCAAGTAGCCTCCGGATTCATCTTTCTTCGGAAAGTGAAAGGTCTGGTAAATGCCCCTTGCAGTCAATCTCTGTGCTAGAAATAAATTGTTCTCACAGATCTAGAGCGGTTGAGCTTTGAGGTGGAATTCGAAATTTTGCAGCAGTTTTGTTTTCTTGGTGCCAGTGTTGAAAATGTCTTTCAACGGTTTGCGACTTGAATATGCTCTTGAAGGCAGTTCGAATTATGTTGCATGGAAGGATCGCATGGAAGCAGTATTAGAAGATAATGGTCTCAAGGAGTTCGTAGATACGGATGTCCAAAAGCCCACTGATCCTGCTGAAGTCGATGCATGGCAAAAGAAGATGGCGAAGTGTGGAAGGATCCTGTTGGAGGGCGTCAAGGATCATATTGTATCCAGCCTGCATGGAAAGGCTTCTCCATATTTAATGTGGAAAGCTTTGACGGATCTATTCCAGAGTAAGAGCGACCAAAGGAGGCTGGCGCTCAAAGATAAGCTCAGGAACATCAAGATGGAGAAAGGCGACAGTATCGCCAAATACCTCACGAAGTTCACTCAATGCAGAGATGAGCCGGGAAGTGTGGGGGTGACTGTCGAAGACGAGGACATGGTCGACCTGGCTCTCCTTGGTCTTCTGAAGGCTTGGCACTCATATCAAGATAGTGTCAATGGTTGGGAGAAGCTGCCGGGATGGGAGCACCTTTGGGCGGATCTCATGCAGGAGGAGATAAGGAGGACTACTCGAGATGGATCTTCATCAAAGGGAGCTGATGAAGAAAATTGCGCTTTGGTTGCCAAAGCAAAGAAGGGGAAGGGTAAGAAAACCTCTCATTCCGGTGCAAAGGGCAAGAAGCAGGATATGGCAAAAGTGAAGTGTTTTCACTGCCATGATCACGGACATTATGCTACCAATTGTCCAAAGAAGAAGAACAAGCAAGCGGGAAGATCTGCAGATGGAGAAGCTTTGGCTTCACAGTTCGAGCTTGACTTTTCACTGATTGCATGCTTGGTTTCAAGTGTGATGGGATCGGTGTGGTTCTTGGACAGCGGTGCGTCATTTCATATGACTGGAGATCGAGATTCATCGTATCCGAGGACAAAGATTTGGGTGTGCACATCGAGATGGGCGATGATGGTAGATACAGTGCGACTGGTATCGGTACCATATCCTTTCAGAGGGAGTCTGGTAAACCCTTTGTATTGAAGGATGTCATGCATGTACCTGGATTGAAGAAGAACTTGATCTCTGTGGCGATGTTGGAGGATAAGGGGTATGATGTGGTCTTCAACGAAGGAAAAGCCTTCCTGCGCAGTAAGACTACTGGAGAGACCCAGAAGATAGGGGTTCAAACTCAGAACCTTTATCAGTTGCAGGTAGATGACTGCGCAGCTATGGCATGCAAGGCGGGAGAAGTGGTGAGCCGGGATGATGAGGGCGAACTATGGCACAGGAGATTGGGCCATCTTCACCATGGAGCTTTGAAGATTCCGCAGCAGATTTCTACTGGACTTCCTAAGGGCACCCTTGCGCAGTCAGATCAGTGCAAGGGGTGTACTTTAGGGAAGTATGTGAAAGCCACCTTTCACGAGAAGGATAGTCGCGCTACGACGATCCTTGAGAGAGTTCACACAGACGTGTGTGGTCCTTTCTCAGTTGCTTCGACAGCAAAGCACAAGTATTATGTGATCTTTGTTGATGATTTCTCTCGAAAGTGCTGGATCTTCTTCATGTAGAAGAAGAGCGATACATTCGTGAAGTTCTGTGAGTTTAAAGCACTGGTCGAGAAGGAGTTGGGGAAGAAGGTGATTGCTCTAAGGAGTGATAACGGTGGTGAATTCATCTCGGCTGAATTCAAGGAGTTCTGCAGTGCAGAAGGGATTCGGAGAGAGCTCATCACACCCCATAACCCACAGCAGAACGGGGTGGCTGAGCGGAAGAACAGAACGATCGTGGGTGCTGCACGGGCGATGTTGCATGATCGGGGCCTACCCCTTCACTTGTGGGCTGAGGCATGCAATACAGCAGTGTATGTGCAGAACCGTTGTCCTCACAAGGTTCTTGGCATGAGTACACCGAAGGAGGCTTATTCTGGCAAGAGGCCTGATATTTCCCATTTGCGGATCTTTGGTTCTCCTGTCTACATGCATGTGACGAAGGATGCGAGAAGGAAGCTGGATCCAACTGCTGAGGCTGGAATATTTGTGGGGTACACTGATACACCTCACAACTATCGGGTGTATTTGTCAGACAGTCGCAAGACTGTTGTGCGACGGGATATAAAATTTCAGGAGGAGAAAGCCATGCATTGTTCGCTTGAGAGGGAGCTACACTTGCATGCAGATGAGGAGCTGTTAGTTCCTAAGGAGGAGCTTCCGGATGTGGATCAGCCACAAGAGGAAGTTCAGGAGGTGGAAGAAACCACCCATGCAACGCCAACCATCAGAGGGCGCATGCGCACTATAGAAGCTGAGCGACTGGCTCGAGATGCAGAGAAGGTTGTAGGACCACCTACAACACAGCGCAGACAGAGGCAGTCACCGGATCGGTACACTGGATACATGGCTCTTGTGAGTCAATGTGTTGTGACGAAGCCATCCTCTTTTGAGGAAGCTGTGGAGGAACCCGCATGGGTTGATGCCATGATCGAAGAATATGATTCGATCATCAGGAACAGTGCATGGGAGATTGTCCCAAGACCTGTTGGGAAATCAGTTGTAGGTTCGCGATGGATCTACAAGGTGAAGCAGGCGGCTGACGGGAGTGTGGAGAAGTACAAGGCGAGATTTGTCGCCCGTGGCTTCTCACAGATCGAGGGGATTGACTATGAGGAGACTTTTGCACCTGCCGCAAGGTACTCTTCCATACGGACGATCCTTGCTCTCTCAGCGCAGATGGGGTGGCACATTCATCAGATGGATGTGAAGACTGCGTTCCTCAATGGAGTTATTGAGGAGGAGGTGTACATAGAGCAGCCTAAAGGTTTCGAGATCTTCAGCAGTGAGTCGCATGTGTTCCGACTCAAGAGAGCACTGTACGGGCTGAAGCAAGAACCTCGTGCTTGGTACACTCGGATAGACAGCTACTTCACCGGGCTTGGATTCTCCAAGAGTGAGGCGGATCCAAACCTGTACCAGATTGTGGTGGAGGGGAAGTTGTTGATCATCGTACTGTATGTAGATGATCTGATTTTGACTGGCGATGAGCAGTTGATACTTTCATGCTATGTTGCACGGGTACCCGCACCCGGGGGTAGGGTGCCCGCACCCGCACCGGGTTCCCGTCCCCACGTACCGGGTGCTGGGACGGGTTCTTCCCAGAAGAACCCTGAAGAACCCGATTCTTCATGGAAGAACCCGAAACGTCCAACTCAAAAACAGGGTTCTTTTAGGGTTCTTCGGGTGCTTTTAGAGTGCTTTTAGGGTTCTTTTAGGGTTCTTCGGGTTCTTTTAGGGTTCTTCAGCGACGGAGAACCCTGAAAATGGGTTCTTTTCGGGTTCTTCGAGGGCAATTTAGGCTAATTTTTATTTTATTTTTTAATCAAAATTTGACTATAATCTAAATTTTTTTAATTAAAATTTAAGATTCTTTTATTAAAATTAAAATTAAATAATTTATAACTTATAAGTTAACTATAGCCTATTCGATTTTTTTTATTTTATTTTTTTTAAATTCAAAACTTAAATTAATTTATTAAAAATTTAAATATTAAATAATAAAAACATAAAAATTAAAAATTTAAATTTAAATTTAAAACTTTAAAATTAAAATTAAAATTTAAAACCTAAAGGCTAACTCATAAACTTAAAAACTAAAAATGAAATTAAAACTTAAAACTAAAAGTGTTCGACCAACCCTAAGACTATACCACCGAACTATACCACTGTCTATCGATCGATCATTGACTATACCAGCAACTGAACTATACCACTGTCTCTGTCTATCGATCATCGACTATACCATTGCGTCTGCAAGTCTGCAACCAAGTCTATCGACTGCAACCGGCGCTGGCACCCTCGACCTCACCCTCCTCCACTGCCTCTGCATCTGTCGCCCGCCGTCCAGCCGCCGTCATCCTCAGCGCTGTGCAGACAGGGAATTTTTAAATTTTTATTTTGTATCATCATGTTTCCAAATCACATTAGCTGCAAAAGTCAATGAAATTGCCCACTTGCTCTGCAGTCAGTTGCATAAATAATCAGCATCATCAAAAACGTATAAGTTATAACTAATAATTTAATAAATCATTGCAAGCCCAAACTTGCGGAAAACCTAAAATACCCTTTGAAAGCATCAAGTCAATGACTATTCATCACAACAGAAACTTGAACTAAGGGAAACGATATGGAAAAAGATCAGCTGACTGTTGAAGGCGAGTTAAACAGCTTTGCAACACCTAATCAATGCAGGCACATAGGATGTCTTTATGCAACGAATTATTGAGGAATGGACAGTCTACGATGGTCATATTTAATTTTTTAAATTTCCCAGATACAATACCTTAGAAAGCACATATAAATTATAATGAATAGCAATCCTCGGCCTTTGAATTGGTCTCAATTAAGTCGATGTTCCTTCTTTGTTTCCGATTGTGAAGTAAGGTGAGTCCACAACCCATATCTCATCCACCACAATCACACCTGCCACCGAGTCTCCACATCTGCTGGCACTAGAGCCTTTATACTTGTCTTGCATTGCCTTTTACAATTTAAGTGACAGCTTCCAAGTCCTTCACCTGGAGACTGGAAATTGCCAACTGGTCATCAAGATTCAAAAGCACATCCTGGTGAACTTTCACCTGGAGACTGGAGACTGGTCATCAAGATTCAAAAGCACATCCTGGTGAACTTGGGGTAGGGCTCATTGCGGAATTATCGCTGCATTGATGAATGTTGAATGTTCATTGTTCAATGATGTGCATGTTTAAATCTTTGATTCTTGAAGTTTAAACTTTAATTTTTAAATAAAAAATATTTTATTTTTCTTGTTTTATACAAATTCACATATATAAATTATAATTTATATATAATATTATATAATATAATATATATATAGTATATACCCCCGACGCACCCACGCACCCTGTTTCAAAAAGTGTCGTCCCCGTCCCCGTCCCCGCAACATAGCTTTCATGCAAGGAGGATCTTGCACGAGAGTTTGAGATGAAGGACTTGGGCATCCTTCATTATTTCCTGGGATTGGAGATTTGGCAGTGCAGCGGAGGACTGTTTGTTTCTCAGGGCAAGTATGCTCGGAAGATTCTGGAGAGGTTCAACATGCAAGGCTGCAAGCCTGTTGACACTCCTCTTCCTGGTGGTTGGAGGAAGGAGGATGCTACTTCAGCGGAGGTAGTGGATGCCACTGTCTATCGACAGTTGGTGGGGTCGCTTATGTATCCGGTCAATACACGACCCGATATATGCTATGCAGTTAACCAGCTTTCGCAAGCTATGGTTAAGCCTACCAAGCTCTTTTGGAAGGCATGCAAGCATGTATTGCGCTATATCAGAGGCACATCGGGATATGGTCTATGGTACAGACAAGAGGATGGAGCGAAGCTTTACCAATTATGCAGACAAGGTGGAGGTCAAATGTGACCCAAGAGCACCACCGGGAGAGCGTATTGGGTCGACACAAATGTCAGCTTCGGCATGAAGCAAAGATCCGGGTACCTGGGCCCAGTACGAGTGCACATTGGCAGCAATTTTGGCCGTATGCGAGGCTATATGGATGAGGAAGATCCTCTGTGCTTGTTCCGGCGGTACTTGGAGCTCAAAGGATCTGATCGTGATAACCAGAGTTGCATTAAACTCTCAACTAATCCAGTATTTCATGATAGGTCCAAACACTTCGACATCAGGTACCATCATATCAGAGATTGTGTTCAGCGGAGAATCATGATGCTTTCATATGTTCCCACTAAGGATCAGGATGCCGACATCCTGACGAAGGCGCTCACCAGGAGCAAGTTCGAATTCCACAGAGGCAGGATAGGGGTTGCAGATAATCCATATCTTGCTGAGAGGGAGTGTTGAAAATGCAGCAAGATGATGGAGCTTAGTGAAATGAAGTCGCCTTCAATAAGTGGGCCCGCAGGCAAATTTTGGCGCAAAGTCTATTTTTAGACTATGTCTATTTTTAGACATATGGAGCATGGTCCAGGGGTTGCAGTATGTTATTCTTGGAGTATTGGTCATGTTGGTAAAAATAGATGGGACTCTATTTTTGTGACCTATAGGTCGATAGGTTGATGTCTATTTTTAGACTGCCTATCCTAAAAATAGGGAAGTCAAATATTATTTACCCTTAATAATATTTGGACTCTAAACAGCAGTTTACTCTCTTGGAGCACTTCAGTTCGAGCTACAAAAGTGGCTCATGCATCTGACAAAGGAATTACACTATTCCCAAGGGTTTGATGGCATCATGCATGGTTGACTTCAGTTGGACTTCAGTGGCAGAAGTTTGGTGGAGTTAATGAGACAACTAGTGGAGTTGTGTTCTGTTTATTTTAGTTGAACTAGTTGAGATTAGTTTAAATAGCTAATCAATTAGTTATGAGTGGAGTGAATTAAATATTATTTAATTCATTAATTAGTAACTCATTATTCAACTCAAGAACACATCAGTTCACTACAGTGCATGGACAGTTCAGTGGAGACCAGTGAAAGAGGTAGATGAAAGGGTGGAGTTAGCTATCAGTGGCGACATCAGTTGTGCATGAGATTTGCACCATACTTGGAGGAATTGCCCATGATGATTGCACTGTCAAGCCAAGGAGATTCGAACCTTGGATCTCTATATAGATAGGCCTGGATTGCGCAATAGAGGCAAGGCAATTGGCGGTGAGTTTTGAACCAGTAACCTGTTCAAAACAAAGCTAGTTTGTGTGTAACTTTATGAGAAAGTACTGAGTACTTGTGAGGAGTATTGTACGGAGTTTGTTACATGATTTATCCATTATAATATACACAATAGCTGTGGGGTTTTTAGCTATAAGCTTTCCCCATACATACTGTGTTAATGTGTATGATGATTTGATGTGTTATCGTTTGTTTTATTTTCCGCATGTTTGATGATCTGAGTGGAAGAGATTATGTGTTGCATATAAATTCGAATTGTATGTGATCAGGATAGTCTCGGTGGATAATTAATCATTATTCAGCAAATTTCTACAGATATTGCTCATTGTACCCTCTACTGAACATTTGAAGACAATCTAATTGAAGAAGAATTTCAAAGGGTTTTCCCCCTTGTTGGGTTTTTCCTTGGTCTTTGACCAAATCGGTGTCTCTTGTTGATGTGTTGATCGTCTCCTATTGTCATTGCATTTACTGTTGTATCTTCAATTATTGTTGATGATTGGAAGTATTATTTATTGTTGAAAATTTTGCTAATTGAATTGGGCTAAAGTAATTGATACAGCATAGAGCAGTGTAATATTAACACCCCCCCGCACACTATTTGCCTCACACCTCTCTCCCTCTCTCACCAAGCATTTGTGAGCATTTGGGGTTTATTCGAGCATTGTTGAAGAATTGTGATTTAGAGTGAGCTTGTCGCTTTGAGCCA
The DNA here is from genome assembly GCA_034641835.2 of Pinus albicaulis. Classification (NCBI taxonomy): domain Eukaryota; kingdom Viridiplantae; phylum Streptophyta; class Pinopsida; order Pinales; family Pinaceae; genus Pinus; species Pinus albicaulis. Next base: position 938,200,871 of record CM076574.1, read on the forward strand.
AAGGATGGTCCTATAGCTCATGTCAAGGATCATATTTCCAAAAGCGATGATGAGTTTAATGATTGATGATGTTGATCAATGATATGTAGTAGACTAGTATTTTGTAACATGTTGCTTTTAAGACTCTAGGGGCCACTTAGAGCCTTGCTGATTATGTATTTTGTTTTAAATATGTATTGCACTTAGTGTTATTTTGATATATTCACCCTTACATGATATATACTTTAGTTCGATTTGCATAATTTGTCTTTAATGGTTTTGAATCATGGTTTTGAAACTTTAAAATATATTTTTTTCATTAAAATTTTAATATTTTATGGATTTTTTAGTAAATCAAGTCATAAAGTTTAAACCAGCCCTATTTCAATCTAAGTCTAAATAGAGTCCCAGTGAAGCCTCAATTGCTTCCAAGTCTGAGTCCTACCTTAAAACATTGGTATGTGGGAAATGGAGCATCACTATTACATGGATCTGGAGATTTAAATTTGGCAAGAGATGCAAGCATAAGGAAGAGTGCTTCAAGTTAAAGCTTCTACTTAAGATCAAGTACGATTTCCTAGTTTCATGTGCATCAGTGTGCAATTTCTTTTAGTTCAACTAAAACAATTACATTGCAATGTCATTTGCCAATTGTGGGGCCATTTGACTTTGTAAGTTGATTACAAAGTTGACAATCAAATGATGGATCCCATTGATATGTAATGTGACAATCATAGCTGCATTAATCTCTCTAAGAATCCAATTTTTCATGATCACTTCATGCACATAGATAGATATCCAATACTATTTCATAAGAGATAAAGTACAAAAGGGAGCTATTGTTCTTCACTACATTCCTACTGATTTGCGAGTTGTTAACATTTTGCTGAAATTCCTAGCAAAGGGGAAGTACAGTATTTTGAGAGAGAAGCTAGGGTTGGTGGAGAACACCTTCTTAGCAAAGGGGGAGTATTAATTTTTGGTCGCTTCAAGTTGTTATCCTAAAAAGAGAGTACACGAGTGGTAGAGGCTATTTCTTGCAGGATGGGTGTGCCACAAGGGAGAAATTCCCTCACAACCTTATGACAAATTCCATATACTTGTAATACTTGGCATCTTCTATTTTTGGCCAATATAAGGTTCACAAACTCTATGACAATCATGACAAATTTTCAGACACGGCTATGATAGCTCTATGCCAAATTATTTTCATGGAAGAATGTGTAAGAATTATTCTAGACATAGGTAGGGTGCAATGCTTGGAAGATATTCCTTTGTATGTGGGGGGCCTTTCTTTGAGCCCTATCATTAGCAATTAAGTTTTGTAATTGATTTCCCCCCTTGTCAAGTTGACCACACGATGGAGGGCACACTAATTAGGGTTATATATCAATCATACGAAGTCTGTCCACACAGTTTGAGAGCGTGAAGGCTTTAAAGAAGCCATTGTAATCCATCTTGGACAATGCTGTATTCCTTCTATCATGTTAACAAGAAGATAGTAATTGTTATTACAAAATGCCAACTTCTTGTTCATACATTCATGCTACACATTTCTTAGATTACAGTTCATCTTTTGTAGGGCTAATCTCATCTCTTGATTAGTGATGTATACACTTGAATTTTTCATTTAGCACTTTTGTTTATGCAATCGGAAGCTTTAATATGTGCTTTAGTTTTTTGGTTTTAGTAGTAGTACAAATTCTTCGAGTACAAAAATGTGTATCATGAAGATGTAAAATTATGACATTGCCTGCCACCTATTATCCACCTCAATTGTGTTAATTTTCTAATACTCAACAGTTAACTTGAAAAGTTTTCTAAGACGCATGAACTAAAAATTGAACTACTATATTCATTGATTAAATATACTAAGTATCCTAACAAAATTGCAGCGAAGAATAAATTCATAAAAACACGAGCATACAATTAACAAAACACTAGAAATACCCAGGAAACCCCAACTAGGGAAAACCTCCTAATTTGTGTTTTTATTGATTTGCTCAGGAAAATCTCAATAAATTAATTACAAATCACTTGCAAAAAATTCCCTTCTTACTCATTGCTCCTCAACACAATATCCCACACACCCTAGACCAATTCGATCTCTCCCTTGCACAGTGGTACCAACTATACAGGTTAAATTGTCCCTTGTGCAAGGTAGGGTGCATTGCTTGGAAGATATTCCTTTGTATGTGGGGTCCTTTCTTTGAGCCCTATCATTAGCAATTAAGTTTTGTAATTGATTTCCCCTCTTTTCATGTATGACTACAAGAGGGAGGGCACACTAATTAGGATTATATATCAATCATACGAAGTCTGTCAACACAGTTTGAGAATGTGAAGGCTTTAAAGAAGCCATTGTAATCCATCTTGGACAATTTTGTAATCCTTCTATCATGTTAACAAGAAGATAGTAATTGTTATTACAAAATGCCAACTTGTTGTTCATACATTCATGCTACACATTTCTTATATTAGAGTTCATCTTTTGTAGGGCTAATCTCATCTCTTGATTAGTGATGTCTAAACTTTTGAATTTTTCATTTAGCACTTTTCTTTCTGCAAATCAGAAGCTTTAAGAGGTGCTTTAATTTTTTGGTTTTAGTAGTAGTACAAATTCTTCGAGCACAAATATGTGTATCATGGAGATGTAAAATTATGGCATTGTCTGCCATCTATTAACCACTTCAATTGTGTTAGTTTTCTAATATCCATCAATTAACTTGAAAAGAATTCTAAGGCGCACGAACTAAAAATTGAACTACTATATTCATTGCTCAAATATACTAAGTAAATCCTAACAAATTTCCAGGAAAAATTGATTCATAAAATTACAAGCATACAATTAAAAAACACTAGAAATACTCAGGAAACCCCAACTAGGGAAAACCTGCTAATTTGTGTTTTTATTGATCTGCTCAGGAAAATCTCAGTAAATTAATTACAAATCACTTTGGAAAAATTCCCTTCTTACTCTTTGTTCCTCAACACAATATCCCATACACCCTAAACCAATTCGGCCTCTCTCTTGCACAGTTGTAACAACTATACAGGTTAAAATACCCCTTGCTCAAGCTATCTCAACCTCCTTAAGAGATGCTCTCCCTGATCCCACGCCTTTCTCTAGAACTATTTTCCCTGAGCTCAAAACACAAATTCTCGCTAGTGCATAATAATATGATTCAACAAGTCTGGTCCTCAAGTTCCCTGAGCTCAAAACATAAATTCTCACTAGTGCATAAAGATATGATTCATCGAGTTTGCGCTCTTCTCTTTGGATCGAACCACTCTTCAACTCAAGCGAACTGACTCCTTGAGCCCAAGTCAAACTACCTCACTGAACTCAAGTCTAACTAACATCTAGAATTCAAGCGAACTGGCCTTTTGAACTCAAGTCAAACTACCTCACCAAATTGAAGTCGAACTGAGATAAAATCTCCATGCATGCTCAGTTCGATTTACTATTTTTGACTATAGGAAAATTAGAGAATTTTCCTAAGTCAACACTAAGAGAAAGTAGAATACGACTTAGCTTCACATGCGGGTTCTTCTGTCAAATATGGAGCATTGCTAAATTTAACAGAACCCTTCCATCTCTAACTTCAATTAACAAATTGCCACAAAGTCTTGGGTCTTAGAATGTGTTGAGAATTTTTATTGGGAAACAAAGGTAAGTGGGGTGGAGGTCAAAGATTGATGGGAAGACAAATCACCTCCACCCCATGCCCAAAGGAGTAGAGTGTGGAATGTGGGAAAAGTAAAGGCAAACAACAAACAGGCATGAAGGAAAGGAGAAATGGAGGCAAAGTGGTAAAAGGAAAAGCAAGCAAAGGTAAGCGCATGGAAGGAGAAGAGTGAAACACCCCTAGCCTTTGTTCTCTGCCCAAAGTAAATAAAGTGAGGAAGGCAATACTGACAAGTTGAAGATGGAAGGCAGGAAGGTGGAGAGTCACTAAGCTAGGAAAGTAAGGAAGTATGAAGGTGAGAAGGAGTTAAGGCAAAGTGTGGAAGGGAAATGAAAGGTAAGCGAAGGTAAGAGCATGGAAGGATAACAGTGAAACATTGCAATCTGACACTCTCTACCCAAAGGGAAATTGAAGGATGGTGGAACAAAGAAGGTGAAGACAAAGGGATGGATGATAGAGAGAAAGTAAGACAAGAAAGCAGATGCGGTGGAGATAAGTGAGGATGGAAGGGAAACATAAACATGGAAGGGGCGATGAGGTACGGAAAGAGCTTAAAGGAAGGAGATGAGGGAATAATCCCCACCCCATGCCCTCAACCCAAATAGAAGGAATGTGAAGGGAGGGAAAAGGAAGGTGAGAAGAATAGGAAGGCCACCTCATACATCAAAAGATGGGGTTTAAGTCCTAGCCCTCTGGCGGCAGAGGATGGGCTTTCCATGATCCCTACCTATGCCCCAAAACATGACTCTAAGTCACAAGAGGAGTCAGGATGGACTTTTGCAACCCCAACTTAAGCCCAAATAAAGATTAAAGAGAGCTTAGCTCCAAGGTTTTAAAAAACCTAGGTCCAATAACTAAAAAGAACTTAGCCCGAAGGTTTAAGGGAAATAAGAAGAAAGAGAAAGATAACAGGGACAAAGGATGGACTTTCCGCCACCCCAACCTATGCCAAAAGAAAGATAAAAGGAATTCAGTCCAACAATTGAAAGGATCTAATTCTAATAACTAAAAACGCTTAGCTCCAAGTTTTAAGGATAATAAGACTTAAGGAAGGGAGAAGAGAAGAAAAAGAAAAAGGTGCAAGTCTTTGCACAGAGAAAAAAAAAAAGTTGAAAATGATATGAAAACTCGCATTACACACAGTCTTAAAAATCAGTCCATTCGACCCTGTGGAGATAATCTATGAGCAGCCCAAACACATTAATACTGCACTGAAGTCAATGACCCTCTTCGTGCAGGAAGTCAATGGCCCTCTTCATGCTCCTGCTCATGAAAGACAAACTTGGTGCCAGTTTAACTTTGAGGTAAAGTTGAACATGCTGCAACGAGGGGTAGCTCTGAGATACAACACCATAAGCAAGCATTATGCATGTTACCTATTGTTGATTCAGAAATGACATGATTAGCTGTTAGCATCGTTTATCCCGAAGATCATTTCTACTTTGACAGAAGATTTTTCAGGCCCTTTCCTAAAGTGGTTACCTGAACTTAAACAAAAATACTAGGTATTCTTAGATCACAGAATATTCCGATATCATGCTCCAGAATGAGGAGACAGGATTTATGTTTATGAGTATTTTTAGAGTAGTCTAAGGTAACATGTAGTGCAAAATCAGAACTCTAGGAACAACAAACTGCTCAGGAAATATTTTATCCCGAAGATTATTTCTACTTTGACAGAAGATTTTTTGGCCCCTTACCTATAGTGTGGTTACCTGAACTCAAACAAAAATACTAGGTATTCTTAGATCACAGAATATTCCAATGTCATACTCAACAATGGCAAGACAGTATTTGTGTTTATGAGTATTTTTAGAGTAGTCAAAGGTAACATGCAGTGAAAAATCTGAAGTCTAAGAATAACAAACTGCTCAGAAAATTATTTTAATTTATGTTGGTTATACTGCCCTCTCGGACCACACTCCATCCAGAGCCCGGGTAAAGAAAAGAAAAGTGAAATTTAGGAAATGGTTCTCTTTGTCTACACATTCCCTACTATCACAACATGTCCGACTGTCGACAAGCCTGATATAGACTTCCCATAGACTTCCCGCACGTAAATATCCGTAAACCAAGGAAGTGTCTGCCCTGCCCTCCTACATTTGGAACCCGGAACAGGGTAATACAGAAATGTAATAACTAATACATTTAGAAGCCAGAACAGAGTATACAGAAATGGAATACAAGAAGATATATGGGAAAGCTAAAAGCCATATATACATGGGGATGCATCCCCACCCCTTGACGACCCGTTCCCCAACTTCCTCTGTCCCAGCGACTCCGGACGCCTCAACGACGTCCAACATTGGTTAGGGACACCCTTAGGGTCGTCCCCATGGCTCTAGGATGTCCCTTCCCAACATCATGGACCAGAGAATTCCAAGATGTCACTCAATACATCAGAAACGTTTGGATGCCCCAGCATACAAAAGTCCAAAGAGCGCGCCAAAACAGGAGCAGGGCATTCCCCATTCTCTCAATAAATATGGAACATTTGGGTATCCTTGCATGTGCCAATTTCTGTTGGCCAAGGGTTGATTGATTGTGGTCAATAGCATCATTTATAACAACAACAAAACCACAAAAAACTTATTTCAAAAGGAAAAGGTCTGGTCTAACCCTATCAAATTCTTAGAAAAACAGCCCCCGGTTTATTTCCATTCATTATTTGTTGTTTGTGACTGCATTTGCTATTTGGATCATAGGAGTCGGATCTTGTAGTTGCTATTTGAAGTTTAAAATGCTGTGGGCTAGTTATTTAAGAAAAAGGTTAAAAATTGTTTACAGCTGAATTTGTTTTTCAATGTTTGGATTTAGTTATTTTGAAGTGAAGTGGAATGTTGAAATATTTTTGGGTTATTTATATTTGAAATTTGGGACAATTTATTTAGTTTACACAATTTAAGTGTTTTTTAAAATTTTAAAATGTTAAATTCATTTATACATTTTAAATAATAAAAAATCATAATTTTATTCAAAATTGTATTATATGATTCCAACCAAAATAACTAAAACATAGAAAAGTTATCTTTATCATTTCTTTTCTGCAACTGAGTTTGCAAAATCTTTGTTTATTATTTCCCATCTAAGATACTTTGAACTTTGGATTATGCGGTATGTAATATTTTGGCCCTCGGGTATATTTTGATTTGGAATTGGATTATGCACCTGCTCATTCCTCATTAACTTGTTAACATTTTAGATTGTATGGCAACAGCGTTTGATCTTTGAATTACATTGATGTTCATGTTTCGTAGTTTATGTTTGATTTTTAAAATTCTTATGAACAATTCTTTCAAAACTTTGAATATATATATATATATATATATATAAAACTGCCAGTCTACTATTGCAGGTAAGTTTGTTGTTTTTTCCTACCGATATAGTTTGGACTATGGAATATGCAGAATTTTGGCGCTTTGACATATTTTAATTTGGAAACTGGACTATGCATTTGCTCATTTCTAATTACTTGTAATTTTAAGATTTTATGATAATAGTATTTGGTATTTGAATTAAATTAATATTTATGTTTCATAGTTCATGTTTGATTTTTTTTTTAAATTATGAACAATTTTTGGAAAATTTTGAAATTTTTTTTTTTTTTTTTAATTTTGATTTTTAAAAGTAATATTTGTGTCATTCCAAAAAGTTTTGGGTTGCATTCTAGTCGTCCCCAACACCCAAGTCCCATTTATGAAACTCATACAATTTAGTTATGTTAAATTTGGACAACTAGGTCCAAACTCCATGTTATGATGCTCAGATTAAGAGGCTAATATTTTTGTTGGATTCCTCTTTCGGAGAGGTGTAAAATCCATATATAATATGTCTTAATCCGATGAGCAGAACATTTATTTTGAATTTATTATTCATAATAAATTATGTGTGCAGGTCGGCCTTAAGGTTTCACACCCCCAGCAAATGTGTCACACGCCCCAATGATGGATATAAATACAGGCAAAGTTGGAGAGCATTTCATCACAACACAACTCACATCATCTTCTCTCATCTGATTTAGTACGAGCTCCTTGGAGGACGAGTTCAGCCCACACGTGTGAAGGAGAAGAAGGACAAAACAGTACGGCTGAGTTGAAGGACGATTTTCTGCAGTTAGGGTTTTGCAGAAAGTTTGACCAGTGTTGACTTTGGTCAACGCATGGTCCAATTGGGCTGAAAATTTGTGGGAAGTTCGATTTTGGAAGGCCGTACTATTTGGCACAGAAATCGAGGTCAAAGGGTTGACCAATCTGCTGCTGCGTTGACTTTTAGCTTGCTGCCCTGCGTTGACTTTTTCAGTACAGCGTTGACTTTTTTGGAGTTGACTTGGGTTGACTCGTTTACTGATTGGAGGACTGTTGTGACACATGCTGGGTTGGCTGACCAAGGAGACTTTGCTGGTTGAAGCATCCTGTTGACCGCCGTAACGAACCACCACATTTTTCCTGTTTCTAATTTGTCTTCTGTAAGATCCACTTATATGTTCTATCTGCATTTTGCTTAACTATTTGTATGATTGCTGTGAGAAAAGTAAAATTGCTTCTAGCATAGAACATCTACAAAACTTTACATGGTATCAGAGCTGAGGTGAAGACAAACTCTATCTTTAGCAATCACCACCGGAAGAAATGGGTTCCACTAGTCTTGAATTCAAGGAGAATGACAAGCTGACTGGAAGGGATGACTTCCATGCCTGGAAGATGATATTAGATCTCAAGTTGGAAGATCATGATCTCTTGGATCATGTGCTGGGTAAGATTCAAGAACCTCCATCCAATGCTACCGCCGCTGTTAGAAACAAGTATAAGAAGGGAGAGATCAAAGCAAAGCTGATGATCAGGGAATCCATACATAAGAGCCTGGTTGCCTATATATCTGAACTAGGCACATCCAAGGAGATGTATGACAAATTGATCCTCATGTTCAAGGTAAACAATGTGAACCAAGTGCTATTCCTCAAGAACAAGTTGAAGAATATGAAGAAGGGTCGGGATGAGTCTATTCAAACTTTCTTTCTGAAATTGACCGAAACAAGGAACAATCTGCTAGCTTTTGGGGAGACAATAGCTAATCGTGAGATGGTTCTCACCGCACTTGGAGGACTCCCATATGAATGGCAAGTATTCACAACTACCATTCTCAACAATAATACCATTCCTAACTTTGATGAGCTTATGTCTAGATGTATGCAAGAAGAAACAAGGATGAAGGAATTCGATAATGACAGAAATGTTGCCTATGGTGCTCATACCCGAAAGAAGAACTCTGGTGGTTCTAAGGACAAAGGAAGAACAAGGACTCAAGAGAAGAAGGGAAAATGTTTCACCTGCCATAGGCCCGGTCACTATGCTAGAGAATGCCCCTTCAAGAAGGATTCTCCCGATAGTGATGATAACAACAACAACCGAAGGAATGGGAATCGAAGAAATGACAAATCCAAAGGAAAGAGGAAGGCTCACTTTGGAGGAAACAATCAACCTTCTAAAAGGTCCAGAAACACCAGGTATGAGGAGTCTAATGTTGTTGATAAAAGAAATGAGTATATTCTTGTATCTGCTCTCTCAGCTGCATCTCCGCCCGACACTATGGATGTCTGGCTAATCGATAGTGGTGCCTCAAGACACATCACCGGATTCAAGGAAGCACTTTCCGACATGGTTGAAAGGGATACTAATCTAGAAATTATCCTTGGGGATAATGCCACTTATCCTGTGAAAGGGACAGGGACTGTGACCCTCCACTTGTCCCAAGGACAAGTCCTCCGTTTGCAAGATGTACTCTATGTACCCAAATTGAAGAAGAACCTTGTGTCTGTATCTGCCATGGAAGACAAAGGATTCAATGTAACTTTCTCTGATGGAAAGGTGCTCATGTGGAAGAAGAGCTTCAAGGAAGCTATCTCAATTGGCTTTAGAGTTGGTACACTCTACCAGGTTGGAGGGAGTCCGTTGGGAGCTATGACTTGTGATACTATCCGACAAACCGAACTATGGCACCGAAGATTTGGACACCTTCATTACAAAGCCCTTCCCGAAGCAAGGAAGGTGGTGACAGGAATGCCTGATTTTGGAAATAATCATGAAGGTGTATGTAAGGGCTGTGCTGAAGGAAAACATACAAGGGGACCTTTCCCCTCAAGTGTCACAAAGACATCTGATATATTGCAACTGGTCCATTCTGATCTATCTGGTATGTTGCCCGTGACATCCCTGGGGGGATGTTCTTACTATATGACATTCACTGATGACTTCTCTCGCAAAACCTGGATATACTTCTTAAAGAAGAAGGATGAGGCTTTCATGTGGTTCCGTACCTTCAAAGCCTTGGTGGAAAATATGACAGGGAAGAAGATCAAGATTTTGAGGACTGTTAATGGCACTGATATAGTCAAATGAGTTCAAAGACTTTTTGCAGAGAATTTGCAATTAAGAGGGATCTCACCACCTATATACTCTTTAGTGAAGAGAAGAAAAATACGGACAGGAACCCAAGAATATGGACTCCAATAGGAAGCTTCTGCCATGCTGGTGTACTGTCTACTAAAGTTTCTGTGGGGAGGAGCTGCAAACACTGTTGTGTACATACAAAACTGATGCCCGCATTCTGCACTGGACTCCAAAACTCCCGAAGAGGTTTTCTTTGGTAAGAAACCCAACATATCACATTTTAGAGTTTTTGGATGTCCCCTGTTTACTTTCATGTGCCGAAAGAAAAGAGAAGTAAGCTGGATGCTTCTGGGAAGAAAGGAATGTTTGTGGGCTACAGTGAGACTTCTAAGGGCCTATAGAGTCTCTGTACCTGGTCAAAGGGAAGTAGAGATATGCCATGATGTCACTTTTGACGAAGATGCTTCCCTGAAGAAAGTAGTAGATCTTCCAAGATCTGAAGGAAATCATGACGAAAGGCCTGGAAATCAAGAAGAACCGCAGGATGAGACAATGCCTAATATTGAAGGACCAATGGACCCTGTTGATCCATCTCCTTCAGCACAGGAAAGAGACCATCATGGCTCGGGGACACCTCGAAGATGCGAGGTCATACGCACAAAGAGGACATTCGAGAAAACAAGCCAGTTATAGATGCAGGGTATCTAGGCACATATGAGTACTATTGTACAATCTGAACCTGGATCTTTTGAGGAAGCCGTAAAGCATCAAGTCTGGAAGGATGCTATGCACGAAGAATATGAGTCCATAATGAAGAATGATGTCTGGGATGTGGTCCCGAGACCGAAGGACAAATCAGTTGTCACTGCAAAATGGCTCTACAAGATCAAACATGGATCTGATGGGAGTGCTGAAAAGTTCAAGGCAAGATTTGTTGCCCGTGGCTTCTCTCAAAAGGAAGGAATAGACTATGATGACATATTTGCACCTGTGGCACGATATACCACCATCCAATCAATCATAGCCCTTGCTGCTACGCAAGGATGGAGTCTTCATCAGATGGATGTCAAGACCGCTTTTCTGCATGGTGCAATAAAGGAAGAGGTGTATGTAGAACAACCTCTGGGATTTGAAGTTGAGGATCGAGACACTCATGTCTGCAGGTTGAAGAAAGCCCTCTATGGGTTAAAGCAAGCACCTAGAGCTTGGTACGAGAGGATGGATAGTTACTTGATGAAGCTGGGCTTCACTTGAAGTAATGCTGATCCGAACCTTTACTTCAAGGTTGTGCGGGGAGAAGCCTCTCATTCTAGTGCTGTATGTGGACGACCTCTTCCTGACAGGTGCTGAACCTCTCATTCATCAATGTAAGAGGGAGCTCGCTGCTGAGTTCGAGATGAAGGACCTAGGACTGATGCACTACTTCCTAGGCCTGGAGGTCTGGCAGAGACCTGGAGAGATTTTCCTTTCTCGAGGAAAATACATTGTGAAACTTCTAGAGAGATTTGGTATGGTGGACTGCAAGTCCGTGTCAACACCGATGGAACTCAACTTCAAGAAGTTGAGTGGCAGCGCTGCTGGGCCTATCTTGGCCAATCCTACTGAGTATCGTCAACTCATAGGAGCTTTGATGTTCTTAGTGAACACTCGTCCGGACATATGTTTTGCGGTGAACACTTTGAGTCAACAGATGGTTGAGCCTCATCATTTTCACTGGGTTGGTGCCAAGAATCTTTTGAGATATCTTCGGGGCACGATAAACCATGAAATTTGAGATACCTTTAAAGATGTGATATCGTGGATATGCGATGTCGAATTGGAGGTTTAATTAGATAATGGATCGTAAGAAACAAATCTTGATCTTTGCTTCAATCTTGGTTACCTTCGATCATGGATGAGCGGGGAGCGATCGGTGGCTGAGCACCGCTGAGTCCGAATACATTCGCTGCTAGTATGGTCTGTGTAGGACCAGGTTTGGTTGCGGAAGCTCTTTCGCATTGTTTGGACATGTACTAGATACCCGCGCGATGCTGCGCGGTAATCGGTGGGATTCGTGTATTTGAGAATCACATGTTCCACGGCCAGTCCAAGCATATTGATATCAGGTACCACTTTATCCGGGATATGGTACAGTGAGGCGCCGTAAGGCTCGATCATATAGGAACTGATGAGCAGGTCGCGGATATTCTCACTAAGCCCCTGGGGAAGGTCAAGTTCCTAACCTTCCGTGAGAGTCTTGGTATCGTGGAACGACCCTATGATGTGGGTCCTGTTGGACGATGAGCTCTGGGAGCTCTGGGGGGCTTTGGGGATAGCTTCTCGGAGCTATAAGCACTCATAATGCTTCTGCCCCACCATTGTGATTATTGAGCTGGTTCACCTCTCATTTATCTGTGCCCCGTATGCATCCTACCCATTGAGTTCAGGGCTCATGGGAAGTACCTCTCATTTGGCCAATGAGGTGGGAAAAGCTAGAGACTCTTAGCAAAGACTGATGGACGCATCAGAGATTGCCGTACTCTCTATCTAGGATGGCACGGTCCAACCACTTGATCTGGGATCAAGTTTAGTGAGGTCTGGGACCTCTGCCTGACTTCGGGTCAGATGAACCAACTTTGAGTTGGTTGGATACTCTTTATGAGTTTGATAGAGGTTTCGAACCTCTGGACTGATTATGTCAGTCGGGGGGATGATGTCTTTGTGACTGACCCACTTTTGTTCTGAAATAAAGAGGCCAGCAAAGCAAGTTACGGCGGGATGACGCACGATGTTTGATTGCACTGATGGATGGAGTTCTCCCTAGTTGAGAGGGAGTGTTAAATTTGGACAGCTAGGTCCAAACTCCATGTTATGATGCTCAGATTAAGAGGCTAATATTTTTGTTGGATTCCTCTTTCGGAGAGGTGTAAAATCCATATATAATATGTCTTAATCCGATGAGCAGAACATTTATTTTGAATTTATTATTCTTAATAAATTATATGTGCAGGTCGGCCTTAAGGTTTCACACCCCCAGCAAATGTGTCACACGCCCCAATGATGGATATAAATACAGGCAAAGTTGGAGAGCATTTCATCACAACACAACTCACAACATCTTCTCTCATCTGATTTAGTACGAGCTCCTTGGAGGACGAGTTCAGCCACACGTGTGAAGGAGAAGGACAAAACAGTAAGGCTGAGTTGAAGGACGATTTTCTGCAGTTAGGGTTTTGCAGAAAGTTTGACCAGCGTTGACTTTGGTCATCGCATGGTCCAATTGGGCTGAAAATTTGTGGGAAGTTCGATTTTGGAAGGCCGTACTATTTGGCACAGAAATCGAGGTCAAAGGGTTGACCAATCTGCTGCTGCGTTGACTTTTAGCTTGCTGCCCTGCGTTGACTTTTTCAGGACAGCGTTGACTTTTTGGAGTTGACTTGGGTTGACTCGTTTACTGATTGGAGGACTGTTGTGACACATGCTGGGTTGGCTGACCAAGGAGACTTTGCTGGTTGAAGCATCCTGTTGACCGTCGTAACGAACCACCACATTTTTTCCTGTTTCTGATTTGTCTTCTGTAAGATCCACTTATATGTTCTATCTGCATTTTGCTTAACTATTTGTATGATTGCTGTGAGAAAAGTAAAATTGCTTCTAGCATAGAACATCTACAAAACTTTACAAGTTAAAAACCTGAATGCTCTGTGAAAAAGGGAGTTTTCTAAATTGATTTTAGACACTAATAACTTGTAAGTCATGTAAACCCAGCAACCAATGCTTCATGCAAGTCATAATTCGGATCTTTTGTTTTTAAAATATCTGGTCAGCATGGAAAAAGGTTGCTGGTTTGGTAGGGTGGCAGATGTCAAGCAGTTGAAAAGGGTGGGATTTGGCTTGATGGCCAATTTGGAACTGGAAGGTACAAGGTACTTGTGTTGCTGATATCCCTCGCTTTCAGGCATGGCAGTTGGGAAAATGATTATTTTGTATAAGGTTTTTTGGGATGTCTGTTCTCGCTCTTGGAAGAACTAGCATTATTCTGACCAGCTCAGGAGATTGTTGGTCTCATCCCATAGGAGGATCCATTCAAAATGAGCATTGATATGTCGGGGATCTTTTGGCATGATTGGGAGTGGAGTTTTGGACACCCCTTGGTTAGGTATGATTCTTGAAGATAGTAATACATCCTTCATCAGTGCCATCAGCTTGGTCCAGTTCTTAATGCACAGTGGGTGTCTTCTGATGCAAAGAACCATTCAATCCGGAGATTGCATAATATGCGGTCAGTGCAGCTGTCCTACAAGCTCTGAGTGTTTCCCTGGCTGTTGATTTATCAAGGCCTATTGACAATTATTTAACCAGAATTATCTATGACATAAATAGGTACATGTTTATTACACAGAAACAACATTCATTCAGTTGTCAAATCCGATTGAAGCAATTTCCAGGAACAAATTTAGAATTCCCTATAAGTTTGGATTACCATGACACACTGTAACAACCCTTTTTCAATCACTTGAAATGTATGCGAACAAAATTAAAAGAAAACTATGGGTCAGATTGATACCTATAGATACTCGTGCAACAAAAATAAGTGCATAAAGCTCATAAGCGTCCATAAAGTTATGCTCAACTGACAGATAAAAAAATTCCAAAGATCTGACTATATTTCAAGAGTGCTGCAGAACATACCTGTTCATATATCCGTAACGATGGATCCAAGACATCACTGGAGGCAAGATGCCAAACAAGAAGCAGTTAGCATAGACCCCTGCAAAATCAAGCGCTGCTGCAAAAGCCGTGGGAAAGAAAGTTCCAATTAGAATGGGAGGACCCAGAACAAGACAGATCATTAGGATTTCCCCCATTTGAAAATTATTCGGACTTGAGACTTGTGGCGTCTTGTGTTTCTGGCTTGTAATGGAAGATTTCACAGAAAAGTCCCTTTTGTCCTTTCCAGCCATCCCCTTGTTAAAATTTTGTAGATGTTGGTCATTCTGGGCATAATTTGAGTCATTGTTGGCAGTAATCACCATTTCGTGCCCGTGGCTAGAGGCACTATGCAAACCCATTCCTTGCTGCCCAAGGAAGTCAATGGTACCAGATTTGTGGCCATCCAATGAGTTGTCCAAGTAAGCCTTTTCACAGTATTCGCTTCCATTCTTTTTATCTATAGCATGGCTTCCTCTGACAGCTCCATTGCAACTTCTTAACAATTTGTCAACTTCCCTTTTGTAGGGAAAATTCTTTACAAATTCCTCAGAATGGTGCTGGACAAGAGACTTGATCAAATGTAGGGTATCAGAGAGTTGTTTAGGGAAGCTGAGGGCATAACCTATCAAAGTCGTTCCAAGGGCTGAGAATGCAAAGGCTTGCACTGCAGGTACGGCAGAGGAATTCACAGAAAGCAAAAGTTTTATTGGGTCCAATACCCTGGAAGCCGGACTTGACCTAGCAAGCCCTAAAACAACTACATTCCATGATAAAACCATTGCAAGAGGTACAGCTCCACCACATAGAATAGCTTTTCGAACCTCGTATGGATCTCTTCCCATGACCTTGCATATAAAAGGAGTTATCACATGAAACCCTAATGTAAGCACAGTTACAGGAATAGCAGGCAAAAGCACACTCGGAAACCATGCAGCATGTTTGAAAGATTCCCAGATAAAATGCCTCCTTAACAATATTCCAACCCCTATAAGCCCTGAAATGGATGTAACCATCAGAACGCATAAACCCCTGTTTACTCCATCGATTACACTGAAAGATGCCAAGGTTATAATTCCCCCCACCATACCCGGAAACAGAAGACAGGCCATGAAAGGAGGCAGAAAGGGCAACCACTGCTGAACAAGGGAACCGAGACCAGCAGTGCAAGCAACCAAAAGAGTATAGTTCAATGTTGCATAAATTACTGCAACAACAATTCCCATATTGTCACCTAATGTATGCATTGCTAATCCTGTAAAACTCACCTCATCCAATCCTTGCTCTTCCATGACTGCACAACCGATCTCTGCGACAAGCAAAATAGAAGCAATGACATAGACCCATGAAGCCAAAATTGTCAAAGTTGATGGCAAGGGACCTGCCTTAATTGTTGCTGCAGGCAAACCCAGTATTCCAGGTCCTATAGCAGTGCCCATGATCAAACCCACAGCAGTCCAGAAAGCACCTGAATATCCTGAATCTCTTTTGGGTTCTTCTTCCTCACTCTTATCAGTCTCTAGAGTTGTTTCATGGGATTCAACTCTGGTTCTAAACAGATGCACTGATGGGCTACATTTCTTCGACTTTGCATCGAACAATGGCCGACAGATTTCTTTTCTACTCTCCAAAGGAGTTGATGACAGATAACATGAAGGCAAGCCCAAATCAAATCTGCAATACCCGGATGGTTTACACTCTCTGGAGAATGCTGCGGTCTGGCTCAGCCCGAACACCGAGGGAAGCATCCGAGCTCTGAGCATGGTTTCGATGAGGTGGCTTACGGGACTGTATAGGAGGTTTGTTTAAAACTTCGTTCAAAGTCCACAAAAGTTTTGAATGTCGGACTGTGACGAATGTGCAATGCCTCAGAATTGGTTGGAGAACGCATAATATGCCAGGCCAAGAAGTTTGGTGACACACTGACCGCACTGGAGAGAGTGTTGCTGAGAACATGGGTTTGTGAAGGTGAACGCATTTTCATTCTCTCTGACAAAATCTTTCTTTTTTCCTCGACGGAATCTACAATGAATTTTGCACAAAACTTGTAATTCAAAATTACTAAGTAGTCCCAGAGGTTGCCGCAGAAATGTTCAAATTTGATAGGACACAGGGTGATAATTTTAGTAGCCAACCATTCTCATGTGCTTGTTTTAAGTTAATGTTTTTGGGTATTTTGGGGTTATTTTAATTTAATTTTTATTTACTAAAAGATATTGAAATTTATGATTATTTCTCGGCGTTATTTTTTTTTACTCCTAATTAATTAGAATAAATTTATAAAATTTGTTTTGATTTAATAAAGTTTAAATCTATAAAAAAAAAAATTAGTTTAAATATTTATTTTTATATAATTTATTTTTTTAATTTAAATATTTATCTTTATTACTCTTTGTTGAAAATTTGAATATCTCATTGCAAAATCATCATGCAATCATAAACTTTTATTAATGCAATGTACTATTTTTATTATATTAATACTTTTTATAAATTAAAAATTATATTTTTTTAATTATTTTAATTTTAATTTATATATAAATATATAATATTTTGTTGGGTTAAAATCTAAATTCAAATTTTAATAAAATAAAACATATTTATTTTTATAAACTAAATAATAAATCAGTGTTGATGATGATGATGATGGTTAACGTCCACTGAGACCAATCTTTGGTCTATCGGACATAAAGAAAAGAGTTATTTAATTTTATTTAAGATTTCATTCCTATGCTCAAAAAGCTTGGAGAGAAGCCTCCCAAGGTCACTATAATTATTATATTAAAATAATTTTATTGAATATTTTAGTTCAAATGTCTAAAAATAAAAAATATATAATTCTTGACTTGGACACACAACTTTGATTTGGACTATTAATATAGTTCAAATATAAATGCAAATATAACATATCATAGTTTTTTAAAGTTATGTTTGCATAGACATTGAAATTAGGGTCTTGCTTTTTAATTACACGATCAAAACTTTACCAATTAGTAAAACTCAAAGTAATGGAATTTTAAACCTTAACATTAATTTGAATTCGATATTTTTATTGTAATTAAACTTTATTTAAACTAAGTGGCAAGACTAACTACTATGTTCTTGTTTAGCCTTAAACAGAAGGGGGGAGTTATTACTAGCAATATTATGTGAATGTGAATTGATTGCTTATCATTTGTTAAGAAGAATTAGGTTTTTTGAAAAAGTTTTTTACTACCCATTTTTATTATTTTATTTTAGATTTTGAATTATTAATTTGTTGGTTTACATTTAAAAAATAAAAATTAGCTCAACTACATTAATAAATGTCCTTGATAAACCTCCATAAATATATCAACCACATTTATTATTATTTATTTATAAATATTAACATTAATAATTTTATTATTAATTATAAATTATATAATTTTTTTAGACAGAAGCGATTAGTTTTTATTAGAAGGCGCCAAAACAGTGGCATTGAGCAAATACAATACTGCTCTGGCTGAGAGCGCAGAGCAGAGTTTTTCTTTTGAGACAGAAGTCATTGAAACAGAGATTGCGTCCACCCAACTGAAGATTTCTGAGTTCAAAGCTATCTTGATCGAAGGGAGCGCTGGAGTAGGCGTCGAACGGAGGATCTCTGAGATTGCCAACAGGGCCACAGGTGAGCGTTGAAAACTGGGTGAAGCAGGTGGCATGATGTCCTTCCGCATCAGCATGCAGGTCCATCAATTGGCATTTCAGGAGATCATAAGTAGATCCCTTCTTACTATTTCCTGAGGATCCGCTATGCGTAGCTAACTGAGCAAATTTACTTTTACCACTAATGTTGAAGTTGATCGCCCAGCCTCCTCTCATCAGGATGCAATTAGTTACAGCATTGAAATCTGGGAAACACAGAGCATGAATCTGGAAGTGAAAGACAGGCTGCTTCTTAAGGAAATGAACCAAGTTTTTTGACATGAGACGGTTCAGACAGAACGAAGGCTGGATTGGGCTTGGAGTCAAAGGAATACCCAGAAGAGAAGAGGCCCAAAGAGCACCGGACTTAAGGGATATTGCAAATGGAATCAGCATGATTAACTGAAAGAGATCTTTTACTCCGCATAGAGCCGAGATTGGCTTCCTTGTCCGCCTGGGAATTTAACTTCCTGGGAATATGATAGAATGAGATCTTGTGAAATTTAGGCAATATAAGTCTGATTTTCCTAAGGATGGAGGATAAATGAAGCTGAGAAGGATTCTTGTGGATGTTCAGTGCCTGGATAATGAGCCTGGAGTCCCCGAAGACAGAAATGGAGAGGAAGTTACCTTTGATCGCTTGATTAAGACCCTGCCACAGAGCAAGAGCCTCCGCTCTGTTATTATATTCCTTGCCCAAACCCCAAGCAAACCGAAGCACATCAGAACCATCAGGACCCAAGAGAACCCCACCGCCTCCAGTAATACCAGGGTTGCCTTTGGAGGCCCCGTCAAAAAATAGACAATGTTCGTTCAGAGCCGACCTCCACTTAATGAACTCCTGCTCGTCTAGACGAATTTCCCAGTTGGAGAGGGCACTAGCAGGAAGGAGGGAACAATCCTTATGATTTGGGACCAATCCTTTCAACCAGAGATCCTCCTCACTGTCCAAAGCTTTTCCGAACTTTTTGGCAGAATTGGCTTCTAGAGCTTCTCCCAAGAGAGCTTTGACTTTAACGATGACTCTAGACAAATTACAGCTTTCGTTTCTGAATAATCTGTTGTTCCTTTCCAGCCACAGCTTCCAGCAAACGAACTTGGGGATCCACTGCCAGCAAGTTTTGAGAAGATGATTTTTGGAGAGACCAAACGGAGCTAATTTGATCCATTTTTTAGAGAGATTTGGGATGTTCTGAGGAAGCTCTATTTTGTCAGAATTTAGCATCAGGACCCCCTTCCAGACTTCTTGAGCAAAAGGGCAAGTTAAGAACAAATGATCAACGGTTTCTTCATCTGACATACAAAGATTGCACCTGGATGGTCCTTCCATACCACGCCTACGGAGATTATCACGAGTGAGGATACTGTTGTGAGCTAACGTCCAGCAGAAGAAATCTACTTTGGGAAGAGAGGGGGAATCCCAAATAAATTTCCATTGAGCAGGATTTGGAGGAACATTCGGAATGGCCATCATACTTTTGTAGCCTTCAGAAGCTGAATAAGAACCTGAGACTGATCCCCACCTTCGTTTGTCCTTAGCAGAAGCTTTTAATGGGGATTTCCCTTGAAGTCTATCCAAAAGTACTGAGGCTTCACCTTCCAGCCACTGAGGGACCTCCCCCAGGTGCCAGTTGTCCCATAGACAAGTTACATCCTCCGTCCAAGTGGATATGTCCCAGAGGGTATTTAAATTGCGGGCCTGAAGTCAGGCTTTGATATTGGCAAGATCTTCCATCTGACTCAAAGGTTGATCACCTAGAATAGGATCATCCCAGATTCTAATTTTTTGCCCATTACCTGGAATCCAATACAGCTTATGGCTAAAGTGCTCTAGGGCTTTGAGGTAGAGCTTAAAAACAGGAGAACCTTTGGAGGTTCTAGGAAGCTGGTCCAAGCATCTAAGTCACTTCCCATGAAAATATTTTTTCCACAGGACTTTCTTGCTCCAACTTAAATTTCCAGAGATAATGTTCCATAGCAGCTTGGAACCCAAAGCCAGATTTTGGACAGCCAGATCTCGTATTTGGAGACCTCCTTCCATAAATGGCTTTTTAATAGTGTCCCATTTAACAAGATGCAGCCTTCTTTCATTGTTTTTTCCCCCTTCCCACAGAAACCGCCTTAGAAGAGCTTCCATTTTGTTGATGAAGGTTTTTGGGGCAAGGAGGATGGAGTGATGATATAACGGCAGACTTGAGAGAACAGCTTTCATCAGAATGATCTTTCCTGCATTATTCAGCCATGAAGCCCCCCAGGCATGGATTCTGATTTTAAGCTTGTCCAGCATGGGCATCCAATGAGCTACTTTAGGATTGGTCTTGAAGATTGGAATCCCCGGGTATTTAAAAGAGTCCCAGGCCGAGGACCCTTCCATATCAAGAATCCTTGCAATTTCTGTTAAATCCTTTACCGAGCAGTTCCAGCTATAGATTGTGCTTTTTAGAAAATTGATCTTGCTGCCCGAGACCTCTCTATAAATGTCCAGCTCCTTCTTGAAGGATCTAGCAGAGTTTATGCTTGCCCCACCCAACAATAAAGTGTCATCAACAAATTGAGCATGGTTTATGTCTTTGACATGGTGAACCATACGGAGACCAGGAAGGATTTGAGTCTGTTGATTATGATCGAGTTGAAAACTGAGCACTGAGGCTTGAATGGCATAAAGAAGCAGGGACAAAGGGCAGCCTTGTCTTAGGCCCCTAGAGGCTTGGAAAAAATCTGAAGGTCGCCCATTAACCAACGGCGCTATCCAAGGAGAGGCAATGCGGGCTTTTATCCAAAAAATGATGGCTGAAGAGAAGCCCATTTTCTTCATCACCATAAACAGGAATTCATGTTTCACCCTGTCAAAGGCATTTTCCAAGTCAAGCTTAATCACCATACCTTTCTCCTTTCGGTGATAGCTTGAATGAACAGCTTCTTGCACCAGCACAATATTGTCCAGGATCTTTCTCCCTTTGATGAATCCTCCTTGGTTTTCAGGGATAATGATCGGAAGGATTTTCTTGAGGCGATTGGCTATAATTTTAGTGATCATCTTGTAACTAGAGTTACACAACGAGATTGGCCTGAATCTGCTGAAATCAGATGCTCCTTTCTCTTTCGGAATCAAGGCCAGAAATGCTGAGTTGATGCCGCCTCCGATCTTTGCACAAGATTGAGATTTCCTGAACATTCTCAACAGATCTTTTTGGATTGTGGCCCAACAGGATAGATAGAATCTAACGGGAAACCCATCCGGGCCAGGAGCTTTATCCGGTTCCATACTGTCCAGAGCATTTTAAAGCTCATTCATGCTGATTAAAGCAGTCAGCATAGAATTGTCAGATTCTTGTACACATTGAGGAATTAAATTCATCGAATAGACATGGGGATCCAATGGTGGATCATCGGGGGCAGAGTAAAGATCTTTGAAGAAAGAGTGGGTTGCCCACTTGATGCCTTCGAAATCCTTAACCACTGCATTTTGGTGATGAATTTCTTTAACAGATTTGAATTGCTTGCGAGCTTCAACTTGTTTGTGGAAGAAGCTTGTATTTTTGTCCCCGGCTTGTAACCAGAGAGCTCTGGATTTCTGCCTCCAGAGTTCTTCTTCTTCCCTACTTGCTTTGTGGAAATCTTTTTGCAGATCAGCTTCTCTATGAAGAAGGTCTTGGGAAACAACAGAATTTTCTAGAGTTAATTGATGGGCAGCCAGACTGTCCAGGGCCTCTTTTCTTTTGGAGGAGGGAGTTTTCAGCGTTCTAGCCCATTCCTTGAGCCTTCTTTTGAGCCCCCTTATTTTTTCTTCCCACACGTAGAAAGGGGAACCATGAACATGTCTGTTCCAGGCATCTGAAACCATCTCTTGGAACCCATCATGCTGAAGCCACAGTGAGCTGAATCTGAAGGGAATAGGGCCAAGATTTTCGTCCGTGGAAAGCTCAAGGAGAATGGGTTTGTGATCGGAGGTGCTGTTTGGCAGAATTTTTGAAGAGGTCGTTAGACCGCAAGTCAGGAAAGAGGATTGGACAAGAAATCTATCCAATCGAGCTGCAATATGGCTTGGGCCGACCCTTTTGTTAGTCCAGGTGAACTTTCCAGATGTGGGCATGATATCCTCCAGCTCCCACCCCAACATAAGGTCTTCAACCCATTCTCTAGTTGGATCCCTGACCGGGGAGCCACCCTTTTTCTCATGTACAGCAAGAGTGACATTCATATCACCAGCTATGATAATGTTTTCTGGATTGTGCAGCGAAAAATAGGACATAATCGAATCCCAACAAAAAAATTTCTCGGAAGGAAGAACTGGAGCATATATATTGAACATACTTACTTGTTGGCCAGAGTCTATATGAAGGAGCTTCGTGAAAAGCCAATGGGGGGAGCTATCTTTTTGAATCAGGTCATAGATAGAGCTATCCCAGAAGGTAGCGATTCCACCGGAGGCGCCTCTCGCACTGACGGCACTCCCAATTCCTTTACGCCAGAAGGTTTTGCTAGCATGGAGGAGGGGGATTTCCTCCAACTTTGTCTCTTGGATGAGGAGGATTTCAGGCGAATACATTCTCACTATATCTTTCAGGGCATCTTCTTTTAGCTTGCTGCCTAATCCTCTGCAGTTCCAGGAGACGTATTTCATTATTTATTGGGTTGGGAGATTGTGGCTCCTTTTGGAGCCGTGCCATGCTTGCGCCCAGATCTAGTATTCATCATTCCCTTGAGAGTTTTTTGAGAGCCTTGGAGAACATCCAGATAAGTTTTCTCCTCTCTCTGTTTCTTCTTAGATTTTCGTCCCCTGGCTGATTTGATAGGGGTGACTTGTGAGCTGTCTGATTCATAGTCTCTTTCTTCTGAATCTTCATCAGTTTTGGAGGCCAGGCTAATATGCTCTTCTTTATCTATATTTCTTTCATTGCCACCTTTTGCTGGGGGGGTGATTGTTTCAGTACCAGTTTCTTTTACTTCCTTCGTCAAGTCTTCCGGTTCTTCTTGAGCCCCGATGGTTTCTGCGTTCCCACCTGAGGAGGATCCAACTTTTGGATCTTCATTGGCCTTTGGCTTGGTCTGAGGCTTCCCCACTGTTCCAGAGTTTTTCTTCTCAGGTGGCCTTGGAATAGCCTTGCCTCTTTTGATTTCTTTCCATCCTTCCTCGTCTTCCTTCGTCCCGGTCGGGGATTTGGGGCAATTCCGTTGGAAGTGTCCGTGTTCATGACAGGTTCTGCATTTGAAAGGTAGTTGCTCGTAGTCCAGCTTTTGGTAGTGTTGCCATTCTCCCACTGTAAGTTTAATCACCTCGGGGAGACCAGCCTCTAAGTCAACTTCCACACAGATTCTTGCACAGGTGTATTGGCCTTTGTTGTCTGCTTTGTCAATGAATCTGCCTAGACCGTTCCCAATTCTTTGCAAAGATTGATAGCTCCAGCAGTGGATCGGAAGGTTGGGGAGCCGAACCCAGACTGGTACTTCCTTAGGCACATCCACTGAGGGATCGAAGTCAGGGGTCCATTTATTGAGATACAGACCCTGATTTCCCATGAAATACGGTCCATTTATAAATACCAGATCTCGGTCTTCTTTGGAGGTGAACTCGAAAATGAAAAAGCCTCTGCCAACCGCATAACAGATCACATTTTTTTTCAGCTGTGGCCTCCAGTTGCGTTGAATCCAATCATTCGTGGTTTTTGTAGATGGCCATCGCCCCATAAATTGCCCAACCAGCCCTCTGTCAGCAAGGGCAAGGGCGATTTTAATCGGCTGATCTTCTTGCAGAGCGATCTCAGGGATTTCATCAAGTTTTTTAATGAACTTTGGAACCTCAGGGGCAGGACACTTCTTCCCTTTCTGTGATAACAATCGACAGAAGGCTTCTTCAGACGATAGCGGAGGGGTGGGAGAGATTTCCCCACCCCCAGGTTCACCCATGGCGGCATCAATGGTTCGTAGCAAGAGAGTAACTCAATCCATTCCCACAAAACAGCACCCCTGCAAATCCAGAATACCAGGGCCCAAATCGATGCACAGTTGACCAGTGCACCGCGCAAAGATCGTCTCGCCTAGTCAGGAATGAGGCGCAGCTCAGCACAGGTAAGAGAGACCTGTCCACAGGAAGAGGGCAGCAGGCCCTCCCAGACGCCCAGAGGGCCGAGGCCGCCGTCACAAGCTCTGATAACCTAATGCAGAGTGAAGCAGGCCGCGCGCGTCGACTGGCTATTTTTTAAGAATATGGAAAGTTGTTTAATTATAAATTATATATTATCATTATTATTTAGCCCTATTAAATGCGAAAATAATTAATATTTTAATAAATATTAATATTAAACATTAATAAATATTAAATATTAATATTAATATTAAAAATATTAATAACTAAACATTAATATTAATATTAAAAAATAATAATTATTTTATTTTATTTTCAATTTTGAATTTTTAATTTGTTTGTCTACATCCAAAAACTAAAAATTATAAATTTTGAAATGATTACTAAAAATTATGAACTTTGAAATGATTTTTTAATAATTTTGTAAGGGGAATCTTATTATTTTATGTTACATTTTGAAAAGAATTTTAGGAGGGTGGAAAGCATTATATGCACTTCAAAATAGATGTAGAGAGGTAGAGTTATGGGATTGGAACACGATCAAAGTACTTTTTGCACTCCTAGTTTTTCCAGTGATATTATATGGGTGTGAATTGTGGGCTAGCATCGTCTTTGTTTCAAAATGGAAACAAATTCAAAAAATTCAAAAACATTTGATCATGAGCAAGTTCAAAATAAAAAGTTCGATTCCTTATGAGATAATGTTGAGTGAAACAAGGGCACCTCCCATCGAAGCAATTGTCATGGTGCGTCTTATAAGGTATCTAAAAAGAATTGAGCAAATGGGAGGAGGTAGATCGCTGAAAGTTATCTTCAATGAAGGTATGAGTGAAAGAAAGATATCATGGAAGAGACAAAACAACAAATGGATGCAAAAATGGAATATTTACCTGAATGCATGTCCCACAAATAGCAAGGAATTAAAGAATTTTGTGCTGGAGAAGTTCCGTAAGGGTATATGGGGAAAAGAGTTGGGTAGAAAGAAGAAGTATTATGTTCAGGAATTCAACCCCACTTGCGATCTCCAACAAAAAGAATACGTTGGAGCTAGCATTCAGTGGAGAGCAAAGGTTCTTATTACTCAATTAAGAACGAACTCACATCAACTTCGGTGTGAAACAGGACGGTGGAAGAGACCTAAAGAAGCTTGGGAAGAAAGGGTATGTACTTTTTGCACTTCTGGGCAGTGGAATCAGAAAAACATTTAATTTTGGAACGTGACGCTTTCAGAGACATCAGGGACAGTTACCGCAACATGTTAGCATCAATTTCGTGGCATTGTCTTTTCAGTGATGGAACTATTAGAAGGTTGGGTCAGCTCATCATCAATTTGAGTAAGAAAAGGATTGAATTACAAAAGGAAAAAAAGAAGGAAGTTGGTGGTCCCATAGACTATTTTTAGTCTCGTGGACATTAAAATATCATTCAGTCATTCATATTCCAAAAAAATACAAACATTTAGCTAATTTAAAAAAAAATTAAACCTTATTTCAAATCTTATTATCTAAATACTTATAAAAATCTTGCAATTTCAATTTTATTTAATTAATTTAAAAAATCAATTTTAATACTTAAATATATTTAAAATTTCAAATAATAATAATAATAATAATAATAAAATAAAAATATATTTATAATATGGTAATAAAATTGTAGTATCCAAATTTTATACGTAAGAAAGAAAAAACAAACAAGCTTTTTAGTTAATAAAAAATTGTTTATATAAGAGGACAAACTCCTAGGCCTTGCTCTCGTGTTGTTTTCTCCCTCTAAGGATGTGTTTCAACCTCCAAGATTGATCGATTCATCCATGGCCTCTCTAGAGTCTAATCCGTAGGGGGCTCGCTTTACTGCTACGCCCCCCGGACGTTGTTGCTCTAGCTTTTTCCAACCTCGTATCCTCCCTTGGTCCTCTTCGTGATCAACCTGCCATCTACAAGTTTGTCAAAAAATTAGAGGCCTGATATCGTTTTGTCCCCTGTGATGCCTCGAAGAGCTGCTCTTTCCCTGTCTGAAAGGGATCTCGTAGGGAAGGTCACAGGTTTATGGCCCTCTCTAAAAAGTATGCAAAAATGGGTAGAAATAAACTGGTCTCATTCAACTCAAGGCCAAATATCCATTTGCTTATTTGGCAGAGGCTATTTTACTTTCTATTTTGAATCCAGAGAAGACAGAGACCTCATTTTCATAAACCAGCCATACTTCATGGATACTAGAGGCCTATACTTGAACAGGTGGACTCCAGAATTTTACCCCGAACTTGATGTTCCTAATGTTATTCTAGTTTGGGTTTGTCTCCCCCACCTCCCTCTTCATTGTTGGGGAGATGAATCTGTTAAAGCATTTGGAAACGCATTCGGAAAATACATAGACTGAAGTGAACCAAAAGAGAATATACATGCATGCGCTCAAATGTGTGTGGAAGTTGACTTGGGAAAGGGACTACCAGAAGTAGTGGACATCAAGGTAGATAACAATGTGCACATACAACAGCTAGACTATGAGCAACTTCCTTTCAAATACAAGGTATGTCATGAATATGGTCATTTTTCAAATAGATGTCCAAAGAAATAAGTAGAAGAAGCAATTGAAACTCAAGACTCACATTGGGAAACTATCAAAAGAAACAAATATGGGAACAAGTCTACAAATTTGACAAACCCTTCCTCTACAACTCCCCCTCCTTAGGCCGACCCCCCCTTCCTCTTCCTCTCTCTCTCTCTTCATCGAAGCTCCAACCCCTTTTCCTCTTTATATCCCCCTATTGAACCCTCCTCTATTATATAGGATGACCCCCCTCTCCCCCTTGATTCGTTTCCCCCCTCCCCTCTTGATCCCTCCCAACTCCCCCCACCCCCCCACCAAATCTCCCCTGGCCCTCCCTTGAGCCCTCTTCGTCCTTCCTTTAAAAGGGTATTAACAATAATTCAATCCAAGGAATCTCTCTTTCCTTCTAATAATCATAAGAAACTTGGAAAGAAATCAAATAAAGAAATAAGAGACGAAGCAACAATAAAATAAATGGCCATGGGGACCCAACAACCAATGGAAACATACATATAAAAAGGTATTGGAAACAAAGAAAACCCATTTCAAACAATTCGAAGGAAAGGTCCCTCCGCTCCATCCCAAAGTAAATGATGAATTTGGTCTCCTGGAACTGCAAAGGTCTCGAACATCCCTCGAAAGTCAATGCAGGAAAATATCTTGTCAAATATGAATTCTTGGACTTCTTCCTCATTCAAGAGACCACTTCATCGAAGAAAGAAATGAAGCAGGTAATCCAAAAAATAAAACATTATGAAGGAACAATAATAAACGCAATGGTGCCTCCAGTGGAATTTGCACAGTGTGGAAATAATACTCTTGGGAACTCATATTTCATATCAAAGAACAACATTGGATAATGATTGAATTCATAAATAAGACCTTTGGATATCAAATTAGCATCTTCAACATTTGTGCTCCTCCTCATTGTAGAGACAAAGACCAACGTTGGCAAACATTGGCTAATTGTTTAAATTCAAAAGCTAATAAAAAATTCATAGTTGGAAGAGATCTAAATTTGATAATGAACGAAGATGAAAACAAGGAGCCTGCTTTTAGATAGACACTTTCAGAGATAAGCTCGAGAATATTATAGAAGTTCATATTTTAATTGACATAGCTCCTAAAAATGGTAAATTCACTTGGAGCAACAAAATACTAGGTTCGAGCAACATCAAAGAGAGTCTGGATAGGTTCACTTGGAGAGTTATATCAGATTATAACTTGGTGAATTCAAAAATCATTCCCTCAGCAGCATCGGACCATAAGCCAATAGCCATAAAATTCAGGGAAGGAGAAATTATGGGACCTCTTCCCTTTTGATACAACCCCCTTTGGTCCAACTATGAATAAGTAAGAATGTTGGTTGCCTTAGTCTAGAACCAAAGCATCAATGGCCCCCCAAGCTTCGTTTGGGAATAAAATTTCAAGAATGTCACAATAGATCTAAAGGAATAGGTCTGACTACACTATAAAGAAACATAACAAAAGAAAATCGAGTTACAGATGGACTTAGAACAGGTCCAAAAGAGCATGGAATAAGGAGAAGTCACAAAAGAGAAACAATTGAAAGAGGAAGAAATATATTGGGAAATATATAAGAATAACATAAATGAGGAAGAAACTTGGAGGTTGAAGTCCAAAATATTTGGATTCAGGATGGTGATAAGAACACAACCTTTTTCCACAACACCGCCAAAATGATAATGGTCAAAAATCATATAGAGACAATCAAAGGAGAAGAGGGTGTTGAAATAAAGGGGCAAGAAGAAATAAAAAATGAAGCTTACCAACACTTTAAAAAATCGCTTTCAGCTAATATTGGGAATTCAAACTATGAATATTTTATAAGCCACAGTCCTAAATTAGTTTTAGAGGAGACAAATTCATCTCTCACCAAACAAGTGGAAGAAGAGGACCCTTAGTCTACCATTTGGAATCTACAACCAGATAAAGCCCTAGGGCCTTATGGCTTCTCCATTGCTTTATATCGCACGTTCTGATCCCTCATTAAAAAGTATTTGTTAAAAATGATTCAATGGGGCTTCAGAAAAGGAATATAGGTGGAAATACCAACTCCATCTTTCTAGCTCTCATTCCTAAAGAAGCTAAACCCTCCTCCTTTCATTGATTTAGACCTATATCCCTTTGCAACTCTTCCTACAAAATTATCACTGAGATTCTAGAAAATAGGCTTAAGCCTTTCCTCCCCAATTTAATCTCTTAAAATCAAGGAGGCTTTGTCCCGAATAGGCAAATTGTTGATAATATTATGCTTGTTCAAGAAGCCATTCATTCCATCTTGTCTAGAAAAGAACATGGTTTCATTTTGAAACTCGATATGGCTAACGCTTTTGATAGAGTCAAACACTCCTATCTATATGATGTCCTTCAAAAATTTGGCTTTGACTCGACTTTCATTGATATAATAAACTTGTATTCAAGGCCCATGGATACCCCCCTCATCAATGAAAGACCAAGAAGTTTATTTCAAAGTTTAAGAGGGTTAATACAAGGATGTTCACTATCCCTTTCCTTTACATCATCATGGCAGAATATATTAGAAGGGAATTAGAGCATAGTAGACAAAATGGCATCATCACTGACATCCATTTCTGAAGCAGAGGATTCAAGAGCATAAACCATTCCCAATTTGCTGATGACACGCTATTCATGGGGGTGCATCGTTTATTGTTGTAAAACGGTTTAAAAACATCTTGGATAGATTCCTGGAGGTGTTTGGGTGCCTGCTAAATAACAAAAAAAATGCCATTTATGGATGGAAAACCCCTACAAGAATTCTACAATGTATTTCTCAAATATTTGGAGTTCCTTTCAAATTGGTGTCATTTTAAACACTTGGCCCTACCTATCTCAAAAGATGTTTTGAATTCAGAGATTTGGCATTCATCTATAGAAAATAAAAATAAAATAATAATAATAATAATAATTGGGGTATGCTTTGGCTCTACTTAGCACGAAGATTTAGTTTCATTAAATCAGTGTTATCAACTCTCCCTCTTTATCAATTTGTTGTCATACAAGCTCCTGTAGGAATACAAATGCAGATAGAGCTAATCATAAGAAAATTCATATGACAAGGGGGAAAATCAGAAACCAATAAATTCATCTTGGCAAACTAGAAACAAGCCATTGCCCCATATGAGAAGGGAGGCATCTCTATTCGACTTCCAGGTTTAGTGAACATCGCCTTTGGAGCAAATATAATATGGAGATTCATTACAGACGAGTCCACTTGGTGG
Organism: Pinus albicaulis; assembly: GCA_034641835.2. Lineage (NCBI taxonomy): Eukaryota > Viridiplantae > Streptophyta > Pinopsida > Pinales > Pinaceae > Pinus > Pinus albicaulis. Next base: position 938,231,169 of record CM076574.1, read on the forward strand.
AAACAGGTTCTTGAGGCAAAGTATTTGAACTCCTCTCGACGACATCTTCTCACAAAAAAATGACCATCAGACCTTGCACTCAAATCTCAAAATTGCTTAAAAAATCTCTTCCTCTTGTGAAAGAGAATACTTCCAAAATTCAAAGTGGTGGACAAGACATAAATATTTGGAGAGATATCATCATGGGTAATTCCCTTCTCTCTGGCCTTCAAGGGACTCTTCCTCTCAAGACTTGGATGATAAATAAAGGAATTAATTCTCTTGTTCAAATATAAAAACAACAAGACAACTCATTAGATGGTTGGTCTCTTCCAGCCCTTCCAGCTAATCTCAACGATTAATAAAATATGATTCTCTCTCTCCTCAAGGGAGCAACACCAATTAGTATTGGTCAGCAAGATAAGTTCAAATGGAACCTAACAGGTGGGGAAATTTCTGTAAATCAAGTTATGGGAAGTTACGATAATTATATTGATCAACTCTCCCTCTTTATCAAATTGTTGTCATACAATCTCCTGTAGGAATACAAAAGTAGATAGAGCTAATCATAAGAAAATTCCTATGGAAAGGGGCCAAATTAGAAACTAATAAATTCATCTTGGTAAACTGGAAACAAGTCATTTCCCCATATGAGAAGGGAGGCATCTCTATTCGACTTACAGGTTTAATGAACATCGCCTTTGGAGCAAAGATAATATAGAGATTCATAATAGACGAGTCCACTTAGTCGAAACATGTTCTTGAGGCAAAGTATTTTAACTCCTCTCAACAACATCTTCTCACAAAAAAATGACCATCAGACCTTGCACTCAAATCTCAAAATTGCTTAAAAAATTTCTTCCTCTTGTGAAAGAGAATACTTCCAAAATTCCAAGTGGTGGACAAGACATACATATTTGGAGAGATAGCATCATGGGTAATTCCCTTCTCTTTGGCCTTCAATCAACTCTTCCTCTCAAGACTTGGATGATAAATAAAGGAATTAATTCTCTTGCTCAAATACAAAAACAACAAGACAACTCATTGGATGGTTGGTCTCTTCCAGCCCTTCCAGCTAATCTCAACAATCAATAGAATATGATCCTCTCTCACATCAAGGAAGAAACACCAATTAGTATTGGTCAGCAAGATAAGTTCAAATGGAACCCAACAGGTGGGGAACTTTCTGTAAATCAAGTTATGGGAAGTTACAAGAATTTTATTGCCATCCGAAATGGCCTCTCTAGAAATCAATTTGGGAGATTGAGAGCCATCCTAAAATAAACATTTTTATCTCGGCCATGCTAAAAGGAAAAATCCTAACAGCAGAAGATCTTAAGAAAAAAGGCATTCATGGTCCCTCATTCCCACTGTGTCAAAGTGAGGAAGAAACAATCCAACATCTATTTGTAAATTGAAAATTCACTGAAGAATGTTGGATTATGTTGGTCAACCCTATTAAGGTCATCATCAATTTAAACCTCTCTATCTCAGATTTTTATGCTACATGGAAAACAAGCCACCCCTACTCTTTAAAAAATAAGAATTTGATAAAAATATTTTGCAGAAGTATTCCACCATTCTTATGTTGGCACATATGGCTTGCGAGAAATAAACAAATATTTCAAAACACAAAGCTGGAAGTCAGGAAATTTTGGCCAAAACTTGGAATTTGGCATCTGAATTCATTTTAACCAAAGGAACAAAGAAATTGAATGATAATCTTTTCCAACATGAAGAGAAAATTTGGCTTAAATTTGTATTAAACGGGCTTCAAATCATGGACTTCCCTCCCATAATTATTCCTTTCAAGTCCAAAGACAGGAAAATTCACTTGAATGAAAAGGAATTGTCGGCATGGGTAAATCCCTTAAGAGACCATGTCTTTTTTTCAACAAAGCATCAAAGTCTAATCCAGGTAACGCAGGTGTTGGAGATTACATCACTGATCACTTGCATGAAAACTCGATTTCCTTTGAGTGGGGCCTTGGTATAGATACAAACAACAAAGTAGAAATGTGTGGGTTTCTATTTGACTCCCAAATCCTCAGCAACAACAATAATGTGAATCCAGTCATCATCGGGGATTCCTCAATCCTCATTCAACAAATGGTTAATAATCTGAGGCCTATAAATGAAGATTGGTGTCAAATCATTTCCAGAATCCAACACCATCTCAAAAATCTAGAAAATATCTCCTACTATCATGTTCTTAGAGAGAACAATAAGATTGGTGATAAGCATGAAAATAATGCATGTGTGAGACCTCAAGGTGAAGTTAAAATTAACAATTACATTCACTCCAAACACATCCCTTAATCCATGTTATAAAAAATCATGGACTCTATCCTCATCCTTTATGTCAATGGTCAGTGTCATGATCTCCCTGAATCTCTCATCAGTCAAAACACCAATTACAAATCTGATTTACATCCTTTCTTGATTTCATTCTCCTACCTTTTGCGCTTCTCAAAGCCTTTGGAATCATAACTTCTTTGAACCTCGGGTATCCTATCTGAATTCCCTCTCCTTTATCTTCCTCTCCTCCCCTCCATTTATTCATGTTTCCCTCTTTCTCTCTTCATCCCATCCTTATTCTCCCTCATCACAGTCTGCCCCCTTGTCTCCCTGCGTTTTTCCTCTTGTTTGCTTCTCTTTTGCGCCAACTCTCCCTTCATTTCTCCTTGCTCCCCAGTTCCCCCTGCTCCCCTATTTTCGTCGGCATGGATCCCACTGAGCTATATCCCCAACATTATACATGTCCGCATTGCAAATCCCAGAGAGTGGTCCTAGAGCACATCCAATCCATGTGCAATCAATGGAAGGATCGATGCAAATTTGAAATGGGATATTTGTATTATCAGTGTAATGAACATAGGAAATCTATTGATACGCTCAACAACAAATGCCCACATCGGAAAATGCTCTCAAGACACTGCAAGAAATGGTGGCAAAAAAACTAGGAGATAACTCCAACTCATTGGATCGCAACAGTAAGAATGAGTAGATTGAAGAGAAATCTATAAATAAAGACTAAGAGGAAACTCAGCCCCATGAATCATCAAGATATGTTTTGCACATCGAAAGAAAGCAATATTTGTCTCGAAACAATGTTCTATATCAATTTTAAATATGATTTGTAAATGTATTTTTCTTCTTCAACAATTTGTAAAAATCTTTAAGTTTAACGTAGTTGAAAAAATAGGAATTTTTGATGCAAATGTAAAAGTTGGAATGAAAGGTTCGCGGATTTTTGCCTCTCCTTCCTCCCTGACCTACTCTTCCTGTATGTACTTGGAAATTCTTCTCCCATCTTGCTTGGAAAAAATATAATATACTCGATTGTGTTAAAAAAAAATGTTTACATAAATCTAATATAGATATTAAACAAAATATATATATATATATATACACATATATATATATATATATATATATATATATATATAATGAGTCTTAACTTCAAGTAGATTTCTCAAAAAGTGAGTACACTAATTAGATTTTCTCGACATTCTTCATATATTATATTTCATATTTATTATACTAAGAGTGATAAACCATAAAATTATAAAGGAAATCAATATTATAATAAAAATATATATGTTAAATTATGGTTTATAATAATAATAAGATAAGTAACTATGGATTAAATTTATTTTTAATTTTTTAAGTAACATAGTTATTGATCAAACAAGAAAATTACTAATTAACAATTTTTTTGAGGTAACAAAAAAACATTTGATTTTGAAAAATGGTGATGCACAATCACCTATTTTCTTTTAGCATATTTTTGGCACTTTTAATTTTCTTTGATTTTTTTTTAAATGTCATTGATTTTCATGTTGATTTTGAAAAGTAGTAATGCAGAATCAACCCCTTTTTTTTAGAGGGTTGATTTTTGACTTTTTTTAATTTTATTTATCAAGTATGAACATTTGTTTTAAAATGTTAGTGATTTTCATGCTAATTTTGAAAAGTGCTAATGTAATATCAACTCCTTTTGTTTAGAGAGCTTATTTTTTACACTTTAAATTTTCTAGTGTATTAAGTGTGGATAATTTTTTTAAATGATGGTGATTTTCGTACTGATAATAAAAAATAAATGACAAAAAATAATTTAAAAAACTCATAAAAATGTAAAAATAAAAAATTCAAAAAAAAATGAAAAGAAAAAATATACAAAATACAAAATATTAAAAAATAAATAAATAAAAGATTTAAAAACACACATAATTAAAAAAAAACATCAAAAGCAATTTTTTTTTTTTTTTTTTTTAAGTTATAAAAAAAACTGCATAATTAAAAAATGATAAAATTAAATAATTAAAATTAAAAAATAATTTATTTTTTTTTAAATGAAAAAAAAATGAAAATACAAAAATTTAAAATAATTTAGATTTGAAAATTTAATTTTAAAATTTAAAAAGACAATTTAAAATAACAAAACAAAAGTTGTCTACCGACCAGGTGGTCGCGGGCCCTGGCCGCGAAGCGGGAGGGGAGTTGTCTGCCGTCCAGGCGGCCGAGGGCCCTGGCTGTCGGGCAGGAGGGGAGCTGTGTGACTCCCCTCCCGCCCGACGGTCGCCTAGGCAAGGAGGGCCGATTCCGAGAGTCAACCTCATCGCCCATGTAGCTGCGGGGTAGGCGCACTTTCTTTCTTTTTTTTTAATATTGTTTTTTAAATTTAATTTTTTATAATTTTGTTTTAATTATTATTATTATTATTATTATTAAACTATTTTTTTTTCATTTTTTTTTAATTTTTATTTTTTAAATTATTATTTTTATTTTTTATTTTTGTTGTTTTTTTAATTATTAATTTTACTTATTTTTATTTTTATTTTAAAATATTTTTTATTGTTTATTATTATTATTTTTTCTTTATTTTATTTTTTTTAATACGTTTTATAACATTTTTTTTTGTTATTTAATAAAAAAATCATTTTAATGTTTTTAAATATTATTTTCAGTGTTTTTTATTATCATTTTTAATATTTTTAAATTTTTAATGTTTTTTATTTTAATTTAATGATTATTTTGTTTGTTTTTTTTTAATTTATCTCATTCGTATTATTTATTTGTTTATTATGTTTTTTTTTTTTTTTTTTTTTAAATTGTGTTATATATATATAATATGATTTTTTAATTTTGAACTTTTATAAATTAATTTTGTTTTTTTTTTACACTTTTTATATTTCATTTTTTTTTTTTTTTTGTCTTTTTATATGTTAAAATATATATATATATTTATTTACTTGTTATTATTTTTTTAAATGTTTTGTGTTTTTCTTTGTTTTAGATTTTATTTTTTCAATGTTTTCATATTTTCAGTATAATTGATTGATATATATGTCAAAATAAAAAATATGTAGATGTAACAAGTCTAAGAGAACATTTTTTTGTTGATAGTGTACTTCTTTAATGGTAGATAGGATTCTCGAAACGGCAATTTTTTTTTACATAATCTTTAATATGTTTATTAGTTTCGATTTAATAAATTCAATATATATATATATATATATATATATATATATATATATATATATATATATATATATATAATGAAATATAGGTTTTAATCAACAATATGCAAATTTCAAAATCTTAAAATTGTTTTAAAATAGAATATTTACACAAATTTCCAAAAAAGCAAATGTTATAATGCAAAGAGTATCAAAAACTCCAAAATGACATATAAATTCATTTGTTTTGTAAAGTTGTTCATTCATTATAATTAAAGTGTTTCTTATCGAGTGATTTCAATACATTATATAAAAAATCATTATCTTTAATAATTTGTTATTAATATGATAAACTTAAAATAAAAATAAATTAATATAAATTAAATAGTAATAATTTTTTAAAATAATATTAACACAATGGCTGGAAATTGTTGGAATTTTAAGAATTTTCATAGAGGTGATATTTTATCTTTAATGTCATCCCTAGAATTTTAAGGCTTTTCAGAGACATGATATTTTATCTTTAATACTATGCCTAAAAATTGTTGAAATTTTAAGACTTTTAATATTTTTATCTTTAATGTCATGTATATTGTTGGAATTTAAAAAAATTTCAGAGTCGTTTTATTTTATCTTTAACGTCATTATTACAAGAAGTTGACAATTAACCAAAAAAAAAATGTTATTTCAACATCAACACTTTTCGCTTTCACGGTGTTTTTTTGCCCCAAAAAAATGGCAACATTATTCCAGCATCAACACTTTTCATTTTCAGGGTGTTTTTTCACAAAAAATTTGGCGACATTATTCCAGCGTCAACACTTTTCATTTTAAGGTTTTTTTTTTCACACAAAAAAGAAAAAAGCGTTATTCCAACATCAACACTTTTTGTTTTCACAGTGTCTTTTACACACAAAAATTGGCAACATTATTCCAACATCAATACTATTCGTTTTCACGGTGTTTTTTGCACAAAAAAATTGGCAGCATCAACACTTTTCATTTTCAAGGTGTTTTTTGCAACAACAAACAAATTGGCGACGTTATTCCAACGTCAACACTTTTCATTTTCAGAGTGTTTTTTGAACAAAAAAATTGGCGACGTTATTTCAACATCAACACTTTTCGTTTGAAAGTGTTTTTTGCACCAAAAAATTTGGTTTTTACTCCCATTTTTAAAAAATGTTGAAAATTTACCCCGAAAAAAAATAAAAATAAAAATAAAATAAAATACAAATGAAAATAAAAAATTATTCCATAATAACATTTTTCATTTTTGGGTTGTTTTTTCATGTTTTTTTTTTATGTTTTTTTTATTAGAGTTATCGTTTTGAGGTAATAGTTCTCGTTTGATCGGTAACTTTGTTTCTCGAGAATTACATACGTAATAATGTTTTTGAAAAATATGATTCAGTGGTTATATGTAATTATGTTATAAACATTGATAATAGATCATACCCTAATAGAGAAATATCATATACAAAAATATATCTCATTATACATGTAATTATGATCTAATTGGTTCATTCATTTTAACTTCTCCACCACCTCACCCATATCCATCTCTTGTTCTATATCTTTATAGTTACATATTCCAGTTTCATATCTTTCCACTCTATTTTCATTCCTTTCCATTCATTATAGAGTCCATAACAACAGTCGATGTTGGTTCTGACTTAGTAATAGAAGTAGTTGATCTAATTCTAAAAACAATAAGAAACAATAAGAAACAAAGGCTACAAATGGTTTTATCTCTAAATTTCTACCTAGATTTGTCTATTCTAATGAGCATTGGAGTGAAGCCATCATTGTTTGTTTATGTCTGGTTGATTTTTATTTTTTTATTATTTTTCTATGATAATTGTTTAATCATGTATCAAACTTCCTTTGTATTGTTGAAATCCTATAATGCAAGAAGTAAGAGTTTTGTTTAACTTGAAAACTTAATTGATTTTTCAATGATTTAAGTCCATTTATAATTGAGTAAAACCTCTATCTACATCACTCCAACATGCCATGAATGTTAAAAATTATAACATTAACTAGTGGTCACACTTTGGTTGGTTGCAAATTAGGAGATAATGAATATTATTGAAGAACCTATTTTAAAGTGGATGTTTCCCTACACATTTCACATTTTTAGATTCTTGTGATGCTTTTTTATGAGTGATATTGTTGGTTGTTAATGTCCCTGCAATACAATGTTGATTATGCTTTATTTTATTCGCATAACTTTTCATTTCTTAAATGGTGTCATAGCTTGGTAGGTTTGAACTCTCTCACAAGAGAGGCTCGAGAATTTTGAATTGATATCAGAGTTGTAGAGGTGAAGTTCTTTAAAGTATCAAGACACAATATTTTGATGAATGAGAATGTTAATGGTGGAGAAGACACGTTGGTATTCAAATTAAGGTGCAATCACTTAAACTTCAAAATTAATCTTACGTTTAGATCATATATAAGAATCTTATCTAAAGTGTGTATATATATATATATATATTCAAAACCATTAATAGATAAACATAATCTAAAAGAGAAATGAATGATGAGAACTTACATATGAGATGAGGCTATCGACTTACAAAACCAAAAATGCATAATTGTTTAGATTCAGTCTTTCATTCTACTAACCAAAACCGACATGTGGTGAATGACTCTCTACCCAACCATAGGTTCAACTGCACCAAATCTTTCTACAACTCACTACCACCAAGCCTTTAACCAATTATATTTACCAAATTCTAACCACTGCTTCCTCTATAATTCTCCAAGAAAAAGTTGTTTCAGAATCTTATTCTCATCCATTAAGTATAATTCCTTTGTCCAAGCATAGAGGAAAAAATTATATATACATAATCCATTTGTCATTATACATTTTTATTTTTATTTTTATCTTCACCCTTTCTTACTATATATTTACTTATTTTTAATCATCTTCCTTTTATTAATAAAATATTTAATTTTTTTTTTGGTAAGTTGGGCTATTTTATTAATTCGAAAACATAAAGTTACACATGCTACAGGCTAGGCTGGAAAGCTGCACTTAGCCTATCCCAGCCTTTGTTACACGATTTCTGGGCTGCCTTGAGGGAGGAAACCACCCCAGAAAAAACATAGCAGAGAATTACATTATGCGCAGTAGCGCTGACATATCTAAGCAACATAAAGTAAACGGTGGCAGAAAGACACTGATGGCGAGCATGACAAAAAACATAGGAGAACTGTGCAGCTGCGCATACTTCACTTTCCATCTTCATCATCACTATAGGGGGCCTCCTCCTCAATGGGGCAAGCAGGAGCCTGCGCAGCAGTTGCCCCCGCATCTTCCACTATACACTTGGGCTTGCAGAATGGTGTGCAGAGGATAGGGGAGTTCGAATCTACTCCATCGGGAACCCGCATCCAGATGCCATCGAAGTCCATCACCCAGATATCTGTATCCTTATCGTCCTTCTCTGGAATCGGTAGCAGGCCAGTTTTGCATTGTTGGGGGTGTGTCTGAGGAGAAGTGGTGGACTTCCTCGGAGACTGCCTTCCTCTCTGCGCGGCGTGCCCAGAGGCTTCTGCGTGCTGCTCATGATCAAGATTCTGACGCAGAAAAGTGCTGGAAGAGGAGCCATATATCGACTTGAGACGATTATCCTCACCACGATGATAGAGGTCAGGGAGAGCCCCTCTCTGTCCTCCTTGGATAGTTCAATGGCAAAGTCTTGGAGCCATTGCGCACCGAAGCAGGGGGGAGCAATTCAGGGAAAAAAAAAAAGAAAGGGCGAGCAGCGCTGGGGCTCAGGGGGAAGGAGTAGTTGGGGGGAAAATGCGTAGGAAGGGGTGCGACAGCCCAAAGGAGACTGCGCGGCGCTACGCTGAGAGTGGAGATTCGCAACCTATTGAAGTCAGGGAGAATCCAGAGTAGAGTAAGGGAGACGAAAGGCCAAGATAGCAGACTGAGTATGGAAAGGGGTTGAGATCTCATCTCTTTAAAGGGGTGGGGATGTGTGCAATGAGGATAGAAATGAGTAGGCTTCGCACGCATCTGTGTGTGATGATTGAGGGCCTGAGCAGGCTCGAGGGAAGGGGGATGGATGCAATGCGGGTTAATCATGATGGTCATTAATGGTGATGGATGAGAGGTGATGCTCAGGACATGATGACGTAGTTCCCATCCTCTCGTCATCATAGCTGATTCTGTAAGTCTCGTGTGAGTGACTAACTATATGAGGATCCGCAGCAGATGAGGCTCTGCGCAGGAGATCTCTGTTTCCCGTAGAGTGTGGGATGTGATTGTCAAGCGTGTCAATTCTGTCACTCGCATCCGGGGTAATTTTAATTATTTATTATGATAATTCACTTTATTTATTTATTTAATAGTAATAATGGGTATCACATGCTCTTTCTTCGAGAAACTTTGTCTTAAAGTTAATTTTGATTATATTACTTATGTTTTTGGTTTTTTAGAGATATTCTCCCCATAATCTTCTATATTGCATTCTACTAAAATAGTATAAGTTCACCCTAAGTGACCACAACATGAATGAAAGTTCACACATAACTCTAGTGAAGTGTGAGTACTCTTTAGCACATCTTCCCAACTTTTGTAAATTCAATTTTAAAGCCATGTTTGTCTTTCATGACCCCAAGCCTCTAAACCTCATATGCCCAAGCAAGCATCTGGTTTCGTACTCATGTACCCAGGCATCTCAAAGGGCTAGCCTACTCCCACCACAACTCAATATGGTACACAACTCCGAGAATTAAAGTCCAATCACACAAATCCACTTGTAAGAAAAATTCTAACCCTTCTCTAGACTTCAACATCACAACTACAATGTCAGGCACACATCCAAGACACTCAACCTTGTCAATATGGTTCGATGTCCCATCGAGAATTATACAAATGAAATGAAACACTATCATAACTAGTTACTTGAGTCTATCCCCAGCCCAAAAGATGTTACTTTGTAGATATTCACCCTCATAGGTACATGTTCCCACAAGATCATCAAATAAACCTACCCTCACGGCCCATTGGTGGATTTCCTCTCAAACACCACTTCATAACATGAAATTGATGTATTAATTATAATTATTAGATCATCACCTTTGAGAAAATATGTAACACCCTCTTCGCACATCTACCCAAGTAACCGGCCAACTGGGGTAAACATTTGACAAGAGGCTACTATGATTAGACTCAACCTCCTAGATAACCTTAAGGAAGTGGAATCGATGGAAACTCTTCACACAAACCTTGTACATCATCAATAACACCCCCAAGAGCTAACCCAACCATCCAGGCATCCTGCCCTTGGGTCCCACTGAGCTTTTTAGCCCTTGGGCCTCTAGACACATGAATAGGCCTGCAAGCCAATGTCTATGAGGCTTTGGACGCATGCATAAGCCCACATGCCAGTGTCAAGGGACTAAATTACTCAGTGTTGTGCCAACGTCCCAGGGATTTGAGCCACTTTTTCAGGCCCAGAACCCAGTGCTTGCCCAAAAATTCATGATAAGTTCAAAGATGATTTATAACAGTCAAACAATGATGTATTTACAAAAAAAATCCACGAGGACTAAACTTGACCCCTATAAGCCATGATAGGCATTTCATCAAACATGTCACAAACATGAAAGCTACATGTATAAACAACATAACTAAGCATAGGGGTATCATACTTATTTACGAATCGTTAAGAAGAATTGCTACCCTACATCATTAGCTACCATAAAATCTATTTGACCATAGATAAATTGTGCATTCCTTTACAAGTAAAAACATGGGGAGAGCCATACATCATCAGTGTAAAAATACATGCTCATAACCAACATAATAAGAACAAAAATACCATGGATACAACAACAATATAATCCACATATAAATCATTAATTTGCATACCAAATACCGAGGGAATAAAGTGCTCATTAATAAATGTAGAAACCAATCGGAGATGAGACTTCCATTTCCCACCCGACCATAGATTGGTTGATCCATATATCACTTCAGCCAATCACTCTTGTGCCATATTCCAAGAATGAATGTGGGATCTCATCAAACACATCTATCAAAACCAATCCAGGGCTTCCAAAGGCCAAACCACCTCAACCCTCAACCAGTGATTCCACCTCACGGTCGAACATCACAACCATCACGGATTGTGTTAGGTCCCTATATTACTAGTTTAGTCCCCTATTGTTATTAGTGTAACCCCCTTATTGTTATTGTTGTACCCCTGTAACCCCAATACTAGTTTAGTCACTTATTGTTATTAGTGTAGCCCCCTTATTGCTATTGTTGTACCCCCGTAACCCCAATATTGTTATTATTGTTCCCTTACATTATTATTGTTAAGTCAGCTAGGATTATATTGTAGCCCCATGGACTCCTATATATAGAAGGAGGTTTTGGTCATTTGTATCATCCAAGAATTGTTCATTTATGTAATGTATTGGAGGTTTCCCCCTCGCAGTGGTTGATTTCTAAGGCATTGATCTCTCTTTTCTTCTATTTTTGGAGTTGTTTTCATAGCATTTGGTATTAAAGCTTTGGATTCTAGGGTTTCGCTTCTCTAAACAGGTCATCGTGGCATTTTCGCAATAAATATTTTTCTACGAAGTTTTAGAAGCTTAAAATTGTACAGCGCAAAGTTGAAATCCTGAGGAACCTCCTGCAAAAATTTCAGATCTTGGTTCGCAATATTTGCAGAGATATGATCTCGGGAAGTTAGGGTTTTTTTCAGGCTCCTGAATTTCAACTAAAACAGGTCATCGTTGAATTTTCGCTATAACTTTTCGTATACGAAGTTTCAGAAGCTGAAATTTTTACAGTGCGAAGCCGAAATCCTGACGAAACTCCTATAAAATTTTCAGATCTTGGTTCGAAACATATTTGAAGATATGATCTGTGGAAGTTAGGATTGTTTCAGGCTCCATAATTTCATCTCAAAGAGGTGACCGTGGGAAAAACATCATAACTCTCTCTCTCTCTAAGTGTTGGATTAGAATTTTGTAAAATGTGGTCGCAAGAACATGGATTGTAGTTTTTGATATATAAATTTTAGAGCCGAAGGAGGAAACAGTGACATGTGCCAAGTCGTACAAGTTCGCCCTATTGAAACAGTCCATAATTAGGTCATCGTGAGAGATTGTGCATAACTTTGCCTTGAAGAATCCAAATCAGGTCAGACCTGTGGCATTCGAAAGAAGATTCAGAGGGCTACTTTAGGGCTGAATTTCACATATTAAAGATTTGAAATCACAGAGATAATTCAGTTTCAATATCAAGCTCTGTAAAAGCAAGAAAAATGTGTGCAATTTATTTATTTTCTCGAATTGCATAAGTATTTTGTGAAACATAAGTTTGAAGTGATTCCAAGGGAATATTAAAGCATGGATATCAGTATTGGGTTCTAAAATGCCACCTAAAAAGAATTCAACACCCATTAAGCCTTCAGAAGGCTCTACTATGACTCATGAAGAGGAAGAAGCGCTACATGACATATCAAAATTACAAGAGCAAGTGCACCAAATTTCGCTCTCGCAAAGAGCAACAAAAAATGAAATGGAAGTTTTGAAGAAAGACGTGGAAGCTAAGATGGATGGTTTGAAGAAAGGCGTGGAAGCTAAGATGGATATTTTGAAGAATGGCATGGAAGCTAAGATGGATGGCATGGAAGCTAACATCGATGAAAAAATGAAAGACAACATGGAAGACATGAAGAATGATCTAAAAGCAGACATGGAAGGTGATAAGGTGATCATGTCCTAATTGGAAAAATTCTCAAAATTGGTTGAAACTAGAACAACAGGAAAGGTCTCGTCAAAACGATCCTGTAGCCGCGAACGACACTCAAATCTGATGTTGTATGAGAAATATATTCAAGTTTGAAGTTTCTCAATTTAAGGGAAAAAGCCCAATTTGACTCAGTTTGACTTTGGATAAAAAATATTAAAAAAGGAATATTCCACAGAATATTCCAAGAATATTCCACAGAATATTTTGCAGAATATTCTGGGTAGACCAATGAGCGGGCGCCACATGGCCAGCCCGGAGGCCGCCCTGTGGTCCCAAGAATCCAAAGTTTATGGTATATAAAATTGTATATGGGCTGACCGGAGTCGAACGTGGGTCAGGTGGCCACCAACCCATGGGCCCGACCAACCCGCCCGCACGTGGTTCTTAACATACATTAGACCTCACGCATATATGAAGTTGTAAATATGTATGGGCGAGGCCGAAAGGGGGCCATCCCCCCTCTGCAATTAAACCAGAGGCGGAAAACCAAGGGGCTAGGCTAAACACTCCGACAGGATTCCAACCGTTTACGGTTATGCAATGTCACATCAACGGCGGGGGGCTCGGCATTCATTGTTACGGTTTTTAAAACTGTCAATCCACATAAAATGGCGACGCATGTGGCCACGACTTCCACTTGACATTTATTGCTTACCTTGACTGCGCGACTTAGAAGGCAGAGATTTTGGTGGAGTCCACCCAAAATGGCGCCACCTCCTAAAATGGTGGGAGTTATCTGCAGTTCAACCACATTTGGTGGAGTTTTTTTAGGGCAAACTGGGCAAAAACTTCAGTTGGACATAACTTTTGCTAGGAGAGTCCATTTGGAGCGATTTTTTTATTTTTATTTTGGGTAAATGGAGCATTCTAGAGCCACTGGAGCAGGTTGCAGAGCAATTAGAGAATTTTTTTAGGTGTTTTATCAGCGAGAAAGCTTGAAGAGCCTCGAGGGCTAGGGGATTGGAGAGGTGTATTGGATTATAGTTATCCATTGGAGGTGAAACTATAGTCATTTCTTACTGTTTTCTGCACTCTGAACTCATTTTTGCAGCTATTTTCACCTGTTTAGGCTTTCTACACATTGTATAACCATTTTCTGAGCATAATAAGAGCAAGGATATGCCCATTTGGGGGCTTGGACCCGACAGATGTAGCCCAGGAGGGGTGAACTGCCTTATCATATGTTGAGTTATATTCTGTGATTTATTTGCTACTTATTTTTAGAGTTAAATATGTTAAACAATAAAAATAAATAAGCCTCCTACATACAAAAAGACTCATAAACTCATCAAAGTCACTTTGTTCCAATTGCAAACACATTAAAAATCTTGCATACATATGTTAGTGGATAATGAATACCTTGCACCAGCAAACAAGTAGTTTCATTTCGAGATCATTAATGATTACTTCTATTATTTCTTTAGGCAGAGTCTATAAAGGGCCAGGTAGCTTCGGGAGCTCATCCTTTCTTTGAAAGGTGACATATCGTGCTCATCCTTTCTTTGAAAGGTGACATATCGTGTAAATTCCCTTATAGCCATCTCTGTATTAGAAATAGGAAGTTCTCACATTCAGATCAAAAGGTTTGATGACAAGGTTAATACAAGAAATGATTCGTAATGACGAAAATATAGTAGAGGAAACTCATGATGAGAACAAAATAAATGTTAACCGTGATTTCATAAACTCTAATGTTGGATTGAAGAACCACCATATTCCAAATATGGATACGAGGAAGTTTGATGGCAAGGATCCACTAACATGGATACTAAAGATGGAGCAGTATTTTAATCTCAATAATTTTCAAAACACACAAAAGGTACACATTGCAACTTTACATTTAGAACAAAATACATTTGTATGGCATTGATGGTTTTGCTTCCATAAAAAAATTGTCACTTGGTCAATTTTTACGGAGGAAATGATAGCACATTATGAGGATACAAAGAGCAACACCTTCTTTAGCCAATTGATAAATCTCAAACAAAAGGGTTCAGTGGTGGATCACATTGAGGACTTCCAAAAATTGAATATAAGGGTAACTGATATTCCATAGGAACACATGATTGATGTCTTCATAGGGACTTTAAAGGATAACATCCAACATGAAGTTCGCGTTTGGCAACCTGATTCATTGGAAAAGGCATTCAAGTTGGCAAGAAAAATTGAATGTAAAATTATGGCGACAAGGAAGCCTACCACTCACATATATAAATATGGAAGTGTTGCTATTCCTAGACTTCCACAACCTACAAGGTTGACACCACAACAATTGGAATAAAAAAGAGCAAAAGGGCTTTGCTACAGTTGTGATAGAAAATACACTAAAGGTCATAAGTGTGCTGAGAAGAAATTATTTCATGTAGATTGTGAAGATGAAGAAGAAAATGAACAAGAATATTCAAAAGAAGAGGATATACACCAGGAACCAACCCTAGAAGAGGAAGAAATGAGTCTGACCATATCGTGTAGTGCATTGGCAGAAATTACCACTCCTCAAACTCTAAAGATAGAAGGACATATCAAGAAGAAAAAGGTAATAGTGTTGATTGATTCAGGTAGTACCCATAATTTTATTCATTGTAAGGTAACCAAGGAATTGAATTGTTTCCTATACCCAGTACCAGAATGTCAAGTGATGGTTGCAAATGGAGGAACTATAAATTTCTCTAGAAAATACCATAATATCAAGATAACCATGGGGTAATATGTATTGAATAGTCCAATGCTTTCCATTCCAATGGGAGGTGCTGATGTTGTACTAGGAGTACAATGGTTACAATCTTTGGGGATGGTAGCTTTTAGTTTTCAAGTACATTTCTTGAATTTTTTTTCAGAAGTAAAGCAAGTCGAATTACGGGGTATCGCAGGGAAGCTGGGACAAATAATAAGCTCTAATGTGTCATGACAAAGCTTCTGAAGAAATAACAATGAGGCATAATTGCACAATTATGCTCACTAGAAGTTCCAACATCAAAATCATCTATTTCTGCAGATCTCCAAAAAGTCTTGCACAATCATTCCAAGGTGTTTGAAACTCCCAAAGGACTCCCACCTATTCGTGATCATGATCATGCTATTCATTTGATTCCAGGGAGTGTTCCTCCAAACATCAGACCTTATAGATATCCTTATGTCCAAAAGAGAGAAATTGAACATATGATTGCAGAAATGTTAGAGGTTGGTATAATTCAACCTAGTCAAAGTTCTTTCTCTGCTCCAGTAGTATTGGTGCAAAAGAAGGATGGATCATGGTGCATGTGTCTGAATTATAGGGAGCTCAATAAGCTCACCATTAAAGATAAATTTCCCATTCCCGTGATTGATGAATTACATGGAGCAATATATTTTACCAAGTTGGATCTCTGTTTACGATATCATCAAATTAGAATGAAGACTGAAGATATTCCGAAAACAACATTTCAAACTCATGGGGGTCATTACGAATTTTTGATCATGCCTGTTGGCCTTACCAATGCACCTTCTACATTTCAAGGGTTGATGAATTCCATTTTCAAACCCTTCCTTAGAAAATTTGTGCTAGTATTTTTTGATGATATACTAATCTATAGCAGGTCTTGGAAGGATCATGTTCAACATGTTGATAGTGTGCTCAAACTATTGCAGGAGAAACAATTATATGCAAAAACATCCAAATGTTTCTTTGGAGTACAAGAGGTGGAATATCTGGGTCATATTGTATCTCACGAGGGTGTTAAGGTAGACCCTAACAAATTTAAAGCCATTAAGGAATGGAAAGTCCCCACAACCATAAAGCAGTTGCGAGGATTTCTCGGGTTAACAGGGTATTATCGCAAGTTTGTTAAGAATTATGGGAGAATAGCAACACTTCTAACAACATTATTGAAGAAAGATGCATTTTCATGGACTCCTGAAGCAACTAAGGCCTTTGAACATCTTAAAGAGGCAATGTGCCTAGCACCGGTCTTAGCTACGCCAGACTTCACAAAAACCTTTATTGGGGAATGTGATGCCTCAGGAAATGGAATTGGTGCAGTTTTAATGCAGGAAGGAAGACCCATTGCTTTTGAAAGTCGTCCAATCAAAGGAAAGTATTTACAGAAACCTATTTATGAGAAGGAAATGTTAGCAATACGACATGCACTAAAGAAATGGCGAACTTACCTAATGGGAAGACACTTCAAGGTAAAAACTGATCATGATAGTCTTAAACACTTTTTGGAACAAAGACTATCTTCAGAAGAGCAGCCAAAATGGGTCACAAAGATGTTGGGTTATGACTTTGAAATAATCTACAAAAAAGGAAAGCTTAATGTTGTTGCAGATGCACTCTCAAGAAAGAATGAAGAGGTGGAAGCATTGCTTTGTGCCATTTCTATTATCCAACCAGATTGGATAACCAAAGCAAGGGATGAATGGAAGAAGGACGAAGAAGTGTGGACACTCATTCAAAAGTGTCAGCAAGATCCTAGTACATCTGATACATTTAGTTGGAAAAATGATTTCTTATGGTACAAAGATCACTTATATCTTTGTAAGAATTCCCAACTAAAACAAAATATTCTTTTCGAATTTCACACTTCTCCTTTAGGAGGACACTTGGGATTTTTAAAAACTTGCCACAGGGTGAAGAAATAATTTTTTTGGGATGGCCTTAAATCTGATATTCAAAATTTTATGGCATAATGTTTGGTTTGCCAGCAAAATAAAGTTGAGACAATTAAGACCCTGGGTCTTCTGCAACCTTTATCCATTCCAAGTCAATGTTGGGAGGATATTTCAATGGATTTTATCACAGGTTTACCTAAGTCCGAAGGAAAGAGTGTCATCATGGTGGTAGTTGATAGAATTACCAAGTATGCACACTTTTGTGCATTATCTCATCCATTTAAGGCAAGTACAGTTGTTACTACATTTATGGACACAATTCAAAAGCTACATGGAAACCCAAATGTTATTGTGAGCGACAGAGATCCCATTTTTATTGGAAATTTTTGGACGGAGTTATTCTCTTGTTTGGGTACTCAATTAGCTCATAGCTCATCTCATCATCCTCAATCCGATGGTCAAATTGAGATAGTGAATAAATGTTTGGAAGGATATCTTTGTTGTTTTTTATCTGATAAACAAACACAATGGGTCAAGTGGTTACCTCTCGCTGAATGGTGGTATAACACTTCCTTCCATACTACAGCAAAAATGACCCCATTTATGGCACTTTATGGATATCATCCACTGTCCATCGCATCATCTTTAAGAGAAAATTCTAAGGTTTAAGTACGATAAGATCACATTGAGCATCAACAAGAAGTTCTTAACTTTAAGATAACTTAAATTAAAAATAAAAATCAAATTAAAACAATGAGGTATATCATACCTAACAGAGAAGTTTTGATGTAGGAGACTTGGTATTTGTATTACTACAACCATACAAACAAATGTCCCTCAAGCAATATAAGAAGGATAATAAATTATCGCCAAAGTGTTATGGTCCTTACAAGGTGTTGCAAAAGGTTGGTACTATGGCATACAAATTGGAGCTTCCTGCTTCTTCATGAGTGCATCCAACTTTCCATGTTTCATGCTTAAAGAAGGTTATAGGTGAAAATCTTCTAGTTCAAACAATATTTATAGAACTTGATGAGGAAGAATATCATTAGAACCCAAGTCAAGGGGTCGTAAAACAAGAACTCAAACTACTTAAAATTCACCACTATAGTATCTCATCAAGGGAAGAACTTACCCATTGAAGATTTCATGGAGATGAGAATTTTATATTTAAGCACCTAGGCTATCAAGCATTAGAGGACAACACTTTTTTTGAAGGAGAGGGGGTACAAGTTAGGTCTCATATTACTATTTAGTCCTGCTATTGTTATTAGTGTAGCTCCTGGCTGTTATTATGAAACTTCTAAACTCAAAGCTACTAGTTTAGTCCCTATTGTTATTAGTGGCCTCACAGTGATGTTGTTGTACCCCTATAACCCCCATATTGTTATTATTGTGCCCCTACATTATTATTGTTAGGTCGGCTAGGATTACATTGTGGCCCCACTAGGATTATATTGTGGCCCCATGGACTCCTATATATAGAAGGAGGTTTTGTTCATTTGTATCATCCAAGAATTGTTCATTTATGTAATGTATTGGAGGCTGCCTCTCAAGGCTAATTTTCATAATGACTTCTTCTGGCTGGAGCTGGTTTCATAATGGATTGGTGTCTATCCAAGTTGTTCTAGGGCTCCAAAGTGTTTGCTCCAACTAGGGCTTCCATATTAGTAACTCAACCCAAACTCTTACAGGGCTTCCAGAGCGTTTGTCTAACCAGGGTTTCCAGGACTAGTAACTCAACCCACCTAGGGCTTCCAGAGTGTTTGTCCAACCAAGGCTTCCGAGATTAGTAACTCAACCCGTAGTTGTCTGTCGGGCTTCCAGGACTAGTAACTCAACCCACAGTTGTCCGTCAGGATTCCGAGACTAGTAACTCAACCCACTGTTTTATGTTAGGCTTCCAGAGTGTTTTTCCAACCAAGGCCTCCAAGAACTAATAACTCAACCCAAAACTAAAGGAATCATGAGAACCAACCAGAAAACAATCAATGGAAACAATCTCACAACACCATGTCTATCTAGGAAATGGCAAGGCTAGGAAAATCCACTGTCAATACAGGAAATCCTCCATGCCAATGACAGATCGTGACCAAGAAACCACATGCATACACCATGCATGCCAAAACTAGTGAGGAAAACATACATGCAACTCGGTACTTGCAATCAAAACCCATTGTAGTTGCTGATCTCAATGTCTGCTTGTGCTTTCCTGCTCTCCCTTTTCCTTCTTGCTCCAAATCACCAATGATGCCACACTCTCCAAGAGTGCTCCAAGAAAACTCTAAGTATCCAAGAGTATGATAAAGAGAGAGATAGAATAATTGGAGAGCTTCAAAAATGCAGTGACAAAAGGTACCAACTGATCCATAGAATCCTTTTTATCAATTAGACCTCTATTTTCTTCATTTTCCATTATTTTCCTTCATTTTCCTCCTCACATGCAACCTGTGACCTTTTACCTCCCTTTTCTCCTAATTTCCATTATTTTCATAAATAAATGTGCCAAAAATATTTTTTCCTCTTTAATGCCTTAGCTACTGCCTTTGCCAATTTACATAGCCATAATAAACCATGTGAACACCCACACTATGATGGTTTGCTCAACGTTCAGCTTGGAATAAGTGTCCCATCAACTGTGGTTATTATTTTAACTTTATTACATGGAATTTCCACAAGGGATATTACAAAATAATCCACATATTAATTCTTTCATGTCATCATGAGAACAAGACATCATTGTTATCGCAACATCCTAAATAGTAGGGCATTGTTGATCCATTTTCATGCATCACTTTTAATTTAGAAGTTAGACATGAATATAACCCTTCCCCCCATCTTTTGATCTCAAGAAAAACTTAATGCATGCACAACCACTTTGTCATTTTCATAACTTGTGTTATATTTTTATGTTGCAAAAAGATTCTCTAGTTCAAAACTCTTTTCCTGCATTCCACACATAACTCTTTCATCTGCACTCCACATATAATTCTTTCTCCACAACCCACACACGATCTTTTTCTATATAAGTCATATTTTGCACTTATCCATTAGCTAGTTACCATTATGCGAAGAGCCTTGTATGCCTTATTCCCTACACAATTTATGCCTATGCACTTTCGTTCCATACTTAGTGAAATTCTTACCACCTTCCATACTTTTGTAGGGTCATTTATGACTTATTAATGGGATTTTGATACATGAGGCAAAAGGCAATAATTGGGTGCTAATGTGGAATGATTATCCCATTTTACCATTAAGCACTTGCCTTTTAAAATATTTTTTAGTTATGGCTTGGGCATGCCCTGATGAAGATTAGATGTGATGAATGGTTGTTTTGGAAAATGTTATTCATGAAATAGGCCTATAAAGAACTCAAGCTTTGTAATTCATGAATGACGGTGTCATATATATATATATATATATATATATATATATATATATATATATATATATATATATATATATATATATATGCTTTGGAAAAATGAGCTAGAAGAAGGGAAAAAACGTTTTGTGGAGATATTATCAATTCCAATAAAAGACATCACACCTGGGTAGCCCTCGATATCAACTGGGATCTGGACAATGGAGCAATCACTGAAGAGAATCAGCTCGCCCTTATCTCGGCCACGCCAACACAAGGTGCTTGGCGGAAGGTCGAAAAGAAGAAGGGAAGAAAAACTTAATTTTTCTTCCCATGTAATATAGTTTATTTACTTGCAACCTCATAGTTTGTCTTGATTGACATTACCAACACATGTAACATGTAATTCTGTTTTCACTAATAAAATTACGAATTTTTCCTTGGAAAAAAAATATTGATTCCCTAATGCACCAAGACAAGGACTTCCATTGGTTTATTTTCTATCAATGGTTCATGAGCTTAATCCCTAACAAAATCTTAAGAACAAGATTTGTCTGATTGGTTCAGTGAAATTTGAGTGTGTGCTCATAAATTTTTATTTCAAGGAGCTAGTTTCTTGGTGTGCCTGTCGGTTTGGTTCAAAATATAGAGTCATTTTAAGTAATAGCGGAGGGAAAGAACAAAATCCTACTAACTCCCAAAGGTTTTAGAATGATGCTCCAACTATCTGAACCCAACAAAAGTCTCAAGCTTCTCGATGCTAATTCTCTTCTTGATTCCCAAGGTCGTGAGTTGAATTTGCTAAAGGACTTCATGGCTCTATCCACTCAAATGTCAACTGATCTTTCTACCATTGATATATCTCTATTGATGGATCTGTATTGATATTTTTTTGTTTCTATTCACACGCTTAAAGGGATGAGAGTCTACATCTCACATTCCAAAGTCAACTTAATGTCTTCTATTTTTGTATCCAAAAAGAAGTTATGTTTAACTGAGCTAAGTTAATCTCAAATGAAATTTCTGACCAATTGGATAATTACTTGATGACTCAAAAAATATTCATGATTAGATATTTGGTCTCAACAATTGCTTATTATAATGTATTTGAGGGATTACCCTTAAGGAGTAATTTGGATGTTGAAAAGGAGCATGTCTAATTCTAGCACCCAAGTCTTTAGACGTATAAGGCGCCTTTACAATTTTTCCTTATTCAAGTTGAATTTTTCATGGAAATAAGGTATATGTTGATTGGAGAAAAAACAACAAGGATAACTCAAGAAGTAGAGGATTTCCTTCAACTAAAGGGAATTTGTGTGTAAGAGGAAGACCATAGTTACATCAAATTGCATGGATATGATGAAATCCCTTTTCTTCTTCCTACATTTGTTTATCATCGATTTTTTGTTTTGGAGATTTTTCAGACAATACAAGGCATGGTCCACCTAAAAAGAAAAAGAGAGAATTCATTTCTATAGTATCCTTTAATGTATTCGATGTGACAATAAGGGGTTCTTCTCATTTAGTAGAAGTTTCTAAAATTCTAATTGCATTCAACCTGAAAGAGGCAAAACCCCTCATAAGGTTTTAACCTTGAAGGGTTATTTTGTAAATATTTGTTGTCCATGAGATATAGTAATATTTTCACAAGAATTGCATTAGTAATTAGTGAAAACAACCCAAATACTCCTAAGAATAAATAAAATTGAATATGCAATCATGATTTGGCTACTAGAGTTAGTATAAATACTCATTGTCAAAAGACCAAAGCAAGACAAAAATGTAGAAATGTAACTAATGTGCAATCTTTTCTTCCCTCTAGCCACAAAAGAGTTCCTCCTCCCTATATTGACATTGAATTAATTCAATCCCTATATAAGCCCCATGTTAATTCCAAAACCACTTATTAAGCCCTAGATATTGAGGTATTACATTTCTATTGGTGTATTGTGATGTCGACTAGAACATTTCATTATACCATTTTATTATAATTACATCCTTTGTCTCCTATATGTATACCAAGGAGATCTAGACTTAGGATCATCAAATCTTATCTAATACATTATGAAAAGGAGGTCTCCCCCTTAAGGTGAACCATAATTATTGGTCTCTTATCTTTTTTAATGCACATGATTCATAACATTTGGTATCAAATCATATAAAACCGAGGTTTTGCTACTCCAAATGAGTCATTACGACATTTTCACTATAAGTTTTTTCCTCAACATAAACAATGAAATTTTAAGTAGATAGAAATATTTGACCACTCCACATAATGATTTTGAGGTATATACTCCCTGGGATCTCTTAACTGATTTTTCCTATGGAGTTTACATTATCATTTTAGTTGGTTGACTAAATACATAACATGCATAAAGCTCTATTTTATTTATGGGTTGTTTCCTTTCAGTATAAATATGGAGTTAAAGGGTTTTTTGGACTTAACAACATATGCCAACGTACAATCAACTAAAAATATGGTGATTTCGAAAAATACGTGGTGGAAGACTATATGTAATTACATTGGATTCATAAATATTTAAACATAGAAATGATTCATTTAAATATAATGAACACATAAAATAGTCATTTATATTTTATTCATAAACAAGTCTCATCGGATACCTTATTCTTTACCATTTACCATCTTTTTAGGGCTACTAATGTTCATATGCACTTCAATGACTATATCCTTCCATGCCTACTTTAGTGACTATATTCTTTCATAGCTATTATTAAATATAATATTTGTTATGACTTTAATCTATTAATAATGCACAAAATAATGAATTTACAATTTTGGTGATTAAGATTATCTAACTTAAAATCTTAAATCAATACTCAACATTTTTTATTTTTTTTAATCAAATTCATAAAAGGGAAGAATGGTGTTCATTATATATATATATATATATATATATATATATATATATATATATATTTCATTTTTTAAATGGGGGGAGAATATGTACAAATTAAATGAACAAACAGAAGAATGACACATATTTTTTTCTCAAAAATAGTTTTTATCAAAACATATATTTTGTTAATTACATTGGATTCATAAATATTTAAACATAGAAATGATTCATTTAAATATAATGAACACATAAAATAGTCATTTATATTTTATTCATAAACAGGTCTCATTGGATACCTTATTCTTTACCATTTACCATCTTTTTAGGGCTACTAATGTTCATATGCACTTCAATGACTATATCCTTCCATGCCTACTTTAGTGACTATATTCTTTCATAGCTATTATTAAATATAATATTTGTTATGACTTTAATCTATTAATAACGCACAAAATAATGAATTTACAATTTTGGTGATTAAGATTATCTAACTTAAAATCTTAAATCAATACTCAACATTTTTTATTTTTTTTAATCAAATTCATAAAAGGGAAAAATGGTGTTCAATATATATATATATATATATATATATATATATTCACTTTTTTAAATGAAGGGAGAATATGTACAAATTAAATGAACAAACAGAAGAATGACACATATTTTTTTCTCAAAAATAGTTTTTATCAAAACATATATTTTGTTTTGGATACTTATAATTTAAAGGTTTAAATTCTCTTTGTATGTAACTATTGAAGAAGGGATGGTGTCACGTCACTCTTCCTTTCCCTCGCCTACAAAATCGCACATGCATTTTACAATTCTAAATTCTGCACATGCATTTTACATTTCTAAATTCTGATATCTAAAAGGCAGTGGATATGGCTTTGAAATCATTAGCCTCATGTAGACATTATCTTCTTGATAAGTTCCTCTCTATATTTGATTTGGATGGCAATGATTGATTTGACTTTTGTGGATTTTATTTGGTATTGTAGGTTGACTTTTCTTCTGATGTGTGGACATTTTATTTCGTTTTTCTGGGTGCATATTTCGCTGGCTGCTTATTCCTATGTGTGAAATTTTTTCTTCGTGGTTACTTGTTATTTTATTTTTATTTTTATATTTTGATTTGTGAATTTCTTATGGTTTTGATATTTTTATGGGATGGGATGAGATGGGTTTTTGTATTATTTTGCATTTATTCAGATATGTTTATCAGTATGCATGATGTAGTAGTTAAATTAGATTATTAATTATAGAAATTTCGATAAGATTTTAAGAAAATCTAGTAGTGATTTTTGTAAATCTATGTTATAGCTATTAAACTTCAATATTTTGGGTGCTTTAGAGATTTTTGATGGCGATGAATCTATTTCCACCATCAAAAACATGATTTAAACACTACTACTGGAAGATATCTTAAAAAAGTTGCCTAGATTTCAACCACTTTTGACCGTCCAAGCAATTTCTCCGCCTTTGTAGACAACTCTGGTATCTATACTCAGCTCATTACGGGTCAGACACTTGAGGGATTAATTCTCGAGGACAACGCTTGACGTTTAGGTAAAGGAGATTAATTGTTTTAGTATATTTATTTTAGTTTGTGTAGTGCTACATGGGAGGAAGGTTGGGAATTATAAGAGTTGGGGTTGATAATTATTCATTTATTTGTAGTGATCATGGTTGATAGATGCGTTGTCCCACAGAGTTTTTGAAAGTGTTGGTCCTTTGTGGTGTAATGACGTGTGAGGGAGGAGAGTTATGGTTAATGTCTTTGGAATTCTTCCTACGAGTGGAGTTAGGGGTGTGGTCAATTTCGTTGTGTTGTAAAGGTATGGAGTACTTTGTTCATAAAATGGCCATTTGGATTTTTTTGGTACTTTAAAAATATGTGGTTTTTTTTTTCAATTTTTTTTCCATGTATGAAGGGATGGAATGGACATTTGAGTTTTTTTTTTTAGTTTTATTGTGGCTTAAGTGCTTTGTAAAATATTGAAGTAGTGGTAAAATGGTTGGTAGGCTACCAAGGACATTATATATGTGATTAGAAGTTTCTTCTCATAACTGCACATTAAGTTGTCTCACCATGATAGCGTTAGAGAGGTCCAACCAAAGCTCCTAAAATGAAGACTATGTATAAAAGGGCTTAAGGGTTTCATCACAAGTTTTGGATAAAGGGAAGCTAATGAATATCTTATTTTTAGTAGAAGATGTGAAATAAAGAAGGAATTTTAGAATGAGACCTTAGGTTTCCTTGTCATCCATTAATTTCCATTACTAGGTCAAGGGTTCAATCACGTAAAAGATCTTTTACCTAATTGAACCCTTTATTATAGAATTATATTATATAAATTTTCTTAAAAATGAATACATGTTGTTCCATCTAGGCTTCTCACCTCATAAACTTATCACTAGGAAACATAGATATACATGTGAAAGATAATAACTAGCGATTGCTCATTAAAAGGAGCAAAAGGACACTGAAGGATCCCGCCATGCGAATGGACAGTACCATAGGTATGGCTGCGGATGACGTATGGCGAATGGACAGTACCACAGTACCGTGGGCTTGGTTCTTAAAGAGGTCGCCAAGTGTCAAATTTTGACAGGATAGAAGGGCGAATCTGGAGCAGAGGTGGAGCACAGGGATTGGCTAGGATGAACAGTGTTTTCCAGTCAATCCCATAAAAGAACACCTTCGGTGTTTGCTCATTAAAAGGAGCAAAAGGACACCGAAGGATCCCGCCATGCGAATGGACAGTACCACAGGTATGGCCGCGGGTGATGTATGGCGAATGGACAGTACCACAGGTATGGCCGCGGATGATGTATGGCGAATGGACAGTGCCACAGTACCGTGGGCTTAGTTCTCAAAGAGGTTGCCAAGTATCAAATTTTGACAGGATAGAAGGGCGAATCTGGAACAGAGGTGGAGCACAGGGATTGGCTGGGATGAACAGTGTTTCCCAGTCAATCCCATAAAAAACCACCTTCGATGTAATTATATATTCAAATGGTAAAATTAATTCAAACTTGACCTAATATTATGATTTCAGCCAAATTAATTTAAATAATAAATATATCTTTTAGATGCTTTACCTTTTTCTGTATTTCTATAATTAAATCTAATGTATTTGATTTAAATTTAATATAAACGAGAAAGAAACTATAAATATGAAAAACAACAATTACGTATTCAAATAATTAATAATAATAATGATTTTGCTTGATATTATAATCTTAGCCGCAACGGTTTAAATAATGAAGATATTTTTGAGATACTTCAACTTTTTCCTATATTCCCAAGTACATTATGTATATTCTCCACTATTATGTAAAAGAAGGAATTATATTTTATTGGGTTCATCTCATTTCAAATGAGATTTAATACTAGTTAGCTGACTTTGAAAATATGAATTCTTCATTTATGCTTTGGTGTGGCCTTGGTTTATTTAGATATATTTAAAGATTTGCTCGGTGTGAAGAACGTAAGGATGAAAGATGATCATGTTTAGTATACGACCATAGATATAGATGTGAAAGACATATATATGAAATACAACAATGACATATTCCAACCTAAAAAAATTAATTCAAACATCGCTTAGTTGAGATATTTTTTATATTCATGGAATTTAAATTTGTTTGATTTTGTTTAAATTTAATGTAAACTAGGGAGGAATTGTCACCATATATGACAATAGTTATAGATGTGAAAGAGAACAGTTACATACTTTAAATAATAAAAATTAATTCAAACTTGTTTTAATATTATGATCTAAGCCAAAGTAGTTTAAATAGTGAATATAATTTTGAGATACTCTACCTTTTTCTTATATTCGTAAAATTGAAATCTATTGTGTTTTGTTTAAATGTAATGTGGGTAAAGAAAGAACTTCCACGACATTAAACTATAGATATAAATGTGAAAGACAACCATTACAATAGTCAAATAATAAAAATAAAAGTGAATTTAGAATTAGACTAACGTTATGATCTCACCTAAAGTAGTTTAAATAGTGAATATATTCTTGAGATATTTTACCTTTTTACTATACTCTTAGAATTTAAATTTGATGGCTTTGACTTAAATTTAATGTAGATGAGAAAGTAGAGATATAGCGCTTGATTGGTTTTGATGCAATTGAGATGTAATTAATGTTGCTTCTTTAGAGGAGGATTGGTTTCTAAATACAATCAAAATGGCAATAAATCTGTAAGTAAATTTGTAAGTGGTGTGTTAGGCCGATTCATTCATAGTTTTTGCAAATTGAAAGCTCAAATTAATAAGAAAAATATGAAAGAAACTATTCATTGTTTTCTTATTATACATCACAAATTTAGTGTACCATGACATGTAAAAGTTATAAAATATTAGAATTTTAAAACTCTTAAGCGAATCCAAACCATTAAAGTTGAAATTGTTGGTATTGTAATTTTAAGAGGGTGAAAATTAGTTTGTTTGTTCTTCAATAGTTTTATTTTATTTGTTGTGTTTTAGAATAAATTAATCTTTCAGAGCATTAGTTAATCTTCAATTATTATCAGTGTTTGTTCAATGATAGCAGTAAACAAAAGGAACACAACTGCACACAATTTTTAAGGTGGAAACCCTCTCTGGGACAAAAACCACCTGAATGTTTTTTTAATAATTCTTTAATATTCAACTCCAATTGAAAATAAAGCTCCAACTTCCTAAAATCTAGAAAATCATTCTTCTCCAGCTCCCACTAGATGGACGCTCCAACACCAGAGATTCTTCAGCAGTCAACTGAATGGATGCCCCAACACTCAATGAGCTACAACTCACCCTAGGACCACCCTACCACCCTGAATTTTTCATAGGCTTGAAGCTATTGGTGACTTCATGCACCAACCTAACACCACCCTACCACCCTATAGAAGAATAAAAGAATAATAGACTCTCGTACCAGGGAAAATGGTCCACTTTACAATGATATAGAATGATGTAGAAGAAGAATACACACTAGACCATAACCCCAACTATGGCACAACCAACTAATGATGATCCTAGACCTCCCGACATTACCTCTTCAACTCTTGGCAGATAGACACTTGTACAATTTTTACAATTATACATTTACAATGAATTAGTATAATGATACCTTTATAAAGACTGTATGCAGTGTTGCCCACTTGAAGACTTCATGTGGTGAACTTCTTGCTGCTGTTCTGCACCTTAATTGTTGCTCTTGTTATGCTACCCTCTGCTGCACCTTGCTTTTCTTTTCTGCCCTAGAAAGGCTGGTCCTTTGTAGCCCTTGACAACACATGATCTAGCTTTTTCTTTCCTTCTAGGATCTTGATATTGAATCTAGTGTATCTCTGTTATTTCAGATCCCCAATATGTAATTTTCGGTTTTTTCGCAGTCCTTTGAGTCTTCTTTCCAATGCCACAGGTATGACCCAATTTGGATTCTTCAAGGGAGAGTTATGCCCAATCTCTCACAATGACCTAATTATGGATTGGTTCAATAGAGCTAACTTGTACGGCATTCCATGTGTTATTGTTTCCTCATTTGGCTCTGAACTTGATAGAGCGAAAACTACATTACGTGCATTATCTGCCACTTCTTACAGAATTCCAATCTGATACTTAGAGAGAGAGAGTTATTATTATTTTCCCAAGGTCACTTCTTTGAGATGAAGTTAAGGAGCCTGCAAAAGCACTGACTTCCACAGATCATATCTCCGAAAATATTATGCACCTTGATCTGAAATATTTATAGGAGCTTCCTCAAGATTTTGGATTCATCTCATAAAATTTTCAGCTTCTGAACTTTTGTAGAAAAAACGTTAGAGCGCAAATGCCATGATGACCTGTTTCAGGTAGCGAAATCCCTACATGAGGAGGATATGAGGATCAAAATTTATATAAATGCTTAGGTTGAGAGGGTCTTCAACAAGTGAATGTGGGAGGGATTTTAGGAGCTTAAAAATTATTAATTCTTGACTTTTCAATGACCCATGCCACAACCCCATGCGATTTTAGCCCACTAATTGGGGTTACAAACTTCAAACACGAATATATCTCAAGCCGTGGAGAATTACATGGTGTGCCATATATCAACAGAAAAATCTCGACAAGTAGAAACCATATAAAATATTCTTGACCCAAAATATAGTAATTTGGTAGGTCAAAATTACCATGAAAGATCGGGGTAGCCCCTAGTGCTACTTGGGCCGACATCGATGACAACCACTGATCAACAATTATATCCATGTCAACTTGGATGGGGTGCAGGATCCACCTGATGGATGTTAAAACAATGTTTCTTAATGGGGTTTTTGAGATGGATATTTATATTGAGTAGCTGGAGGGGTTTGAGACATGTTGCAGGGATACTCACATGTGGAGACTCAAGAGAGCCTTGTATGGGTTCAAACAGACTCCATTGGCATGGAATATTCATATTGAAAATTTACTTCCGGGATTGGGCTTCATTAATAGTGAAGCAAGCTCAAACTTATACTACATTTTTGTTGGAGGTGAATCACTCATTCTAGTGTTATATGTGGATGATCTGATTTTGAAAGGTGTAGATAAGCTCATCTAGGAGTGCAAGTGAGATCTTGCAAGAGAGTTTGAGATGAAGGATATAGGGTTGATGCACACTTTCGTTGGATTGGAGGTTTGGTAGAGAGATGGCGATATCTTCTTAGGGCAATGTAAGTACACTCTAAATATTATGCAAGATTGCAAACCCATGACCATGCCTCTAGTCAGAAATTGGAGGGAAGGTGGACACGTCTAGATTGGAATGAATGGAACCCACGCACGGGTGCTTCACTGGGGAAGCAATACCATACCACGTGCATTCATATTGGGGGATATATAATGAGGGAAAAATACATAATATATTGGGGATATAATAAGGGGTAAAGGGCTTTTATATTGGTAGGTATAAAAAATGGAGTTCAAATTTAATGAAAAAATATAAAGAGGCATAAAAATGTCAATGAAAAAATAGATACCTACAATATTTAGTCAAGGTAGGTGTTTTTTAAATTGGGAAGATGTATTGGGTTCGTATTGGTAGGGGGTTAAATATTGTGATTTTTAGAGGTATTTTCCAATATGTAGTCAAATTAGGGATATTGTTTAGTGTGTCATGAACATAGGTGATATGCTAGAGGTTAATTGAGTAAAGCCCCCTATGAACCCAGACTCTAGTAGCTATTGATAAGGTCACTTATGTATTTGCTGAACATGTGGTCATAGATATGTTTTGTAGTTAACTCTTTGAGCCAATTTATGGTCGAGCCTGCCAAGGTGCATTTGGTTGTTGCGAAACATGTACTAAGATATATCAAGGGCATAATAGAGTATGGATTGTGGTACAAATAGGTTGATGGGGCGAGGCTTGAGGGATTCACCAATGAAAATTGGGTAGGGACTTCCATAAACATGAGGAGCACATCAAGGGTGCACATTTAGTGTTGGATCAGTAGTTGTTTCTTAGTTTAGCCTCATGCAAAGATCCATTTCATTGTGCTCAATAGAGGCCCAGTACAGTACATGATTACAAACTTAGTAACATGAAAAGTTGTATGGTTGAGAAATCTACTCGTGGGCTTGTATGAAAAAGATTTGGATCCCACTATGATCCATTGTGACAATCAAGGTTACATAAAGCACTCTGAGAGTTTTCACAGTCGCCTACAACACATCGACATACACTATCATCACATCAGGGAAATTGTGCAGAGAGGTACAATTAGACTTCAATGCATACCAAGAGAGGAGAAAGCAATAGACATTATGACCAAGGCTTTGCCAAGGGGAATATTTGTTTACTTCAAAGACAAGTTGGGTGTAGTGTAGAGAACGTCTATAAGAAGGAGTCTTGATTGGAGTAGAATAACAAGGGTTTTGATTTCATAAGTGCCAAGGATTGCAGAGGGACCCACAAGACAACCACTTAGCATATTACTAATTTTATTTACTATTTTCAAATGTTAGACTTAAGATAAATTAAAAGGCCTAAAGTTAATAAGTGATTAAATCTCAACCCTTCATCATGCGTTAATCTTAGCCATTGGAGATTATGGTGGGGCCAGGTCAACTTACCAAGGGGCATAGGTTGTAGAAATGGTTAGATTGATTAACATAGTGTGTGTGTTAGATCAACTCAAGGAGGTGAAGGGTTTCAATAGTTAAACAATCAAGAGACAATGAGAGGGTTATAAGGCCCTCTACTTCACCTCATAACTAGATCGACTCATCTCCAACACGTAGAAGGGTGCAAAGAGGGTTACACAACACGTTTGTGTTGATTTTTGGGTAGCATTGGATGTGTTCTAGCTCCGATATTTTGTGGAGGGGCTAGAACACATGAGATCTCCGAGACCTAGAAATCGTTTGGAGAAATTCCACCCAGAGTGAAAGTTATTCAAATAATCAATTATTTTTAATGGAGCCTAAGTTAAAACTTAGGGAATTAAAATAATTTAAGTGAATTAATTTAACATGTGGGTGAGAAGATCCTAAGTGACGAAGATCAAGTCTAATTTAATCTTAGCCGTTGATTAAGGATTAGATCACGACCATTGATTCATCAACAGGAAAAGTATAAAGGAAGCCTTGAGGGTCAGTTGTAGAACACACACATAAAGAGCAACACTTGGGCAAATTCGAAATTCTAGGGCGTGGTTTGTTGTGAATTTCAGAGTGAGCTTGCAATGCAGAGAGGGGCAGTTTGGCAGTGGGATTTCAGTCCAAGGCCGAGAATACAACTGCATAGAGGCAGAGCAACACAAGGAGAGACAATGCAACACCAAAGAGGGTCACGCATGCCCATAAGGGTGACACAGAGCCAGAAGGGTGACTCAATCACTTAAGAGGCTGCGCTGGGGTTTCTGTGGGACAGATCAAGCATAAACTCAACAGATTGATTTCTCAGCTGGGAAGGCTCTCGAGGAGGGTGACGAGATAATGGTGGGGCCATGTCAACTTACTAAGGGGCATGGGGTGTAGAAATGGTCAGATTTATTGACATGGATTGTGTGTTAGATCAACTCAAGGAGGAGAAGGGTTTCAATAGTTCAACGATTAGTTCAACAACCAAGAGAGAATGAGAGGGTTATAAGGCCTCTACTTAAGCTCATAACCAGATCGACTCATCTACAACACGTAGAAGGGTGCAAAGAGGGTTGCACAACACGTTTGTGTTGATTTTTGGGTAGCATCATATGTTCTCTAGCTTCGAAATTTTGTGGAGGGGCTAGAACACATGAGATCTACAAGACCCAGAAATCGTTTGGAGAAATTCCACCAGGAGTGAAAGTTATTCAAATAATTAATTATTTTTAATGGAGCCTGAGTTAAAACTTAGGGAATTAAAATAATTAAAGTGAATTAATTTAACATGTGGGTGAGAAGCTTCTAAGTGACGAGGATCAAGTCTAATTTAATCTTAGTCATTGATTAAGGATTAGATTGCAACTGTTGATTCATCAATAGTAAAAGTATAAAAGAAGGCTTAATGGTCAGTTGGAGAACACACACACACAGAGCAACACTTGAGCAAAGTTGAAATTATGGGGTGTGGTTTTCTTATAATTTCAGAGTGAACTTGCAGTGTAGAAAGGGGAATTTCGGTTGCGGGACTTCAGTCCAAGGCTGAGAATACAATTGCAGAAAGATAGAGCAACACAAGGAGAGACAACACAACACTAGAGAGGGTGACGCAGGCCTAGAAGGGTGACATAGAGCCAAAAGGGTGACATAGAGCCAGAAGGGTGACACAGTCACTGAAGAGGTTGCGCTAGGGTTTTTGTGGGGCAGATCGGGCAAAAATTCAGCAAATTGATTTCTAAGTCGGGAAGGCTCATGAGGAGGGTGACACAGCTCCTGGAGGAGGTGATGTAGTCTCAACGCAGAGCTTGATGCAACCATCGCTGCGAAGCACTCAAGAAAACACAGTCACCTATGGGGTTTCTTCATTGAGTTACTGGATCAACCAATATATCTGTCTCCGGATAGAGGTACTTTTGTTGGGATTTTCTTTGTTGGGTGAGCCAGATTTGACACCCTAGATTGTATTAAGAAATCCACTTAATAATAAAACCCTCATATTTGCTGCACAGGTTTTCTCACTTTGAGTTTTTCTGGGGACGTTAGTCCAAAAAAATGTGTGTCTTTTGTGTGATTGTCTCATTTATTTTTCATTACTTGATCTATATATCGATGTAGGTTGCTTAGTATTTGCATTAATATTTTATTGAAGTATTCAGAAAATGACTTGTTAAATGGAAAATACAAGTAGGTAATGCAAATCAGTTAATTGCAGTAGGATTTTTGTATGTCAATATTCAGGAATTTTCACATGGTATTCGAGCGATTGGAGTTTAAGGAGGACTAGAGCCGTCAACAAAATGACAGAAGAAAGTTGGCAGCGGGAAAGTAGTTTTCCGGAGAGATAACGCAATGCTAGGCCAGAGAGGCAGAGGAAGGAAGATGCAGTCACCTGGGAGGGCTCATGCAGAGCCTGTGTTAGCCTTCTTGGGTGATGTTGTAGCTGCAGAAGGAAACACAATTCTTGCTAGGTCAGCGCAGAGGCTGTTGAGTCTCAAATTTCTGGATTTTTGTGGCTGGAGGAGCAATACAGTTTCTTTTTGGAGTTGCTGGTGGGGCGCTGATTTTGTTGGTGCAGTATAGTATCTAGTGGGGTAGAAGAAAAGTAGAGGGAAGAATTTCCTTAGAAGATTTCTTGCCAAGAAATCTAGTGTTGAGTAGTAGCAAAGAAAGTTCACAGAGGAGTGTTTTGACATCTATTGGTAGAAGGATTTTCGTGAAGGAAATCAAAATTCAGAGGGAGCTTTTTCCTTAGAGGGTTTCTAGTACCAAAGAAATCAAGATCCGAGTTTTGCTGGGGAAGCGACGGAAGAGGGAGAAAGGAACCTGTTCGACACTTAGTTGAGCAAGGATGGCCGTAAATGGACAGAGGGATCATGACAGGTTGGATGGAGCATCCAATTTTTTCATCTAGAAGGCCAAGATCCTGGCAGTTTGGGATGAACATCGCATCAAGGATCATGCCTTGAATGCGATTGTTGTTCCAGTAGATGATGATCCTCTCAAGAAGTACAAGGAGGCTCAAGCAAAAGAAAAACACATGATCATGGACGGAGTCAAGGATCACGTGATCCCACATATTGCTGAGAAAAACACAACAAGGTAAATGTGGGAGGCCTTGACCACTATGTACCAGGGATCTTCCGTCCAATGGAATATGTTGCTTGAGAACCACATGGGATTGCTTCAGATGCAAAAGGCAGAAGAGATCGATCCCTTCCTCATTAGATTGCAAGGGATCTGAGATCAACTAGCTACCGTAGGGGCTACACCAGATGGTGGACTCATGGTCAGGGCTCCCCTGAATGCAGTCACTAAAGACTAGGAGACTTTTTTCCAAGGTATTTTGGGCAGGGCTGCTCTTCCAAGTTGGGAAGAGAGGTGGGCAGCTCTTTGACAAGAAGAGATTAGACGGTGGACCAAGGCGGGAAGCAACAACAAAGGGATCAAAGTCTAGAAGGAGGAAGAGGAAGATGCGGCTATCACATCTAAGGGATAACAAGGGAAGAAGATAAGGAAGAAGAAGGACCTCTCAAAGTTTAGATGCTTCATATGAGGGGAACTGGGACATTTCGCCATGCAGTGCCCTCTGAAGAATAAGGGCAAGGAGGAATCTGACTCAAAGGCTACTCCAACTCAGGCTGATGAGGATGATGATGATGGATGCACCATGAGTTCTCATGCACCTAAGAAATGGGGCGATATGGAGCTATAAATTGAAGCTTCTATGTGGGGGTAGGATCCTTGAGGTGCCAAAACTCTTGGATGACATAAGACTACGAGAGCCCTTAATGACAGTAGCAGAGTCACGAGAGTCAGTTGGCGCGAGGGATGATGGAGCAACAGTGGCAAAGCTAGAGTGCTAAAGTCTGAAGCATTGCATAGCAGAGGTAGCAGCAACAACGCAGTGCACAGTGGTGCAACACAATGCTTACACAGTGCAGAGCAGAAATAACGTAGTAGCTTCAAAGGGTTAGTGAAGATTAGCAATAGAGGAAGATTCAACATCGAGGTGCATCCAGACTTACCAATATGTCAGTACTTGGGATGTCTTTCAGTTGCTTAACTCTCAACAACTGAGTTGCAGGGAAAAAATTAGCAGCGGCAGTGCTATGGGCAACACGATGCAACATTTTGAGAGGGATTTAAAGTACAGATACATCAGTGACAGTGGCAGAGTCATGGGAAACATACAAATTGCATCAGCGCAGTGGATGAGGGGCAACAGGTCAAGCATCAACAACTCAGAGGATCGATGTTGTGGATCAAGGTGATGCTTCTGGTGAGAAGTATTGCTAGAGAACATTCCTTGATAAGAGGTAGTGTTGATTTTTGGGTAGTATCGGATGTGCTCTAGCTCTGAAATTTGTGGAGGGCTAGAACACATGTGATCTCCAAGACCCAAAAATCGTTTGGAGAAATTCCACACTGAGTGAAATTTATTCAAATAATTAATTATTTTTAATGGAGCCTAAGTTAAAACTCAGGGAATTAAAATAATTAAAGTGAATTAATTTAACATGTGGGTGAGAAGCTTCTAAGTGACGAGGATCAAGTCTCATTTAATCTTAGTCGTTGATTAAGGATTAGATCACGACTGTTGATTCATCAACAGGAAAAGTATAAACGAAGGTTGGAGGGTCAGTTGGAGAATGCACACACGGAGAGCGACACTTGAGAAAAGTCGAAATTCTGGGGCGTGGTTTGCTGAGAATTTTAGAGTGAGCTTGCAGTGCACAGAGGTCAAGTTTGGCAGTGGGACTTCATTCCAAGGCGTAGAATACAATTGCAGAGATGCAAAGCAACACTAGGAAAGACAACGTAGCACCAGAGAGGGTGACACAAGACCAGAAGGGTGACGCAGAGCCAGAAGGGTGACACAGTCACTGAAGAGGTTGCACTGGGGTTTCTGTGGGGTAGATCAGGAAGAAATTCAACAGATCGATTTCTTAGACGGGAAGGCTCACGATGAGGGTGAAACAACTCCTGGAGGAGGTGACGCAGTCTCAACCCAGAGCTTGCTATAGCCATCGTTGCGCAACACTGGGGACAACGAAGTCACCTGCGGGGTTTCTTTATTCCGATGTTGGATCAACCAATATATCTGTGTCCAGATAGAGGTACTTTTGCTGGGATTTTCTCTGTTGGGTGAGCCAGATTTGGCACCCTAGATTGTATTCAAAAATTAGTTTAATAATAAAATCCTCATATCTGCTGCACCGGTTTTCCTGCATTGGGTTTTTTTAGGGACGTTAGCCCAAAAATAAGTGTGTCCTTTGTGTGATTGTCTCATTTATTTTTCAGTACTTGATCTATTATCGATGTAGGCTGCTTAATATTTGCATTAATATTTTACTGAAGTATTCAGAAAATAACTTGTTAAATGGAAAATATAAGTAGGTAACGCAAATAAGTTAATTGCAGTAGGATTTCTATATGTCAAGATTCAGAAATTTTCAAAGTTTGTAAAACCAGTTAAGGTTTTATTGTGAAGGCCTTACAGGCCAAGCCACTTGTGGGGGTGAATCTTATTTGTTTGGGAGCTATTTCGAGTGGTTTTTTTATAAAAGGGAAGTGTTCCTTTGCTGCAAGAATTTCTTAAGAAATATTTGTTGAAGCTAACAAAAAAACACACACAGAGATTGCAGGTTTTCCCCTGAGTTGGGGTTTCCTGGGTATATTATCTAATGTTTTATGTGTTGCATGTGTTTGTATTTAGTTTTATTTACTTCCGATGTGCATGCTATGGTTAGAAACTCAATAGTTTTTATTTATTTAAGTTTTAGAATAACAATTTAGTTGTATTTTTCGATTCTTTATTGCTTAGAGAATAATAAATAAGTTATTGGGTTTAAGGAAAACTAACAAAAAATACTAGAAGAGGAGGGAATTGGGGGTTTGCATTTATCTCTTTAGCTCTTGAAAAGGTGAGGTAAATGGTAGCCTTTGTTATATCTTGCAACGTCCTCTTTCTTCTCTTCTCCAAGATCCCCTTTTCTCTCTCCTCCAACCGTACAAATCAACCCTTGAAAATTTGTTGTCTCCCATTCTCTCTTTGCCTCTATTCTCCAAGATCAAGCAAATGTGATGCAAGAATGATGAAAAGAGAGGGGGAAGAGGCCTTTTAACCTCATCCTCACTCTCCCCTCATCTGTAAACCCCCACTTTAGGTCACACTCAAATCCAAAGCTAAAGATATATTCAAATAAAAAAAAAGTGAACTCTGTGGAATCACGTGTTTCTCTAGAACTGCACATGAAGTGCTATGGAATCGTGGCAGAACCATGCACAAGACGATGGTTTCATGTGTAGAATTGTGTATGGAAATTTCATGGTTCCACGATGGAAAGAAGTTCAATTATTTGTTAGAATCATGGTTACAAACTTTGGGGATGCAATTTGTTGAGTGCTTCGGCCACGAATCTGCATGGTGCATAGTTTCAACCTTTGGGCCATTACTATGGGAGGGGGTAGTTATTGCAACATTGGATTATGCTTCTAAGAGTTATAAGTCATTTGGACAAAAAAAAGGAATTTGCTCAACCAAACCCACACTATTGTCATATTTCAATACTTCTTCCTGCAACATATCAATAACCTAACTATATTGAACAAAATCATTCTACATTTTGCTAGACTATGATATTGAATTTGAACATAGGCATAATCTAACTCTTTAAGTTTTGGCTTTCTTTGGTCAGAACTTGGTAATATTTTTTTTCGAAAAATGTTGGTTTTTTGTTTTTTTTTTAAATGTTTTTTGAATATATAAATGGGTTCAACACACTGAAAAACCTCTTGAGGAGTAGGATTATGTATATTTCACAACTCAAACATATGAGTCCAACAAATTATAGCTATAATACAAGAAAAATTGAATATAAAATATGTTCAGAAAAAAAATAAAAAACATAGAAGATTTAGACTATGGCTCAAACATATAATCTGCCTCATGAATTGAGGTGCTTCCATTGAATTTGATGATAACTAGTTCTAAATGATAATGGAATTATTAATAGGTTGAGATTAGAATTCACCAATGACCTATAAACTAGTTAGAAGTTGGGTGAAAATTTAGATGGGAATGAAGAGGAAACAATGCCCAAGGTAGATTGCATTGAATAGGCATGAACAAAATCTAACTCAAGAGTCCTAGATGAACGCATCATGTTCCACATGCATGTATTATGGAGGGGATGGGCTGAGGGGGGTCTTACCCCTATTTTGATAAGTTGTAGAAATTAAGGTGAATGCTATATTTGGTGGTTGAACAACACTCTAGTGAGCACCACAATGGCTTAGATTACCCTTTCCAAATGGTTTACTAGCTATACACCAAGCACCATAGGGATCTATCATCCATTGAGCCTCCCACTAACCATTTGGGATCAGACTCACAAGCCAATCCTCCACACAACAACACAGTGGATGACACCCCAAATCTTTGGGCACAAGCTCAAGGACAATCCAATCCAATTCAATCTATCAAATGGACTTCTAATAACTCCTTCTTTGTAGGGATTTTACCAGGCCACCCTTCTTCTAATCACTCCTTTCCATTAGTGTTTTCAAGCCTCTCCCCATGCATTTTTTCCATGTCTACTCATGTTTTCTCTGTCTATTGTCTTCTGTCTCCATCTTCCACCATTGACCCTTCTTTTTTCCTTTTTGAAGCTACCATTTTTTGTCTCGATCCACGAAGAGGGGAAAGGAATGACACTGTTCTCCACACATACTGTGCACTTTGCAACTTCAAATCCTAGCAACACATGCCAACCCCTAGTCAAGGTGATAATTAGGAGGAATAAATGAGTTTGGAATGGGCCTTCTCAGGACACACCACAAGAAATATCCTCCGCCCCCCCCCCCCCCCCCCACTTTAAAGTACTGGATCTGTGTCCCTCCCTCCATCAATTCATTTTTACATAAATTTACATGTCCCAAAAAAAATTACATAGTGATATTTACATGTACGAGGTGCAGTAAAAAGGTTTTTAGAATCCCTATGTACTCCACAAACATCTTATTTCTTGGCAAAATTAAAATGCAAAAATGAATGAAACAAATGAAGAACATCGATTGCCTCCCATGATTATCTAAACAAGAGTGATAACACATTAATGTAATCCTTCATAATTTCAGAGGTTAACCAACATAATAGCATGTGATGCATTTCCCATGTCTATGAAACTTTGAATGTAAAATATCCAGCTTGCAAGACTTCCACAAATTCAAGCCCAACAAAAGGTACAAACAAAATGGAAAATTCTTATACTTATATCCTGACATAGAGATATGACTTAGTCCACAACTGCATTTTGACCCCATAATTGCATTGATTTCTTCCTTGGTCCTTTCTTAGGATACCACCTATCACAAGTTCATTCGTGATATTATCCTTAGATTTAAAATCATTGATCCAGTTAGAGACCTTTTATCTTCCCTGGCCTTTCAATGATCAGAGGCTCAGTATATAAGCTCAAAAATGAAAGTGCTTAGAATTGATTTGAATTAAAATACCGCGATCGGCCTGTCGCAAGGAATCCGACGCACTTCATTTCATCGAAAACCAACTACGGATGAAGACTGACCACTGTTCAGAATAAGCAATTTTTTTTAAAAATGGGGCAAACTGGTCAACAGAGTCAAACCTTGGTCCAATTGAGTTTTTCTCTTGCCTAATGATGTGATTCCATATGTGGAGCCGTGGTTGGCTCATACTCTAGGGTATGTGTTGAATTCTGATTGGTTTTTAGGAACTAATGGCATGAGGACACATGGCTAGCGCGGAGGCCACCACGTGCCCCCTTCTAAGGTCCAACTTCAACTGTTGGGCAAATTCCAAATTTTAGGCCAAGGTCGAATTGCATTTTATATATGTCAATTTCCGAATTATTATATGATATGGGAACTATATAATTAATGGAGCATTTATTTAACCTACGGTTGAACTAACCTAAGGTTTAAACTATATGAATGTGCGTATATTAAGTTTGCAAAAACAATGTATGGAGGGGCGAAGGTCGGGGTTTGACCTCATGACCTCCCCCCAACAACTCCGCCACCTTACCATCGTGCCAAGTGGTGCTCCTTGTTAAATGGAGCAGAACCACATATTATTAAACCTTTATATTAATGCGCAGTTTTGTAAAAACGTGCTTAATGTGCCATAGTCTAATACTTATCCGCATTTAATTCATATTTAACTACTAATTAAACAAGAGTTTAAGATGGCAAACTTTTTTGCGGAGCCACCAAATTCGGAACTGCCCCCAGATTTAACTGCGTTAACTGGAGTTTCTCCAGTTTTAGAGGTAGTTTACTATTGAAAAATTAATTTGACCATATCTTGAGCAATTTTCGACCAATTTTTTCTCAGGAAGAATCATTCCTAGTAGATTGCCATGCTTTGAACACATTGGAACATGTTTCAGAGGCAGAGGATAAATTATACATGTGTTTTTGTTACTTTGAAGATAGTTGAAGCCTAGGGCCATTAGGAAGGAAGGCCATGCCTAGATCACTTGAAGGCCAAATGGAGTGAATGAATAGTCATTTTTGATAGATTTCGACATTCTGAACTCATTAGAGTATGTTTTAGGAGAATTTGATGCATGTAAAAAACATTTTATTCACTATTGAGATAATACAGAGGCCTAAGCCATGGAAGATGGACCAAGGAGATGTAGCCCAGGAGGGGTGAACTCCTTCATCAAAAATTTGTGTTGATGGATCAATTGTGATGGTTTGCTGTTCTTTATGTTGCTGCTGTTCAAA
This sequence comes from Pinus albicaulis, assembly GCA_034641835.2. NCBI lineage: Eukaryota > Viridiplantae > Streptophyta > Pinopsida > Pinales > Pinaceae > Pinus > Pinus albicaulis. The sequence continues at coordinate 938,273,095 of CM076574.1, forward strand.
ATTTTAATTTCACACTTTATGCTCTTGAATTCACTCATAAAACTCAGTTAAACTACCTGTTTGACACACATAAGCAACAAGGAAGCTCATGTACAACAAGCATAAGATCAACAAATAAGTTATAAATCTGAATATAAAATTAGCACAACAAAACTAACATTCATGATCAGATCAAGTTGGTATCGAGCATGGTTAAAAGACAAGGTTATTTTCTTGATAGTTGCTTGAGTTTTGTGCAAGTTTAATGGTTGCAAATTTGTGATGCTGACAAGGTTAAATTTGTAGAAAGGTGAAGGGAAATTGTTGGTTGCAAGTCTTGAGATTAATACCAAAAGGAGAGCTACAAGATCACCATCTTCAGCCAAATTTCCACTCATATCTGCACTTGAAGCACCTCAAGTTTTGTCTTAAGAAGATGAGATTGAGGAGGTACAAATTGCATAAGAAGCTGAGTTAATTGAAGAGGTACAAGCATCAGAATTTGAGCTTGAATCCATGGCCATCATGTCAGGTGTTGGAGAGACTCAAGTACATTCAGAAGAGGATGATGTCAAGAGAGACTTCAACGACATAAATAGGGTGGTTAAAATTATGTTTGATGCATTTACTGCTGGGATGACAGGAGAAGGTTCTAAGCCTCCACACGGAGAAGGAACTTCGGATAATAAGAAGGATGAAGAGAAGAGTTCAAAGGGAAGTGGAAGAAATCCACCTCCATCTTCATCATCCTCATCATATCCATCACCATCATCTTCCACTTCCGCCACAAAAACCACCCACCCTCACTCAAAAGCCACAAAAGGAAAGACACCCTTACTCAAACTAGATGTCAAATTTGAGCTTCCAAAGTATAATGGCAAGGTAAATGAAGAAATATTGGATAATTGGATACATCAATTGGAGGTGTACTGTAGAATTCAGAACCTTCATGAAGATGACATAAAGATTCAGTTGGCTTCTTTGAGGATGGAAGGATCTGCACTTGTATGGTGGGAAGCAAGGACTCAGGAAGAGATTAAAAACTACGGTAAGATCTCTATGTCTTGGTAAAGTTTTATTGCTACCATTAAAAGGAAATTATATCCATTATCTTACATGCAAAAGGCTATTATGGATTGGCAAACTTTTAGACAGTTGAAAAGGAAAAGTGTGCAAGATTATACTCATGAATTTAGGAGAAGAGCTCTTATTTTGTGTATTAATTTATATTCTCAAGAAATTTTGTTAAAGTATGTTGGGGGTTTGCACAATTACCTTAGGCACAATATTGTCATGTTTAATCCCACAAACATAGATGAAGTTTGTGTTCAAGCCACACACTTAGAAGCAAGAGGGAAACAAAACATATATGAGCAAAGTGAAAGTGAGGGTTAAGGAAGGGGAAAGTTTCATGGAAGAGGAAAAATAAATAGCTCTATAAAAAGAGGGAAAGAAAAGCTCACATGAAAAAACTGTTCAAAGAATTGCCATGATGAAGACCAATGTTGGAAACTTCATCCATAATTGAAGCCAAACAAACTGAAACCCATAGTGAAGGGTAAAACTGTTGCTATAGTTGAACATGACTTAGGGTCAGATTCAGGAGATGAGACAAAGATTATAGCCATGGGTTTGAAAATTAAACATATAGCAAGCACTAGTTCTTCAAAATTTTCAAATGTTACTCATGATGAAGATACAATAATAGAAGTTTTCTATATTAGAGTTGTCTCTAAACATACCAAGATTGATGCACTTTTGGATAGTGGGTCACAAGCTAACTTGATTTCCGAAGACTTGGTTAAGTAGCTAGACCTTGAAACTATTAGATGTCCAACACCATATCCTTTGGGTTGGATATGAAATAATGAAAACTTGCAGGTTACAAGGAAGTGCTTACTAATATTCGCCATCAATTCAAACTTTCTTGATGAATTTGAACTTGATGTGGTGCTGCTTGAGATATCGGGTATTGTATTGGGAAGTCCTTATCTGTATGATAGGAAACCAATATTTCAGCGTCATGAGAATAGGTATCACTTGTTTAAAGATGATATTGAGTACATAATTAGAGTGCATAAGAAGAAGACAAGTTTGCCTCTTATACATGCAGGAGAAATGAAGAGGATAGTGAATGCAAGTCAGAATTTGACATTGTTGATGATCAAACACAGAGATGTTTTGAATCAAACTTTCAAAAATATGCTTATGCTTGTAATGAGATGTTTTAGGATTCTAACAGGTTACCTTTGAAAGAAGGTGAACAAGATGTAAAAATTTTCAGCAGTCAACATCAATGTTTAGCAGTGTTGGAAACAAGATGCCGGTGCAAGAGAGTGCAAAGGTCAAAGAGAAAGTGAAAAAGCAGCTTGGAAAAGAAGGCATGAGTTTCAAAAATGCTTGTTTGTGTTTTCCAAAGGGTAAATGGAAATGGCGAAGATACTTGGTGAAGAGTCGACGCAAGTATAAAGAAAGAGCAACTAAGAATCGCCATGGTGACAGTGTGCAAGGTGAGACAATTTTTAAGTTTCCTTTGATTAATGACCAAGGTAAGAACAAGATGGTTTCTGCAAGAATAGCTTGCTTCTCTACAAATTCAGAAAAATTAAAGCATGACAGTGTCAATGACAGCAAGAGAAGGTCGCAAGAATCAAGGAAAAAGTTAACTTTTTGTGAAAATCTCAATTTGTTGAAAATGAGAAAATTTCAGTGGATAGAGACTGAAAGGGTGAGGGAATAATACTCTCATCCACATGATCGATAATCAAAGAGATTTTGGGGTCGAAAAGATTTCTAGTGGGGAGGAATGATTAGAGGCTTAATATGTAAGCTCAAAAATGAAAGTGCTCAGAATTGATTGGAAACTAAACGACTGCGACCGACCCATCACTAGGAATCCGACGCACTTCATTTCGTCGAAAACCAACTCCAGATGAAGAAGTTATAGCCTGTTGACCGTCATTCAGAACATGCAATTTAAAAAAATGAGTCAAACTGGTCAACAGAGTCAAACCTTGGCCAATTTGGGTTTTTCTCTTGCCCAATGACATGATGATACATGTCGAGCTGTGGTTGGCTCATACTTTGGGGTATGTGTTGAATTTTGATTGGTTTTAGGAACCAATGGCATGAGGACACGTGGCTAGCCTGGAGGCTGCCACGTGCCCCCTTCCAAGGTCCAACTTCAACTATTGGTCAAATTCCAAATTTTAGGCCAAGGTCGAATTTCTGAATATCAAAGGTTGAATTGCATTTTAGATATGTCAATTTCTGAATTATTATATGGTATGGGAACTATATAATTAATGGAGCATTTATTTAACCTATGGTTGAACTAACCTAAGGTTTAAACTATATGATTGTGCATATATTAAGTTTGCAAAAACAATGTATGGAGGGGCAGAGGTCGCGGTTTGACCTCGTGACCTCCCCCCAACAACTCTGCCACCTTACCAAGGTGCTAAGTGGTGCTCCTTGTTAAATGGAGTGGAACCACATATTATTAAACCTTTATATTAATGCACAATTTTATAAAAATGTACTTAACACACCATAATCTCATACTTATTCGCATTTATTTCATAGTTAACTGCTAATTAAATAGGAGTTTAAGATGGCATAATTTTCGGCGGAGCCACCAAATTCAGAACTGTCCCCAGATTTAGCTGCATTAACTGGATTTCTCCAGGTTTAGAGGTAGTATACTAGGGAAAAATTAATTTGACCATATCTTGAGCAAATTTCGACCAATTTTGGCTCAGGAAGAATCATTCCTAGTAGATTAGCATGCTCTGAACACATTGGAATAGGTTGAAGAGGTAGAGGAGCAATTCTGCAGGTGTTTTTGTCACTTTGAAGAGAGTTGAAGCCTAGGGCCACTAGGAAGGAAGGCCATGCCTAGATCAGCTGAAGGCCAAATGGAGTGAATGAATAGTCATTTATGATAGATTTCGACATTCTGAATTCATTGGAGTATGTTTCGGGAGAATTTGATGCATGTAAAGTATAGTTTATGCACTATTGAGCTAATACAGAGACCTAAGCCATGGAAGTTGGACCAGGGAGATGTAGCCCAGGAGGGGTGAACTCCTTCATCAAAACTATGTGTTGATGGATCAATCGTGATGGTTTGTTGTTCTTTATGTTGCTGTTGTTCAAAATTTTAATTTCACACTTTATGCTCTTGAATTCCCTCATAAAACTCAGTTAAATTACCTGTTTGACACACATAAGCAACAAGGAAACCTATATACAACAAGCATAAGATCAACAAATAAATTATAAATATAAAAATGAAATTAGCATAGAAAAAATAACATTCATAATTATATCAAAGACAATGATTGCCCTTTATTTTTATTTGTAACTATCTTAATGCCAGGTTTTCAAACAATTCTACACCTAGGGTTCAAGGAATTGTCTTGTAGCTTGAAATTTACTTCCATAAAGGACACTCCTATAGGACCGTTCATAAGACACTTAGATAACCTTAAAATTGGTCTCAACAAATATCAATTTCTTTACTCATTAACGTCTAGGGCCTTCAAGTAGATGAGCAAGGATAATTACGGTCTAAGATATATCATTGACAGACTTAATACTTAATAAAATAAGTTGACTTAAATAAAATAAGTATAAGTTGACTTAAATAAAATAAGTTTTTGTCATTCTAGTGCATTGAATGATGAGCTAGTAAACTTTCATGCAGTACAACAAGTGTTGTATGAGGGAGATGTGTAATTCATTCCGTGCTGAACCCCAAGTTAACACATGTCTCTTTTAAAATAAAGGTGACATATTCTCTAAATAAAAAAATACAATGCTGGCTATAATAAAAATAAATAAATAAATATACATATTTAGTTAGTTTCTAATAATTAAAAACATTATAAAACATTAATAATCTCACTGTAAATGTGATTGCTTTATATTACAACCCATTATAAACTAAAAATGTGATAAATATATTTCACTGTGCTTGCTTTATATTACAACCCATTATGAAAAGAATATGTGATAAAGATATTTTTACTTTCACATATAGCTATAAAAAAATCACTTTATATTTTTACTTTGAAATCTGAAAACATATATTTTAGTATTATTTAAAAAAATATTTTAATATAAATTTTACATAAATTATTTGAATATTCATATTAATTAATATATTTCAATATCAATTTTATAAAATATTATAATGTTTATAACAATAAAATATTTTCATTTTATTGCGAGTAAAATTTAAATAAAAACTAGCCAAATTGTCATTGAAAATATCCCCTCATTATACTTTATACAAATTCTTACCCTTTTTAACCGCTATAATTTAAACACATTTTCCAAAATCTTAATACACACGTTTTCAAAAATGTTAATACACAGGCAAAAAAACTGTCCACACTCATTACATTTTTGAATATTTTCTAGTCACTGTCATTTAAGCACATCTTCAAGAAACTTAATACAAAGGCAAATAAACCGTCCAGAAAAGTATTAAAGCTCTTAGCCAATTCTTTTAGTTTACAGAAGATATTAGATGGCTGGAGACATAAGTATTAGGATATAAAAGTTTTGCTAAAATGACTTTTAGCTATATTTGAACGAAATATTATTTATCCCTTTTTATCAAACTCAAGCTTTAATCTCAGTGATTTTAGAGTATGCATTGCACTTAATAATGATGTTTGTCAAACTCAAGCTTTATGGCTTTATGTGAGTGCTTTTGAGAATATTAATACATGATCCATATAGTTTTTATATGAGTGTTCTCAACTTTTGAGAGTCCTTTACATAAGTATTGTTTATAATGGATGAGGAATATACATATGTGGGGTAAATTTGGTGAAAGATAAATAAATGGGTTAGAATTACAGTTTTAAAATAGTAATAATTTATTTTTCAAAATTATAAAAGTTTAAATTTAATTAAATATTAAAAAATATAATTTAAATAATAAAAAAATATAATTTTATTAAAAATTATATCATAAAATATTAAAAACGTTAATAAAATAAAATAATGAAATTATTTTTAGAAAAATAAAAGTAAATGATTACCTAAATATGACAAGAATTGGTTCGTGTAAATTTTTTGATATATTCATTTTCATTTTCCCAAACATATATATATTTAATTATTTTTATATTGTAATTTATTGTTAAAATTTTGTTATTATTATTCTTGTTGGTATGATGCATTGGGTTTTAGGTTGAAAAACTATTATTTATTTAAATATATCAATGTTTTTTTTAAATTTTACGTGTAATTATAAAATTTTTATTTTTATTTTTACAAATAATTCTATTTGCATTTATCTGTTATCTGATTCTTTGTTTATGTGTTGATGTTATTGCAAATGCATCATTTGGAAAATCTTATTCGACCAAAGAGGGCATCGTGTCTAGAATCCGATGAATCAAACACCATTCAACCGTATTTGTGTTCGATCATGTCCGTATAGTACACGACTGGTGGAAAAAGGGCCCTTCACGACTTTTAAAAAGGGCATTTAGCCTCTCATTTGTCACATGGTGTTTAATGTGAGTTTGCAAAAGAGCAATGAGCAAGGGAGCATTTTCAAGGAGATTCAAGCAACATGTAAGTGCATTGTCTCCTTTTTTTTTGCATTTGGTTTGCATGCGTATTTTTTTTACAAATTTGGACATTTTTGGTTTAATTTTTTACAGCGTTCATGGCTCAATTAAGGGCAACAAGGACGAGGAAAATGAAGGGGAAGAATGCCCCCATTGGAGATGCTCCTCATGTTCTTATTTTATCATGGTCTACAAGTGTTCCATCTACTGGAAGTGGGGTTGCAACAACAACTTCAAATGTTGAGGGAAGACAACAACCTCAAGATAACAAATATCCATTGTGGAAATATGTCACAAGAGAGATAGGGCCAAGCAACAAGATGAAGGGAGGAGACAATGTTGCTTGGAAATGCAGTTATTGCCACAATCATTTCATGAGCACATATTACCATGTGAAAGCTCATTTGTTGGCTTTACCAAGTTGTGGAATTGCAACTCTTACCAAAGTTTCTTTAGCAAAGAGGAAATAAATGGAAAGTGAGGCATTTGTTGGTGTGGCAAATGTGGCTGAAAAAACTAAAAAAGACAAGAATGATGACCCCCTTCTATTCTTGAGGAAAAACAACAACAAGTTCCCATTTGAGAGTTCTAGTGGGGGACAAGGAGCAAAAAGAAAGGAAATTGCACTTGGTCCAATGGACAATATTTTCTAGAAAGAGAAGCGAGAAGAGTTTGATCTCACCATTGCGTTTTTTTTCTATCAGAACTTCATATCCTTCAATGTTGTACGCTCATCTCTATTTATTGAGATGTGTCGAGCTAGTATGTGCCTCCTGGGTGAGAGAAGCTTAAAACCACATTTTTGACGAAGGAAAAGAAAGAGGTGGACACAATGCTTGAGCCTATTAAATCAACATGGCCAACATCTGAGGTTAGCATTGTTTCTGATGGATGGACAGATCCATCACGACACCCACTCATTGACTTCATGCTGTCTTCCTTGAATGGTTCAGTTTTCTTAAAATCGATGGATGCACTTGGACATACAATGATGCACAATATATGGGTGAGATGTTTATTAAATTTATTGAAGATGCAGGTGTTGATTCTTGTGTGCAAACCATTACAGATAATGCACATGTTTGCAAGGCTGTTGACATGATTGTGGAAGCTAAATATCCACAAGTATTTTGGACACCTTGCATTTTCCATTCATTGAACTTAGCACTGAAATCTATTGCTTCTGATGTGCTTTGGATTGGAAACATTATTGAGGATGCATGACATATCCACAACTTTGTACAAAACCATACAAATTCTCTCACTATCTACAAGGAGTACACCAATCTATCATTGTTGAAGATTGTGGAGACACAGTTTGCCTCTTCATTCATTATGTTGAAGATGTTGATGGAGGTCAAGACTGCTCTTGGGACCATGGTTATTTCAGAGTTTTGGTCTCTTTGGAGAAAGACATATCAAACAACCTAAAAAAGAGTGAAGGACACAATGTTAGATAATGCTTGGTGGGAGAGGGTAGATCTACTTATTCGGATCATGGAACTTATCATTTCCTTGCTTCGATTTGCAGATACAGATCAACCCATCCTAAGAGAGTTTTATGAGAGATGGGATTCCATGGTCGAGTCTCTAAGGAGCACTATTTTACAGAGTGAGTGCCCCTAGTATGAGACATCACCAGAGGCCTTCTTCAACACCATACAAGATATTCTTGTTAGTAGATGAGAAAATAATTGCACACCTTTACATTGTTTGGCTCACTACTTGAACCCAAAATACTACAACCATGAGTGGCTGAATGGTGGACCTTCTCGCAGATTCCCTTCTCACATGGATGGTGAAATCTCACAGGGGAGGAAAGATGCATTCAAGCGGATTTTTCAGGATAGAGCATCCCTTGATGAGGTGGAGGATGCCTTTGTAAAGTTTTCCACTAACACTAGTTGATTTGCATGATATGATGTGATTAGAGACAGGGGGGCTAAGAAGCCCTTTTCTTGGTGGGCAACTGATGGGGCAACAAGCCCTCCTCTACAACAGTTAGCCATGAGGCTCCTCTCTCAAATGACTTTATCCTCTTGTTGCGAGAGGAATTGGAGCACATATGGGAATTTGTATAGTGTCAAGAAGAGCAGGCTTGAGCAGTTTGGGGTAGAGACAATGATGTATGTGCACACCAACCTTCATCTTATTTATAGATAGAGGGATGAGTGGTTGAAAGGAAGGAAAAAGAGGTGGGATCTCTTTTTTGATGATATGGGTCTAGACAACAGTGTTGAATTGACATTGGCCAACTTTGATCTGCCACATTTGATGATGGTGATAATGTAGAGGGGTCATCCTCCACACCAATAGATGCAGAGATGACATTGCATACAGAGGTGGAGGATGCAGCAGAAGAGAGCAGTGGTGACCATGATTATGAATACAATGACGCTGATTTTGATGATGAGGATTGATGACTCATGAGCTACCTACTGCCTTAAGGCTTGTGATTGTTTTGTATTTGATATTTCTATTTTCCATTGGCATTGTACTACCTATGTAACACATTTTGATTTTGATGACTTATGAGAAAACTACATTATCTTATCTTTCTCTTATCAGATCATTGATAAATATGCCACAATTGTATTTATATGCATAATATTACTTCGTATCTTTGTAAAACTTACATTTAGATAAAAATCTATATTTGAATCAATGAATGAATTTATGTAAGAAATATTTATTTTTAATATATAAATATATATTTAAAACTATATATTTTTAATAAAATAATATATAATCGAGACGTGTGGGTCACCGTGTCCGACACTCAAACCCGTGTCTCCTAGTGGCTTTGTTTGTGGAGCAAACCCGACTCCATTTGTTGCTTTTATTTACCAACACTCTGCAGGAGTATGATGAGTAGAGACGAGACAAATGTTGAGCCATAAATTTATGCAGTATTTTGTTAGAGCTGGTTTCCAGAGCAACCACACCGCCAAGGATTACAAAAGATCTACATATTTGCTTTTATTATTTTTTTGGATTTTTCGTGTCATGAAATTGTTTCCACGCCTCTCTACGAAACTCTATTTATTTGTAACTGTGTATTTGTCAGGAAAATTTCCAGGTATCGCAACTCTGTAATTGGAATTTTGTAACCCCTTAAATCTACATTCAAAATTGAGGTAAAGTAGGTTCATCGTATGTTAATTTTGTATTTTAATAGGCGACACAAATTGTTAACTGCATGAAAAGGGAAAACATTGAAACTGAAAATTCCATAGATTTGATACCCCTACCACTCTGCACGTTGATTACCCATGTATTTAACATAATGACACTGCATTGCAAATATTGGGTTTGGATGGACTGACATATTTTGCCGGTATTTGGTAGAGGCAACTGCTATGTGGTGGCTTGCAAATCTTGTCCAAGTCTGCTTATTCAGGCATGTCATCCTAAAGTTCATAGATTACAGTTTGTTTCGAAAATCGCTAGGCTCCTTTTTTTGTGACATGGAGTTTTTGTTGCAGAGCCCTCCACGAGAAGGATAAGAGACCCAAAGGAGGAGTGATGCGGATTCAATTTTTTATGTGTGCTTTTTTTTTTTTTTCAGAGGAAAAAAACACTGATTATATTAGGAGAAAAGATAACAGTTCATGTTCATGATTACATCACAGCTGTCAAGACAGCAAGGGAAAAACCCAAAATTATCCAAATACAATCATGAAAACTCCATGGGCGGAGTCATATGATGTAAATAGGCAAACAACATTACGGGTGGAAAAAACCATCCCCAATCACAATATCCTGTGCATCCCTGATACATTAATATACATGACATAAAAGATTCATCATAGCATGTAATAAAAGGATGCAAGAAGACCACCAAAACAGAAGTGTAAGAAGTTCATGAAGCATGATAAAAAGATAGAAAAAAGGATCGATACAGGTAGTCCTGTATACCAAAGACCAGCATATATATATTGAAATATATGGATAAAAATGCCAGAAGATGAGGTGTATATAAGCCGGCTCGCCTGGTGAAGAAAACAGCAGCATCATCTCCCAAGCATACGGAAAGTAACCCAGTAAAAGATGGCCCATCAATACCAGGTCCATATTCTCCCATCGCCGGCTCGCTTGAAAAAGTCCATATGTACCATGCACATGGATCGCCTCGACTGAAAATGATAATCTTCATAACTGGATGAAAACCGAATAAAACATAGTCCAATAGGTCCGACATAGAAAGAGGATATCGGACATAATCAGCAGGCACATCAACGATCCGTATGGCCACCAGTGCATTGGTAAAGTAGAGAGCAAAAATGATGAAAACCGCTATGAAATACTATGGAAAATAACAGTAAGCAAGAGAAGTAAAAACATAGTAGTAAGGAGATTCAAAATAGCATCATGGGATCGGAATCACTGATGACCTTTGCTGCACCCCATCAACATACTGTAGCAAATGCATCTGGCCAAAATCTGAAGAGATGCCTTTTTTCGATAATTTATCCGCCCTTGTATTATTCTCCCTGTAGATGTGAGTAATAGGAGGTTTATCCATTTTCTGCCACATGAGCAAAGTCCTCTGCTTCCACCCCTTCAGATTTGGAATAGTAATATCACATTTGCCCTGAATCCAATCAATAACGAGCTTAGAGTCCCCATAGAAATTAGGATTCTGTAAATGATAAAAAGTTGCTATAAGAAAACTGCCCCAAAGTGCCATAATTTCTGCTTTATTATTGGTACCGGCACCTCCATTCCAATAAGCATGTATTCTCTCATTCCTTGATATTTTAACCCAAACTCCACATCCAATGGTTCCATCCTTTGATGCTCCGTCAAAGAAAATGGCCGGGAGTTGAATTTCGTGGGGTCTATATCTGATAGATCTGTCAGACAATAACAAAGGGGGATCATTCCAATCCAGTAACCAGCTCTCGATGTTGGACACAATATTGTGAGGAAGAAAAGGCCCGTTTTCGAAGATGAGATAGTTTCTGCCATTCCAAACTTCCCATATGAGATAGAAGGGGAGTGATTTATATTTGCTATTAAGCTTATCCCATTCCTCAACTGTCGATATAAAATCCAATGGAGCCCAGTTCGGATTGGATAAGTGGGGTAGAAAGGTTCTCCAAATGTATTTGATGACCGGGCAGGAAAAGAATAGGTGCTGTATGCTTTCCGCCTGTATACGACATATAGGGCATTTATTCGGCCCTTGCATACCCCTTCTGCATAGATTATCCCACGTCATTATCTTATCTCTCCAGACTAACCATCCGAATAGTATGATCTTAATGGGAATTTTGCGCTTCCAGAATGGGAAGAAGATCTTTGAAGTGGTACCATTAGCCGCCGTGTAGACCATATACCTGTATGCATCTTTAACCATGATAGCACCATTCTTCATCGGACCATTCCAAATGATTTTATCTCCTCCCGGCGATCTACAGAAACCCGCAGCTTTAAAAGATGCAATGATGTCCTCCCATTCCGTTGCATCAACACCCATCAAATCCAATTGTTCAGCATTTTTAAAGACCGGTACTTCATTAGACCATTCAGAAATGCTTTGTGTAATCAGAAAAAATCCCCGCTGCATGAGAGAAGTTAATAGGCGAGGGGAGAGAGTGCATCCCGAGGAAAGACCAGATATCGATTTATAACTTAAAGGTATCTTTCCACCATCACTAAAGCTCCAAGTGACGCGGTCGCAAATATGAGGAAGGATCTTTTTAAAACCGCGCCAGATGACCGATACATTGGGTGGGGAAAAGAGTTCCCTGTGTAAAATCTGATGTAGAATGTCCCCAGAAACATATTTACATCTGTTGATAGCGCACCATATGTTGTCACCATTAAGTGCCCGCCAGAAAGATTTGAGTAAGAGAGCAATGTTAAAGATCTTGGTGTTGAGAACCCCACAACCATCAAAGTCCGTAGGTCTACAAATGATGTCCAGCTGACAGAGATGAAGCTTCTTAACCAAATTTGTGCCACCCCACAGAAATTGGGAGATGATCCCGTTGATAAGCTTTACAATCTTGGCCGGTAAGTAAAAGAGGTGTCCCCAGTAGACCATGAGCTGTGATAAAACAGCCTGAATAAGTATGAGTCGGCCCCCCATAGAAAGCCATTTGTGAGTCCATCTGAAGATCCAGGTTCTAAAACGGTCCACCAACCACATCCAGTCTCTGCATTTATATCCACAGGGTTTTAAAAAGCATCCCAGATATGTGAATCCTTCAGAAATGTGATGACATTGAACCCCCAAAAGATCTGCAATAAAAAGAATCTCCTGTCTTTCACCCTTGTCAAAGAGTAGAAAAGATTTGCCTTTGTTCATTCCCAATCCGGTGGCAGACTCAAATTTCATCAATATCATTTGAATATAAACCCAGTGATTCCTATTAAGGTATCCAAAAAGCAACATGTCATCAACAAAAAGTGAATGATGGGTGGCAATAGATTCTGAGAAAGAGAAACCTTTGATATGACCCCGCTGTTCAGCATAGTGTAATCTTCTACTAAAACCATCAAGAATCAGAATAAAAATAAGAGGGGAGAGGGCACATCCCTGACGGAGGCCTCTGGCAGCTTCGAAGAAACGAGTGGGGACTCCATTAACCAGAACAACGTATCTGACAGTTGATATACATGACATGATCCATCGAATGACACCGATTGGGAGGCCACATCTGAGAAGAAGAAGCCTAATGTATGACCAATCAACCGAGTCATATGCCTTATGTAAATCAACTTTCATAATCAAAGTTTCCTTTTTTCCTGTATGTGCCGAATGTAGAACTTCTTGTGCAATGGCGATCGCATCGTGAATGGAGCGGCCTTGTAGAAAACCATATTGTTCAAGGCTGATGTGATCAGATAATATGGCTCTGATGCGATTTGATATGATTTTAGAAGTGATTTTATACATAATATTGCATAATGCAATAGGTCTGAATTCATTGAAAGATTGTGGATCAGCCGCCTTGGGTATCAGGGCAATAAAGGTGGAATTAAAGTTTGCAGGCATATGACCTCTTCTCCTGATCAGTTCAATCACCTCCGTTAGCTCTCCACCTATAATGTCGAAAAAATAAATGAAGAACTCCACTGGCCAGCCATCCGGCCCCGGGCACCTATCATGAGCAAAGGACTTCAGGACCTTATGCACTTCACTCCCTTTAATTTCCTGTTCCAGAATCTCAATTGCCGTCGAGTCAAACATTCTTGGAACACTATCTAAAAACCATTGTTGATTTTCCACATCTATATGCAACTCCTTTTTATAAAAATCAGAGAAATGTGTGAAGGCTTCTTCTTGTATGTCCTCTGTTGTTATAGCAAAAGTGCCATCTGCCTTCTTAATTCTCCATATAGCATTCATGTTCCTTCTATCTGTTGCATATTTATGAAAGAATTTGGTATTATAATCACCCTCCTTCAGCCATTTTATCCTACTCTTGAGTTTCCAAGTGGTTTCTTCAATCTCCAGAATCCGTTTCTTCCTCGTCCCCAACTGATCAAGTGTAGCATATGATGCTTCCTTTGGTGCCGAAGTAGTAAAACCTTTATATATATCTTCCATCTGATGTTTTATATCCTCAAGTTCAGCCTTGAGGGTGGCCTTCTTCAGAACCTCCCACTTCTTTGAGGCCACTTTCAACCTTTGAAGCTTTGAATGAAAGCGATCAATAGGGGCAGATATATCACAGTCAATCTCGTCCTTCCATGTCGCTTTCACAAGATTGATATAATCCATATCATCCAGCCACACTCGGTTAAACTTGTATGGACAGCCTTTGGAAAATCTCCAATCGTTCCATGATAAGGATATGGCCATGTGGTCAGATATATCAGAAAACACAATCATAGATCTGGGGGTCCCCCATTTGTCAATCAAGTTGTCCTTTATCAATGCTCTGTCCAGCCGCTTTGCAATATACTCATCCCCTTTTCTTTTATTAGTCCATGTGGGAAAGAGTGGGCTAGGTCTCACATCAATCAAATGAGAATCAAAAAACATTGCATTTAGAAAACTTGAGAGTGGATCCAAACGAGCATGTGCCCCCCATAATTCATCAGCCTGCAAAGTGAAATTGAGATCTCCCATTATGATCAGGTTCGGCAGTCTAAAAATGCCCGAAAAACGCAGATTGTTCCAGAAAAGTTGCCTGCCCGCATATGGGGCATATAGATTGATGATATTGACAGGTTCGATCCTACCTCTCAAGTGACCAAAGAGGAGAATACCCCCAGAGAAGCTGTATGCTTTGAACGTGAACCAGTCAGGATCCCACATAGCAATTAAACCACCAGAGTGTCCATTAGAGTTTGTAGCCGCCGCATGCCATCCAATCTTGAAATTTAGGAAGATCTTTAGAGCCTTCTTCCATAAGCAGAGAGTCTCCTGTGCCAAAAATATGCTACACTTACTGTCTTTAATCAGATCCCGTAGGCAATGTGTTTTGGGGCCATCACCCATACCCCGAATATTCAGTGATAAAATGTGGTTCATTGGAAATCCATATCCGGGTAGCTTGCTCTAAGCGCCTGTGACCCCTCCCAGTTTGCCACAGCTTTCGATATTGGGACATCAGAGAGGTTTTCCCCTCCCTCATCAAACAGAGCAATGGATTTGTATTTCCCCTTAATCTGTTTCTTGTTGTTCTTGGTCTTTTTCCTTATGGATACACATGCCTTAGAAGGTTGAGGAGCAATATTATCCAGGTCCGAAGGAGGCCTTTCGAATACAGACAGTGCAACGAGATCAAAATTTGGGTTGCGAAGAATAGAATCAATATCACATCCTACCGAGTTCCTGGGGGATTCAGGAGGGGTGATAGCATCGTCAGGGTCAGAGAAAGAATTAGATAAGGAAGGCCGGAGCCCAGGTGAAAAGGATGGAGCTGATGGACCACCAACCGAGGAGAGAATAGGTTGGAAAAGCGGGGGGTCCGATATGATGTGGTGACCAGGTGAGAAGCTAGGAGATGAGATCCCAGTACCGGAAACCATGACAGGTGGAGAGAGAGATATACCATGCGGAGAGAGAGAAAGAGCAGGCTCAGTAGATGGTAAAACAGGGTTAGCAGGAGACGTGTTATCACCCACATTAGGAGGGTCAGCCAACAAAGTAGGGGCACGTGATTCATAATTCTCATCAGCAGATAAAAAAGCATCATTCTCCGAATGAGAGGGATATGGGTTACCTGGAATATTGCCACCCGAAGTGCCAGTCGCTGCATGATCATGTCTGCTACCATCTTCACCCGCGGTTTCATCCATCGACCTGCTAGAGCGCAGTCGGAGAGGACATTTGTCCCTTAAATGTCCTGTTTTATAACAAATCAAGCATCTGAAGGGGATCCCCCAGAAATCGATACGTTGTCTGTGTCGTCTGTTCCCCCATAAAAGGTCGACGTCGCCTGGTAGACCACCCACAAAATCGACCTCCACCAACAGCCAGGCTATTCTCTTATCAGCAGCACCAATAATGCTCGGGTCAATATACTTTGTGGTGCCAATTGAGTCTCCAATTTGTTTTAGAGCCTTCAGAGTCCAGAACTCCAGTGGTAGACCTGGGAGTTTTACCCAGACAATCCGACTGCGTGGAGCTTCCATTACCGGGTTGAAGCCCAGGTACCACGGTACCAACTGCAGATAACTCCTACCTCTGACCCACATCCTGCTGATTATCTTGTATACATCTCGCTGGTCCATAAAATGGAAGGAAAACCAACCATTAATTAGTAAACTGACCTTTGGTGCATAACCGATAATGGGGCTCCAATGCTGTTTAATCCATGCAGTCGTATCAACTTCTGTGTTATCAGGAAAAATCCATCGTCCTATAACAGCCCTTCTCTGTAAACTTGCGACCCTTCTGAGCATATCATCATCATCCAGGTAAATCTCGTTAATCTCCATTTTATGCCTGTAGTAATTCTTCTTGTTTTTCCTTCGTCTAATGTTTTGCTTCCTGTTCTTGTCTAGCTGCGGGTCGGAATAATCAGACTTGTTATAATCAAGAGCACTTCTAATAATGTGTTCGTCCAACTGGTATTCAATAGACTTCTGCTTCTCTTGACCTGCGTTTGAAACACGAAAGACCTTATCTTGTGAATTCCTGTCCATTGTAATTGTGCCCATGTCCATTAATAAATGAGAAGCTGGTAATGCTGCCACGTAGGGAATACAGTACACATGGAAAGCCAGATAGCCGTCAATGAAACGAAGGTAGGTGAAGACTTAAGAAGGAGTTAAGTCATAATATTGATACATCGCGCCATAAGCCTTATCACAAATAAAATAATCTTAGAAGACCTCAGTAGCGAAAATAGCGCAGTGACGGTTCCGGACAGCAGAGTAGGCCGTCAGGAAAAATAGGAGGATGCGATCAAGAGTCTAGCAATAGAAAGGAGAGGATGACCGGGATTCGATAAGCTGCCAATAAGCATGTATGTCAGGTTACCAAAAGACAGATCATAGTGCCACCTCCCACATATAAACTCGAGAATAGAGGATCATCAAATCAGCCAGGTGACGTCCTGATCAAGAAAGCATTATCCCAGCACCAGCTCGACAGAGTAGCCGTCCCTGTGAAAGAGTTAGCACTCTTAAAAGGCCAGCATTTAGTGAGGGCGGATAATCCCAAAATATCCCTGACAACCTCCAGATGAGTCAGTTGACAGAAAACAGATCAGAGAGCCGCCACTGTGTAGATCATGTACATTACTAAAAGTGGCGAGATCCAAAAACATTAGAATTCAAAGGAGGAAAAACAAGGATCCATAAATAGACATGTGATGCCCATCATCGAAATTAGAGGGCCAGTCTCGATTCAATAAAAATCAGCAAATAGTCCTCGTGAAGTGGGAGGATCGTCCTAATATCTGCGAAAGGATATCACCCTAAAGATCACCACCAACTAAGTGATCCAATAGGATACGCCAATCAGAGAAATAAATGCCTGGATAATAAATACCATGAGAAGTACATCCAAGCGGCAGAACGAGAGACCATCTGAAAATTCAAAAACTATCCAGAAAAACTATGGAAAACGGTTATATGCGCCGGAAAAAACCGTCGTAATAACCAGACCAGTGCATGGCCATCATCATTCAAAACTGCAACAACAGCAGTAACAGCCCGGAATAGTCCACCACCTTTCTCTAATACGAAAGCCAAAGCTTTTACATGGTCGAGTAAAAGTAATGGAGATAATACATCTATTCCAAAACTCAGACCAGAAATCCACCCAACCAAAACCAATGGTGTGGGATTTCGAAGAAGATTGAAAACTAGACGAGAGAACAGGATTGCTGAGGTCCTCCTTGCTATTCATAAAGCTTGTGTTGTTTATAAATAGCGTAGAGAATAAAAAAGGCAATAATGAAGAGGGTTAAGGAGATACCAATATCCACAAACTCCCAGAAATTCATATTGTCAAATGGAATAGCATTCCAGCTGGTTCAGAATTCCGCTAGTATTGAAGTTTTCCCATGGATTCAGTACAGGGGAGTCAATCCTTTTAGGCACTGGCAGCTGTAAAACAAAGATGAGGCCGAGGCCGGATGGAGTTCTCTAGTCAATACAAAACACCATATTTCCTGAAGGATTTTGCTGCCAGGAAGGTTTAAAGAACTTCAGAAAAAAACAAACGAGAAAATGCTTATTTGGTGTCTTCCTCCTACTGAACGATTTGGGACTCTGAATACAATGGGGCAATCTCGATGCTTATGTCTGCAGCGTTCACTTTGTTCAATCTACAACAGTCAATGCCCTCCAATCGGATCTCCTGCAAAAATCAGACTCCTGGTTAATGTCACACTCTTCAGCTCGGCGCCACCTCGAGCAGGCTCCATCTTCAGCATGTCTCGAGTTGTTCAGCTAGCAAGATCAATGCATACCAAATCTCGGCGCTCAAGTCGTGGATTGCGGATGTCTCTTCTCCTTCGAATCCTGAGATTAGAGGTCTTCCCTCTCGTTCCAGGTTTGAGCCTTCTGTCGCTAAGTCGTTTGTGCCTTATTCCTCGACGGCAAGTGATGTCAGTGTCGACGAAGAAGCAGTAAGGGTAGGGAAGCCTGCGTTTCAGTTGGCTGAATCCTCATTTGATGGCTCTAATATAGATGGACATGTCGTTTTACGACATTCCTCTACATATTTTCAATTGGGCGATTGCGCAGTTGTCAACGCTGATTTGCTTCCTATGATCAACAACTTCGCATATTACTTTCTATCTGGTTATCTTTTCCCTGTGCTCACCTCCATTTCTTGGTTGTGCCAAAATTTTCTCTTATCACTGCCCAACAGATAGGTTCAGGACTTCGGGGACTCAAAGTGGGTGGTGTGGGATTAGACTGGTCCACCATCTCTGCATATTTAGGAATCCATCTAGCAACGCCTTGGTTTGTTGTAGCCAATAGAGCAATAGGCTTTGGTTTAACGTTTATGATTCAAAAGCCTTCCCTATATTTTCCAAAGACCTCTTCATCTCTACCGGAGAAATCTACAACATTTCTAAGATAGTGGATTCCGATTTTCTCTTCGAATCACAAGCTTATAAGGAGTATTCGGTATGAAATCTCTACTTGGCACAATGCTTTTGATACCAATACTCCTAACTGATTAACATGATTAAGAAACTCATTTTTCATCTACATTGTTTTCATTTTGAATTATCCTAAAGTAGCTTTTAAGTTCTAATAAAAGAAATTTAGGAAGGATCCATACGTAAAAATTAAATTATATTTTATTTTCATTTATTTATTTATTTTTTTTTGTTCTATTTCAACAAATATAAACCTCTTTCTATTAACTAATTAAATAAGTACATAAAATGGTCGGTTAGCATGCTAGAAACTTATAATTTTTAATAAAATTATAATTTTTTATTATTTAAATTATATTTCTTAATATTTAATTAAATTTAAACTTTTATAATTTTTAAAAATAATTTTAAAAATTATTACTATTTATTTATCTTTCACCAAAAAATTATTATTAAAAGTGTAATGCTAACCCATTTATTTATCTTTCACCAAATTTACCCCACATATGTATATTCCTCATACATTATAAACAATACTCATGTAAAAGACTCAAAAGTTGAGAACACTCATATAAAAACTATATGGATCATGTATTAATAATTCTCAAAAGCACTCACATGAAGGGTTGAAGGGGGAATACTCCTAATTGATTAACATGATTAAGAAACTCATTTTTCATCTACATTGTTTTCATTTTGAATTATCCTAAAGTAGCTTTTAAGTTCTAATAAAAGAAATTTATGAAGGATCCATACATGGAGTAAAATTTAAATTTATTTTATTTTTATTTATTTATTTATTTATTGTTTTATTTTAGCAAATATAGGCCTCTTTCTATTAACTAATTAAATAAGTACATAAAGTGGTCTGTTGGCATGCCAGAAACCAGACCGAGAGTGTCCAAAATTACAAAAACATCTCCGCCCATACCAGGAAACCGAAGGAAAGTCTAGTTTGATGGCCCCTAACAAAGGTAAAAGAGCCAAAACTCCAACTTGTAACCAAATAAACTTGCTAAGACTACACACTATAAAAATTACTGGGATACAATCACACATTAGCTTAACAAAGCAAAAAAAAAAATCTGAGGCACCTGATCAGTGTCGGTCTTGGTCCTCCCCTCCTAGGCTTTCCAACTCAGACTCTGTCATGTCCTCCTCATCTTCCCCATCCCCGACGGCTTCTAGTGGGAGCACACTACCGGGCTACAAAATGTTGAAATATCCTGCCATGTACGAGATATCCTCCATTTTACCAAGGCTTTTGTCTAATGCTTTCCTGATGCTACTGAGATTTTTCTCGACAAATTTCCCAATTCTCCTCCTCTCGCGCATCAAACGGCCCAGGAGGATCCTCGACACCCAAACTGTGTGCACCTCAACCCCCCCTGTACTTAAGAGGCAACAAATTAACTAGATCAACCTCCATTTTTGAAATGGCATTGGCGTCATCACCATTATTTTTCGCAAAGAACAAGGCTTCCCCATCGATTTTGCCACCCCAATTCTCCGATTGGGACGATTGAGGGTTGTTTCCTCCTTTGGTCGTCACTTTGTTGCCACTTCCTTTTCCACGACACACACAACGACGACCCTGAAATGGGCGGGCCGCCATAGTCTCTTCCAGAAGGGAACGCTAATGGACCCCAACCACAACCGCCTACAAAACACCGAGGACCCCTCCACCTCTCAGCTCATACACACAACTACACTGGACTGAAACAATGCCAACCATGCCCCTCCACACACAGAGAAGATCATCCACGCCTCCACTACATCTGGTAACATCTCCCCTCCACCCTTCGTCAATAATAACTACTCGCTCGAGCGGACATGGATAGAGGTGGTACCTCCCTCCCTCGGGATCCTACACCCCCATCACCTCCGCCTCCATTCTCCCATAGTGCCAACTGCAAACCATTACACTGTCACTGCCGCTCATGCCAACGTCCACGTCGCACTAGCATGAGGTAGCTGTGTGCTCGCCCTCGTGGTAGGCACGTGACAGCCCTGCCTGCCACCCGGGGACCCTGGTCACCCGCATCCGGGAAAAAAATATGTTTGTTGTTATAAAAGTCATGTTTTTCCATTAGTTAATGCCAATATCGTATGCTTTGTTCTTAGTATTTGCATTAGATACATTGTTATTGATACAACTATGAACCTTTTTGGGACTTAATATGGTGCATCTTTAGTAGATAGAGCATGCGTTTTACAAATAAATTTTGTGCTTGATAATGCATGAATAACCCACCTTAGTAAGTGCATGCTTGCAAGACAAGTCACCTGTACTGTTAACTTGTCATTGTTTTGAATAATAGCCATTGAGATACCTTCCAAAGTTTGTATTATCTTTTAGTATTATAGTTGCTTTGGTTTTATACTCTATGATGTTGCAAGGAATTGCATTTATTATTTTATATTTTATTTTGGCCATGGGTGGTTTGATAGGTAGCAATTAAACTACTTAAAAACACTTGGACTTTTTCCATTTATTTTCTTTGTATGAGAAAGTAAATTTTAATTATTGGCTTATGTTTGGATGTATTTTATAGTTCCCTTATTATCTCTCTTCTTTAGAATTTAATTATTATAATATATTATTTATTGGATGTAAACCATTTTAAAATAATCTACTATCAACTTGTGATATTAGCCCCTTGTGCCACTAATATTTAGTTGTTAAAAATATTTGCAACCCTTTGTTACTCATAAAAAAATTTATTTGGTAAATTTTCATAAAAAAATTATGTAGTCAGTTTTTCATTTCTATGTCTATGTATGGAGACTCTCCTTGCACCATTTGGAACTTGTTTATAGTGCACTATTTTGAGTTTTATCAATATTATAACATGTCTCCAATATTTTATTCCCTTAACAAGATTTATGATAAAGCTAGTTCCCTGCAATTTTTTAATTATTGTTTTTGTGCAAATTCAATTCATAGTCATGAACTTTAATGTCCTAGATTCTAAAAACAAATTCTTATAAAAAAATTGGATTATAAAAAAAGATATTCTTATAATGTCTTCCTAATTTAGACATCTACTGGCATTTTAATCGATGGTTTGGATCAAGTATGAGCATTGTCATCATAGACAACTGGAGTTATACCAGATGGTGAGGCAGATTCATTTGGCACTTCACAATTTTATGCTCTTAATCTTGTCTTTGAAGAGGTCTAGACTACGAAGGAGGGAATATTTGATCAAATTCTTGACTAGCCATACCAGTATTACCTTCCACCCACTTAGAGAGTTAACCTATCTATGTTCTTTGTTTCTCAAATGTTTAACCCTTTACTTGATTAGATTACAAGGTTGGAGAATTAAATGAAGGCTGGGAAACATAAATTTGCATAACTTATATCAAATGTGGAATCCCAAAAAAAGGAAAGATCAAAGATGTTGAGGTATGAATTTCTTTTATGTTAGTAGTACGGATCCATTTTTTATGTGTGTCATAGCTTATTGATTCCAGATCTTAGGATTGAAATGAAAGTGGTGCTATTTCAAATGTTATTCATTTATTGGATTTGATCTTTTATTGGAGAAGATTTTCAACACTTTGAACTACTTAATTTGTATTGCGCACTTTTTTTATTCCTCCAATTATTTATCCATAATACTTTTTCATTACAAGAAAGTATATGGATTGAAACAAGATCCTTTGGAAAGAAGTAGAAGCCAAATCAAAGGTGATGGCTAAAATTTCCTCTAAATTGTTTGGATTGCAATCCTTTCCTCATGACCATATTATTGAACAATGTTTATTTCTAAGGCAAGGAGGAAATCTTGGTCTAGTTGTTGAACACCTAATCTTTGGGATTAGGAATCTTGTGTAAATATTGTAAATATCAAAATAAGAGAAGTTAGAAGATGAAGAGACATTGGGAGATGAAACTCAATAGTCTTCCTCTCCTTGTATATTGTCATATGCTGTCTAAATGAAAATTAATAATATATTCCCCGAGTTACTCCTTGGTCTGACATGGTGTTAGAGCCAACTCTCGAATTAGCTTTTTTGTGTTGTAAATCCTCTCTCCCTTGACAGAAAATGTCTTTGATTCCCGACTATGACATGTGGTTAAAAACTATGATGCATTGAATCTCTGCATGTATAACCTCTCTTAAAAATTGTGCATTGGAGAATGGTGTGTTGAATGCATTGAAGATTCAAACTTTGCACATCGAAATGGCCATAACCCACTGCAAAAAGAGGGATCATTAGAGGAAATTTCATCCTAGAAGTGCCTATGCAATTTTTATGTAATTTCCATGTGATAATATGTAAACCAATCAAAATCCTTTAAATTTAAAAAGAGGTATATGTAAATATTTTGGAGGGAAAATAAGAAAAAATTATTTTTCTTAATTGTATTTTTGGCTTATCTCCTTATAGGTTTACTCAAATTTCAACTGTAGATACTCATTGGATGTGGAATTAAAATCCACACCCAAAGAGTACTCATTATGCATACTTTCGAGAAGACACACTCTGATAAATTATGCAGATACATTAAAAAAACGTGTTTAATACACTTTTTAATGTATATGTATTTTTCATCAAAGTAGGTCTTCTCGAAAGTATGCACAATGGGTACTCATTGGATTTGGAATTTAATTCCTCATTCAATGAGTTTCTACACTTGAAATTTGAGTAAACCTATAAGGAGATAAGCCAAATATACAATTTAAAAAAGTAGTTTTCTTCTTTTCCCTCCAAAATTTATAACTATTATTTTATTATTTTTCCTTAGGAGGCCACTTTTAGGTTGAAATTTCCTCTAATGATTCTGTGTTCTGTTGACGATACTGAGTCATTGCTCTATTGCCATCGAAACCTGAACTGAAAGTGGGTATTAGTGGTGGATTTGTGATATTCGTTTGTCGATAAACGTTGGTCTAGCTGTGCATGTTGTTATGTATTAAAAAAAAGGTGTTGGAACATTGTTAATTGATGATTCCTGCACATGACTGGATACCATATCGTGCCAAACCATCATTTTTTGAAATTAGTATTTATTTCTTTTGATTGACGTTGTGCGATGCTGTGAAATATACCTTGAAATCATATAGAAAATGTATTAGTGTTGAGTTTGGAGTGACAAAATTATTTAAGGCTATATATATGGTAAATGGACGTATGGTGTTTTTTTTTAATGGTGAAGAGTGATACATATGAAAGGTTACATAATGTGATGGCATATTAAATAAGAAATTCGTTGAACCTTTTTTTTATGGTAAATAATGGGCATATAAGAAAGTGCATTGAGTTATTTTGAAATATTATGGTATATAATGGGCATATATATCATATATTAAGGTGTTTTGAATTGGATATCATATATATATGTTATATATTACTTGTGTCGAAATTCATATATATTTTTTGAACAGACGATGGCATAAGTTGGAAGGCTTATATATATTAAAGGCAGGTCAATTTTTTTGACTATCTAGGGCCAAATTCAGAATTATATGATGCATTCAGTCATCTACATGGTGGGAGTAGTTCTCACTGGAAAAGAGAACTATCATGAGTGGTCCCAAAAGATAAAAAACACCTTGATTTTCAATGAGTTGTGGAAAGGGATTTGTGAAGGAGAAGGAGACAATGCACATTAAAAACCCATTTCAGACAAAGAGTTTTCCATTTGGGAAAACAAGAATATCAAGGGCTATGCCTTGATTGCAACGTCAGTAAATGAAGAGGTGAGTCACCATATTTCTCCATTTTCAAGTCCTGTTGAAGCCTTAAAGAAGTTGAAGGAATTGTATGAGTCACACTCTTGAACTTGAATTTGTTCAATTGATGACCGAGTTGTTCAATCTTGAGTTGAAAAATGATGACCTTCTTGCCTTAACATCAAAAGTAAGATCCATTATGCATGACATAAAAGCCACTGGTGTTGAAATATATATTCTTCTCATAGCTTATGTCAAGGCAATATATCCCACCTATTCAAAATATCTTGAGTCATTGCAAGCAAGTGGAAACCTTAATGAGATGATTTTTGACTCCCTTGAAAATAAGTTTGTTGAAAGAGAGAAGGCTTTTGGGAATAAGAAAACTGAGTATTCTGAAGAAGATGCGTGCCTTGCACAAAAAGAGAAGAATCGTGCACAATATTCTTCTAGAGGAAGAGGTGGCTAAAGAGGCAGTGGAAGAAAGAATTTTAGAGGCAGGGAGGCAGAAATTTCCAAGGAGAAAGGTTTGTTTTTCATTAAATACGATGCGATATAGATGGACATGATGCTTCCACATGTAAGCCTTGGGACAAAATTGAGCAGCAAAGAAATGAAGGAAAAGGTAAAACACCTAACAAAGGGAAAGGAAAAGCACTCGAGTCCACTCGTTATGTTGTGGCAGATTGCAACATTGGAGTAATTGAGGACTTATTCAATTCTTCACTTGCTTCATGGAAAGATGCTTGGTCACGTGATTCAGGAGCAACTTGCCACATGCCACATGACTAGAAACTTGCCACATGACTTTGAAGGAGTAGTATACTTTGTAGACAATTCAAAACTCAACTCATCAGGGCTTGGCACCATCATGCTCAAACTATTTGGACTTCCAAACTTTCTTTTGCATGATGTTCTATACCTCCCGGAGTTGAGGAGAAAATTGTTATCTTTGGTCCACATCCTCTAGCAAGGAAACTCTATTCATATATTTGATGGCAAGGTTGAGGTCATAACACCATTAGATCACTCACTTTTCATGACTGGGATAAGGGAGGAAAGACTTCTGAAGCTGCAAGGAACCTCTACTTGTGCACAAAACTTTTCATACAAGTATCACAATGATGAAGGTAAATTTCCATCAAGTCTTTTATGGCATGCTAGATTTGGATGCTTGAACCATGACAACCTCTGTTTGTTGAAGAAAACTGGTGTTATTGGTTTTCCTACAATTTCTAGGAAAATTAAGCAATGTGATGCTTGTATCTTAGGAAAGCACAAAAAAAAATCTTCTCATGATTCTCATTCTAGAGCACATAGAAAACTTGAACTCATTCATTCTGATTTCTGTGGCCCAATTCCCGTTCCTTCTAAAAATGGTAATAAATATATGATGACATTTATTGATGACTACACCAGAATGTGTTGGATTTATTTGTTGAAGAACAAATCTGAAGCTTTTGAAACATTCAAGAACTTTCATGCATGGATTGAAAATGATGCACAATCTTATATTGGATCTATTCATACTAATAATGTAAAAGAATATACATCAAATTAATTTGAAAACTATCTTCGCCAACATGGGATCAAACTAAAACAACCATTCCTTATAATCCCCAACAAAACAATGTAATTGAAAGAATGAACATGACAATCTTAAATATGGTACGTTCCGTGATGTTTTTCAATAATTTTAAGCTTATGTTTTGGGCTATGCAGTTCTATGTGTTGTGTATATAAATAATAGGTGTCCATCTATTGATATTAAAAACAAGACTCCCTATGAAATGTGGTATGGCCATATTCCTTCGGTGAGGAATCTTAGAGTTTTTGGTTCCACCTGTTATTCCTTGATACCCAAGGAACAAAGAAACAAAATTGGTGCAAGGAGTCACAAATATATCTTCTTGGGGTACTCAAATACCTCCAAAGCATATCATTTCTATGCTGAAGTGAATAAGAAGATTATAATATCTAGAGATGTGATCTTTCTTGAATCTTTCTAGGCTGACAATGTTGTTGAGCTAAAACTTGATTGCTTGGATAGATTCAAACATGTAAAGTATTTTCAAGAGTTTGATAATGATATTTCACATCTTGAAGGGGGGATCCCTATACTGGATCAATATGTGGAATCTTCTTCTGAAGCACTCTCTCCCCCGCATGAAGCTCCAACCACCGATGACACTTTGAGTGACATGATTGACAGAATCAGAAGACTAAATCTTGATTCAGACCCATCTTAGTCAACTGATCAACCTATGCCATCCCAGGAAGGTCGTCCAAAATGGCTGACAAAGACACTTGAAAGTGTTTGTCCTGATGAGGTTGGAAAGATAGGATCAAGAAGCTCAACCAAACAGAATGGAGGTGATGTAGACGATTCTGATTCACATGTTAATATGGATGTTTCTTATGATTGTGAACTAAATTTGTCTACAGATCTCGAACCAACTTCGTTCAAATAACTCGATTCTCATGATGAATGGAAAGAAGTGACGTAGAAATAATATAACACTTTAATAAGGAATGACACCTCGAAGATGGTTGATCCTCCATTGGGAACGAGACTAATAGGTTGTAAGTGGGTCTTCAAAAACAAGTATAAAGTAGATGGCTCACTTCAAAAGAAAAAATCCAGGCTTGTGGAAAAATGTTTTACACAGAAGGAAGGGGTCGATTATGAGGACTTTTTCCCCTGAGAAAAACTGGCTACCATCCGGACATTCTTTTCCATGTCAGCTTAGAATGGTTGGGAGTTCCATTAAATGGATGTAAAAATTACTTTCTTGAATGGAGATATGAAAGATAACATTTTTATGTCCCAACCAATAGGATTTGTTGTGAAGGGCCAGGAAAACAAAGTATGTAAGCTTGTAAAATCCTTGTATGGTCTCAAGAAAGCACCACGAGCCTAGTACGAGAAGTTAACTGAGCATCTTCTGAAACTCAATTTCAAACATTATGGTCTTGATGATGCAACTTTGTTTGTCAAGAAAGTTTGAAAAACAATTGTATATCTTGTGGTGCATGTAGTTGATCTTCTAATGACAGGGAAAAATGAGAGCTACATTGCATCCATAAATAAAGAACTCAGGAAAGGTTTTGAAATGACAGATTTGGGCTATGTCCATTACTACCTTGGTACTGACGTAACCCAACATCCAAAGTTTATATTCCTCTCTCAGAAGAAGTACACTAGAGATCTGTTGAACATGTTTGGCATGGCTTAGTGCAATCCTTTAACCATTCTAATGGAACAAAACTTAAAGCTCACATCCATTAAAAGAAAATAATTTGAGGATGCAACAGAGTATATACAACTCGTAAGAAGTCTCAACTACCTGACTACTACCAAACCAGACATTTCATTTTCTGTTGGAATCCTATCCAGGTTTATGCAAAAGCCTTGTGAGGGTCACTGATCTGTTTCAAAAAGAGTTCTAAAGTACTTGAAGTAAACTCAAGACTTTGGACTCAAGTATACACATGTGGATGACTTCAACTTGATTGGATACTCTGATTCAGATTTCTATGGAGATAAAGAAACATGAGTATCTACTTTAGGTTATGTTATGAGTCTTGGATCAAGAGATTTCTCCTGGAGGTCACACAAATAATCAGTTCCAGTAGATTCCACAATTGAGGCAGAATGTGGCAGCAACTGAAGCATCAAAGGAAATTTTGTGGATCGGGAAAGTTATGGAACATTTTCAGGTCAAACAAGTACATTCAACTCCTGTTTTGATTGACAAAACTTCTACAATAAAGATGGCCAAGAATCCAAAGTTCCATGATCAAACGAAGCATATCATTTCGAAATACCATCTGCTTTGACATCATGCTGAGGTCAAAATAATCTGCCTATGATATTGTTACACAAATGAAAAAATTGCAGACATCTTCACCAAAGCGCTTGGAAGGGAAAAGTTTGAAAGGTTCAGAATGATGCTTGGACTCACCAACATCTCTTCATATTAAGGGGGGGAATTTTGAACACATAATCTTTGGGATTAGGGATCCTATGTAAATATTGTAAATAAGAAAAAAATGCAGACATCTTCACCAAAGCGCTTGGAAGTGAAAAGTTTGAAAGGTTCAGAATGATGCTTGGACTCACCAACATCTCTTCAGATTAAGGGGGGGAATTTTGAACACATAATCTTTGGGATTAGGGATCCTATGTAAATATTGTAAATAAGAAAATAAGATAATTTGGAAGACGAAGAGACATTGGGAGATGAAACCCAATAGTCTCCCTCTCCTTGTATATAGTCATATACTATCTTAATGAAAATTAACAAGTTATTCGACAAGCTGTTCCTGGTCTGACACTAGTATATCATGTTTTCCATTTTTCAATTAAGTGGAAAGCCTTGGAAATGTTTGTCCACAACATATTCACAAGCTATTAAAAATCTGTATGGGTTATTATTGCAAACCTAGTAGGGATACTATTTAAGGACAATGAGGAGATAACTATGTATGACTGTAAGATATCAACTTCACCAAACACAATATCTATTTTTTTGTAGTATCTATTACATGTGGGTAAAACCATGGATATAAATACACCATTTGTAAAGTTGCATTTAAATAAGTTTTTATGATTTGTGTTTTACATCGTAAGATATTTTTATATCTTCTTCTACCTCTTGATTATTTCCCGTGCCATCTTATTGTTAATATTGATCTTTCCATAAGGACAATTAAATGAAAACCAAAGTAATCATGGAGCCAAGGTAATCATTGAGAATCAACTAGTGATTGAAAATAGGAACCACAATTAGATCTATTCATGATTTTTTTTGGGTCTCTGGTTCCATATTCTTATGTAAAATTGACATGTTGCATTGAGCATTATTCCATGGTCACTATATTGGGAATCATAGAATGGGAATAGGTTCCCTCACAGTGTAATCAATTTAGATCATTGAAAAACCATTTTGGTACGAAATGATTTATTTCAACTAGATGTAGCTATCTATCTATCTAGATAGAAGGAATTTTTGAATTTTCAACCACTATAATGATTGATAATGCATATAAAGGTTTCCCACGTTTTCAAGAGTTGGAAAATGTGGTTTCATTTCCTTGGTTAGTGTATGCATCTGATAATTCTAGTTGTTTTCTTCTCATCATTGTATGTGATAAAAAATGTTGTACAATGCTTATAATAATGTATGTGATAAAAAATGTTGTACAATGTTTATAATAATGCTCACACACACATATCCTAATGGTTAAATCTCTAAATGAATTATTTCATCAACAAATTTATAATAAGTTTTGGTTAATTAAATGTAGAAAACCATTTCTCATGTACTTCTAGTCAAATAATTTAGATTGGATAACATGTGTAATGTCATTTGTAAGGTACACACTCAAGTCCTTCTATAAGCAATTTTATTATAGTATCTTTACATACAATGTTAGATTGATAATTTTTTGTATTATAGATGTTTGAACATAAAGGCCAATAAATTTCTATTTGGGTGAATTAAGACTCTTTCAATGTCTCTAAAATAAAATGCTTGTATTTTTAATGCTTTTTATGTATCACTACATGTGTGATATTACCATAGGGAAAATCAAATGATAACCAAAGTAATCATGGAGGCAAGGTATTCACCGAGAATCAATTAGTGATTGAAAATAGGAACCACAATTAGAGCTATTCATGAAATGTTTTGGGTCTCTAGTTCCGTTTTCCTATGTAAAATTAACATATTGCATTGAGAATTAATCCATGGCCACTGTATTGGGGATGATAGGATGGCAAGGGGTTCCCTTAGTGTGATCAATTAGATCATTGCAAAGCTATTTTTGTACAAAACACTTTCTTTCAACAAGATGTAGCTATATATCTATCTAGATAGCAAGAATTTTTGAATTTTCAACCATTGTAATGATTGATAATACATATAAAAGTTTCCCACCTTTTCAAGTGGTGGGAAATGTGGTTGCATTTCCTTGCTGTAATGTATGAATATGATAATTCTAGGTATTTTCTTCTGATGACTGTATGTGATACAAAATCTTAACAATTTTTACCATAGTGTTCACTCTCATATCTTAATGGTTACATCTGTAAATGACTTATGTCATCAATAAAATTATAAACAATTTTAGTTAAATAAATGTAGCATACCATTTATAATTTACTTCTAGACAAATAATTTAGTTTGGGTATCATGTGCAATGACATATGTAAGGTCCACAATTAATGCCTTCTACAAGCAATAGACACCATTTAGCTACAATACTAGATTGATTGTTTTTATATTTTAAATATTTAAATGTAAACGCCAATGTATTTCTACTTGGGTGAATTACGACTCTTTTAGTGTCTATAAAATAAAATTCTTGTTTATTTTATGCTTTTTATATCTCTACAGTAAAATTCGTGTTTATTTTATGCTTTTTATGTCAAATACTGCATGTGTTTTTCAATTTTGTGGCCAACATTTTATTTTTAAAACATGAATGAATTTTTTTGGAGAATTCGTAACTATGACAACTAGTACAACTATTTCATAAATTCTAGAAATGGGCCAGTTAAAACATGCTTTTGGAGACTTGAATCCACTCAGTTGGGGAAATAAATAGTTCACCGAACCACTCGAGATAAGATCATTTGACTATTCTCAATATGACATATGGGTAGGGTTTGATCTATTTAAGTGTACACAGGTCACAAAACTATTTAATATGGCCATGAAACCATTTAATATGGTCTCTGTCTGTGCAACCACACATTCGATCACTACCTCATGGTGTGTTTTGAGAATGCAACAAGATGATGGAGCTTAGTGGAAAGAAGTCGCCTTCACTAAGTGGGCCCGCAGGCTATTTTTGGCGCAAAGTCTATTTTTAGACTATGTCTATTTTTAGACATATGGATCATGGTCTATGAGTTGCAGGATGCTATTTGTGGATGGTTGGTCAAGTTGGAAAAAATATATGGACCTCTATTTTTAGACATACTGGGCGGAGTCTATTTTTAGACTGCTAGTCTAAAAATAGATCAGCCGAATATTATTAACTCTTAATAATATTTGGACTATAAACATTATCTTATCCTCTTGCAGCACTTCAGTTCGAGCTATGGATGTGGCACATGCAGCTGACAGAAGGAATTACGCTATTCCTAGAGTTTAGTTGAGCTATTGCATGGTTGACTTCAGTTAGAACTCATGCGGCAGAGTTTGGTGGAGTTGATGAGACAGTTGATGGAGTTGTGTTCGGTTTAACTTAGTTGAACTAGTTGTATTTAGTCAAACTGATTAATACACTAGTGATGAGTGGTGTGAATTAATTATTAATTAATTCACTAATTATTAACTCATAAATCAACTAAAGAACACATCAGTTAACTACAGTGCATGGACAGTTCAGTGGAGACCAGTGTTAGAGGTGGGTGAAAGGGTTAGTCTACTATCAGTTGTGACTATAGTTGTGCATGAGATTTGCACACACATTGATTGAGATTTCCAATGAGAATTGCGTAGTACAAGCCGGTGGGATTCGAACTTGGATCTCATCATTATTCATCTTGGATTGTGCAGTAGAGGCAGGCTAACAAGTGGAGGAGATTTGAACTTGTGACTTGTCAGATCTGAGCTTGTGTAGTGTGTAACAATTGGAGATAGTGCTGAGAGCTCGTGAGGAGTTTGTGCTATGTATTGTTACATGTTCTCTATCATTATAATATACAGATAGTTGGGGGTTTTCAGCTGCAAGCTTTCCCCATTACATACTGTGTTTATATGTGTGATTGATTAATGTTTTCATGTGCACATGAGATTGCTTCTAATTCCGCAAATAGATGATCAATGGTAGAAGAGGTTATGTATTATGCATGAAGCTCAAATAATGTGTAATCAGGATAATCTTGGTGAATAAGTGATCTATTATTCAAATTTCTACATGGTATCGGAGCGAAAGTTGATCATCAGATCTATTACAGTGATTACATTTTATTTCTTGAGGCAGAGTCTGTAAGAGGGCCAGGTAGCCTTTGGATTCATCCTTTCTTTGAAAGGTGAAAAATCCAGTAAATTCCCCTACAGTCTATCTCTGTATAGAAATACTTTGTTCTCACAATTTCAGATCAGAAGCGATTGAGTTTTGAGCTGGTGGAATTTGAATTTGCAGCAGTGTTTTCTTGGTGTCGAAGTTGAGATGTCTTTCAACGGATTACGATTGGAGTATGCCCTTGAGGGCAACTCGAATTATATTGCATGGAGAGACAGGATGGAGGAAGTGTTAGATGACAATGGGTTGAAGGAGTTCATAGAATTTGAAGTCCAGAAACCTGCTTCTAGTGATGCTGCCGCACTTGACGCATGGAAAAAGAAGACAAAAAAATGTTGAAGGATTCTGTTGGAGGGCATGAAGGATCACATTGTGTCCAGCCTGCATGGTAAGGATTCTCCATTCTTGATGTGGAAAGCCTTGACAGATTTATTCCAAAGCAAGAGCGACCAGAGGAAGTTGGCGCTCAAGGACAAACTCAGGAACATAAAGATGGAGAAAGGAGACAGTATACCCAAGTACCTCACGAAGTTCGTCCAATGCAGGGATGAGCTGGGAAGTGTGGGGGTGACTGTAGATGACAGTGCTTGGCTCTACTTGGGCTTCCGAAGAGTTTGCATTCCTATCAGGACTCTGTTAATGGTTGGGAGAAATTGCCAGGATGGGAGCGACTTTGGTCGGATCTTGTGCAAGAGGAGATAGGGCGAAGTACCAAGGATGGATCTTCATCAAGCCTCCAAATGAAGAAGATACCCATTTGGGCGCAAAAAGCAAAGAAGGGGAAGAGCAAGAAATCTTCTCAATCCGGTGCGAAAGGCAAGAAGCAGGACATGTCCAAGGTGAAGTGCTTTCACTGTCACCAGCACGGACATTATGCCACAAATTGTCCGCAGAAGAAGAAAAATAAGCAGGCTGCTGGATCTGCAGCGAGAGAGGCCTTAGCCTCGTAGTTTGAGCTGGATTTTTCGTTGATCGCATGCTTGGTCTCAAGTGTGATGGGATCAGTGTGGTTCTTGGACAGTGGTGCATCTTTTCACATGACAGGAGATCGAGATTTGTTTTCTGATCTGGATGAGAAAGATCTTGGAGTGCACATCGAGATAGGCGATGATGGTAGATACAGTGTGACCGGTATCGGTACCATTTCCTTTGAGAGGGAGTCTGGTAAACCCTTCGTATTGAAGGAAGTGATGCATGTTCCAGGATTTAAGAAGAATCTTATCTCTGTGGCGATGTTAGAAGACAAGGGATATGATGTTGTCTTTAGCAAGGGAAAGGATTTCCTGCGCAGTAAGGCAACTGGTGAAACCTGGAGGATAGGGGTTCGAGTTAAGAACCTTTATCAATTGCAGGTAGATGGCTGCGCAGCAATGGCAGGCAAGGCAGAAGGAGTGGTGAGCCGGGATGATGGCGAGTTGTGGCACCGAAGATTGGGCCACCTTCACCATGGAGCTTTGAAGATACTGCAGCAGATTTCTACTGGGCTTCCTAAAGGCACTCTTGCGCAGTCAGATCAGTGCAAGGGGTGTACCTTGGGAAAATTTGTGAAAGCCACTTTTCACGAGAAGGATAGTCGCGCCACGACGATCCTTGAGAGAATCCACACAGACGTGTGTGGACCTTTCTCAGTAGCTTCGACAGCAAAGCACAGGTACTATGTGATCTTTGTTGATGATTTTTCTCGGAAGTGCTGGATCTTCTTCATGCAGAAGAAGAGCGAGACATACTCAAAGTTCTGTGAGTTCAAGGCGCTGGTGGAGAAGGAATCGGGGAAGCATGTGAAGGCTCTTAGGAGCGACAATGGTGGTGAATTCATCTCTGGCGAATTCAAGGACTTTTGCAGCGCAGAAGGAATTCGAAGAGAGCTCATAGCACCTCATAACCCACAGCAGAACGGGTTTGCTGAGTGGAAGAACAGAACAATTGTGGGTGCTGAACGGGCGATGTTGCATGATCAGGGCCTACCCATTCACTTGTGGGCGGAGGCATGCAATACTGTAGTATATGTGTAGAACGGTTGTCCTCACAAGATACTTGGCATGAGTACACCCGAGGAGGCATTTTCTGGTAAGAGGCCTGATATTTCCCATTTGAGGATTTTTTGTTCACCTATTTACATTCATGTGACGAAGGATGCCAGGAAGAAGCTGGAGCTGACCGCAGAGGTTGGGATATTTGTGGGGTACACTGATACGCCCCATAACTATCGTGTGTATTTTCCAGATAGTCGCAAGACTGTTGTGCGATGGGATATCAAATTTCAGGAGGAGAAAGCCATGAAGTGTTCGCTTGAGAGGGAGCCACACTTGCATGCAGAGGAGGAGCTATTAGTTCCTAAGGATGAGCTTTAGGATGTGGATCAGCCACAAGATGAGGTTCATGGAGTGGAAGAGACCACTCATGCAGCGCCAACCATCAGAGGGCGCAAGCGCACTACAGAAGCTGAGCGACTGGCTCAAGATGCAGAGAAGGTTGTAGGACCACCTACAGCACAATGCAGACAGAGACAGTCACCGGATCGGTACACTGGATACATGGCTTTTATGAGTCAATGTGTCGTGACAGAGCCATCCTCTTTCGAGGAAGCTGTGGAGGAGCCCGCATGGGTAGACGCCATGATCGAAGAGTATGATTCGATCGTCAGAAACAATGCATGGGAGATTGTCCCAAGACCGAAGGGGAAATCAGTGGTAGGTTCGAGATGGATCTACAAAATGAAGCAGGCGGCTGACGGGAGTGTGGAAAAGTACAAGGCAAGATTTGTTTCCCGAGGCTTTTCTCAGATAGAGGGGATCGACTATGAGGAGACCTTCGCACCTGTCGCAAGGTACTCTTCCATACGAACGATCCTAGCTCTCTCAGCGCAGATGGGATGGCACATCCATCAGATGGATGTGAAGACTGCGTTCCTCAACAGAGTCATTGAGGAGGAGGTGTACATAGAGCATCCCGAAGGTTTCAAGTTCTTCAGCAGTGAGTCGGATGTGTGCAGACTCAAGAGAGCACTGTATGGGCTGAAACAAGCACCTCGTGCTTGGTACACACGGATAGACAGTTATTTCACCGAGCTTGGATTCTCCAAGAGTGAGGCGGATCCTAACCTATACCAGATTGTGGTGGAGGGTAAGTTGCTGATCATTGTACTTTATGTAGATGATTTGATTTTGACAGGTGATGAGCTGTTGATACTCTTATGCAAGGAGGATCTTGCAAAAGAGTTTGAGATGAAGGACTTGGGCCTCCTTCATTATTTCCTGGGATTGGAAATTTGGCAGCGCAGTGGTGGACTATTTTTTTCTTAGGGTAAGTATGCCCGGGAGATACTGGAGAAGTTCAACATGCATGGCCGCAAGCCTGTTGATACTCCTCTTCCTGGAGGTTGGAGGAAGGAGGATGCTACTTCGGCGGAGGTAGTGGATGCCACTGTTTATCGACAGTTGGTGGGGTCGCTTATGTATCTGGTCAATACACGACCTAATATATGCTATGCTGTTAACCAGCTTTCGCAAGCTATGGTTAAGCCTACCAAGCTCTTCTGGAAGGCAGGCAAGCATGTATTGCGTTATCTTAGAGGCACATCGGGATATGGCTTGTGGTACAGACATGAGGATGAGGTGAAGCTGTGTGGCTTCACGGATGCAGATTGGGCAGGGAGCCCAACGGACAGAAAGAGCACATCTGGAGGGATCTTCAGTATCGGGTCGACAACAGTTTCTTGGTACAGCAGGAAGCAGAGATTCGTGGCACTCAGTTCAGCAGAGGCTGAGTATATGGCAGAAAGCTTGGCTACATGCGAGGCCATATGGATGAGGAAGATCCTGGTCGGGTTGTTCGGGTCACACTTGGAGCCTACCGTGATTTATTGTGATAACCAGAGTTGCATTAAACTCTCGGCTAATCCAGTATTTCATGATAGATCCAAACACATCGACATCAGGTACCATCATATCAGAGATTGTGTGTAGTGGAGAATCATGTTACTTTCATACATTCCCACGGAGGATCAGGATGCTGATATCTTGACGAAGGCGCTCACCAGGAGCAAATTCGAATACCACAGAGGCAGGATAGGGGTTGCAGATAATCCATATCTTGTTGAGAGGGAGTGTTGAGAATGCAACAAGATGATGGAGCTTAGTGGAAAGAAGTCGCCTTCACTAAGTGGGCCCAAGGCTATTTTTGGCGCAAAGTCTATTTTTAGACATATGGATCATGGTCTATGAGTTGCAGGATGCTATTTGTGGATGGTTGGTAAAGTGTGAAAAAATAGATGGACCTCTATTTTTAGACATACTGGGCGGAGTCTATTTTTAGACTGCCAGTCTAAAAATAGATCAGTCGAATATTATTAGCTCTTAATAATATTTGGACTATAAACATTATCTTATCCTCTTGCAGCACTTCAGTTCGAGCTACGGATGTGGCACATGCAGCTGACAGAAGGAATTACGCTATTCCTAGGGTTTATTTGAGCTATTGCATGGTTGACTTTAGTTAGAACTCATGTGGCAGAGTTTGGTGGAGTTGATGAGACAGTTGGTGGAGTTGTGTTCGGTTTAACTTAGTTGAACTAGTTGTATTTAGTCTAACTGATAAATACACTAGTGATGAGTGGTGTGAAGTAATTATTAATTAATTCACTAATTATTAACTCATAAATCAACTAAAGAATACATCATTTAACTGCAATGCATGGACAGTTCAGTGGAGACCAGTGTTAGAGGTGGGTGAAAGGGTGAGTCTACTATCAATTGTGACTATAGCTGTGCATGAGATTTGCACACACATTGATTGAGATTGCCAATGAGGATTGCGCAGTACAAGCCAGTGGGATTCGAACTTGGATCTCATCATTATTCATCTTGGATTGCGCAGTAGAGGCAGGCTAACAAGTGGAGGAGATTTGAACTTGTGACTTGTCAGATCTGAGCTTGTGTAGTGTGTAACAATTGGAGATAGTGATGAGAGCTTGTGAGGAGTTTTGTGCTATGTATTGTTACATGTTCTCTATCATTATAATATACAGATAGTTGGGGGTTTTCAGCTGCAAGCTTTCCCCATTACATACTGTGTTTATATGTGTGATTGATTAATGTTTTCATGTGCGCATGCGATTGCTTCTAATTCCACAAATTGATGATCAATGGTAGAAGAGGTTATGTATTATGCATGAAGCTCAAATAATGTGTAATCAGGATAATCTCGGTGAATAAGTGATCTATTATTCAAATTTCTACAGTGTGCCCCCATGGCTCCAAGGAAGCCCTCATGGAAATTGAACTATGCCAAATGATGAAAAAATCCTTGCTTTCTACCTTTAAATCTAAATACTTTGCCAACATTTTCAAATATATATATATATATATATATAAGATTAACATGCATATTCTTATAGGTAATTAAGAGTATACATTATTTAGTCTCATATTTTGTAAACTAATTGAATTCTCTTTATAAAAAGAAGGCCGAGACTGATCACTACTTGGTGACCCATACTAGAATTCATAAGAAGTTTTTCAACCATGTATTTCACAAGTTACGCTTCAAGGGTACACCAATATTTAAGTAGATACATTCATTTAATAGTATAAGTGTCCTTAGACACATGAATTTTACTAATAAGGAAAAAGAAATTACATAAAATCTGCAAGATCTTACACACATCACTCAACACTTTTGCAAGTGGAGATAAACAAGATTTAAATAAGTTTGTGTCCTAAAATAATTTTGTTATGGATCACTTATTTCATTTACAAGTATCCATTTAGATTTAATGCACTTGTAACACGACTCCTAACTATTTTCCTAAATTAGTTCCTAAGAAACGTCACCTTTCTAGATGTCATATCGATTATAACAAATAGATAAGACTCTAGGACTCTAAATAATTAATTAAATATTCTAAAAAAATATAAATAATTAAATATTAATTTATGTACTTTGTATCATACATCTACCATTTCTCCCTTTGATCCAAAGGTACATTACAAAATATACCAAGCTCTTCCCTAAACTTAGCAAATTTGATCCTGCCAAGTGGTTTTGTGAAAATCTGAGATTTGATCTTCTGAAGAACAATATACTGGTTTGTTGATGTCCTTTGTGATGTGTGTCTTAGTGTAATGATACTTCGTGTCCACATGCTTTGTTTTGGAATCGAAAACTGGATTTTTGACAAGCTTTATGGCTAATTGGTTGTTGATGAATAAATATGTGGCTTCTGCTATAGGAATGCTTAAATCCCGCAAAACTCTACGCAACCAAACAATTTCACATGTTGTTTCTCATGCTGATATATATTCTTCTTTTGTTGAAGAACTGGCCATTGTATCTTGCTTCTTGCAACTCCAAGAAACTGTAGTTGACCCCATGTTCATTAAATAACCTGATGTTGATGCTCAATCATCAATACTTCCAGCAGAAGCTGCATCTGAATATGCACCAAGTACAAAGTTCTTACTCTTTTTGTAAATAAGACCAAAATATTTTGTCCCTTGGATATATATAAGGACCCTTTTTGGTGCATTCCACTGGCTTTCCCTTGGTTCATGCATAATGTGTGATAGAATACTAACTGCATAAGATATGTAGTGGTTGTCAGATTGATCAAGATAGAAATCCACTGTCTATAAGTAGTATTGTTCAACAATTCCCCCTTGTCAAATTTTGAAAGTTTTAAGTTTTGTTGCATTGGGTTGAGAACGGGCATGCAATCTTGCATTCCAAATATTTGAAGAATTTCGGGTGCATACTTGATTTAAAAAATGAAAATATGGTTTGGATTTTGGAATACTTCAACTCCAAGATAGTAGTGAAGTAATCCCAAATCACTCATCTTAAATCCAACCTGCAACTTCCTTCTTTACTTGCAAAATATTATCATTATTGTTCCCAGTAATGAACAAGTCATCCACATACATAACTAGGATCACCAGATTTTTACTCTGTTGGCGCACATATAAAGTATCATAAAATTAACTTTACTTAAATCCAAACTTGCAAGGTACTCGTCCATTTTTGCATACCAAGCTCATGGATCTTGTTTAAATCTGTACCAAGCCTTGATCAATTTGCATACTTTGTGTTCCCGCCCTTCAATCTCAAAACTTGGAGGTTCAATCATATATACTTCTTCTTGCAAGTGTCCATTGAGGAAGGCACTTTTAACATCCATCTGATGGACTTTCCATCCTTTTTTAGCTGCTAATGCAAGTGCTAATTTAATGGTGTTCCATTTTGCTCTAGGTGCAAATGTTTCCTCACAGTGGATTCGTTCTTGTTGTGAAAAACCTTTCGACACAAGACTTGCCTTGTACTTGTCAATTTATCCATCTAACTTATACTTAATTATGTAAACCCATTTGCTTCCGATAGGTTTCAAATTTTTAGGACAATCAACAAGTTTCGAAGTGTTTTTTTCCATCAATGCCTTGTATTCTTCAACCATTTCCTTTTTCCATTTTATATGTTTCACTACCTCTTTGTATGTGGAGGGCTAAGTAAAATCATTTGTTATCAAGGAAAAATTTTCTTCATTTCTTTGTGAACTTCATGTTCCTGTTTTGTTTTCTTCACATGGTCTGACATCCTTCAAAAGTTGAATGACCCATTCAGGAAGTTTATATTCACTTGTTTGTTAATCTGAATAATCACCATCATTATAAAGTGGATTGATATAAATAGATGTTCTTCGATCATCTGACGATTCAAGGGGTGGAGAGTCACTGTTAGATGATTTTTTTCTAGAAGACTCGCATGATCTTCTAGAAGATTCAGATGGTCCAGATGAAGTAGGTGACTCGGATGAACCATTTTCTGATGAAGAAGACATCTTCTCCAACATGTTTATTCTTTCCAAAAGTTTTGTCATGTTGATCTAGCATTTACTTAATTCATCAAATTTTAACTTTTCTAGTTTTCCAGTTACCTGTAAATTTTTCGGGAAATGTATATATGAGGAAGGAAAACCAGCAATCAAAATAGTAGTCATGAAGCTATCATCCACTGCTTGAAATCCAACCTTTACTATTTCCTGGTTAATGTTCTTAAGGCTAGAAATGTATTCAAGTACATCTCCCCCTTCTGTCAATTTCTATTGAAGAAAATTTAATTGAAGATTAACTCAGATTTTGGTTCTGTATCAAATAAATCTTTAAACATTTTTCAGGCAGACCATGCCTCAAAAGCATTTTCAATACGAACATACATTTCATCATTAACTAAAGATTTAATTAATGCTAATGCTTTGGCATTTTTGATCTTCCATTTAGCTAGTGAGTCTGCATCCGTAGGTTTGTTTGGTTTAAATTCACCATCACATACATCTTTCCAAAGTTCATTGTAAATCAAAATGATTTCTATGTGCCTTTTCCATTTCTTGTAATTCTTTGAGCCTTCAAGTTTGTGAGATTCAAAAAATAATTTTACCAGCTTGGACATTGTAAAAATAAATGTATGTGCCAAGATGGATCATGCACCAAAAAAACAAGATGGACAACACTACATACGTAACACTACACAAAAAGAAAACGATCTATCGAGGCTTGTCCTTGACCCTCGTATAGTCGTTTGAGGAGAAACTGAGCTTTGCACTTGTCTCTAATCAACTTCTCTGAAATTTTACAATGAAACTTTCA
Source organism: Pinus albicaulis (assembly GCA_034641835.2). Taxonomy (NCBI): domain Eukaryota; kingdom Viridiplantae; phylum Streptophyta; class Pinopsida; order Pinales; family Pinaceae; genus Pinus; species Pinus albicaulis. The sequence goes on from CM076574.1 coordinate 938,314,557, forward strand.
AAATGTGACTTGTAATTTATAATGCTCTTGCAATTTGACTTCTTTGACTCTAACCCCTTTTAAGTTAATATTTATTTCCCTCAAATAAAATATTACACCTTCTTACTCCAAAATTACAAACTACAAAATTACATCTTATATCTCCAAATTTTTAAAAATTTACACCTTATTAATCCAATAAAATTTCAAAATGCAAAAATCTTTCCAAGATTAAAAAATAAAAAAACCATACCTTATCCCTCCAAATTTTTATTATATATATATAATCCCTTTTAAACTATCAATAAAAAAAATTATGAAGTCACTTTCAAAAATGAATTGTCGTTTCACAGGATCAGATTTTGTGCATGTAAAAACAATTTTAAAAAATGCCTCATAAAACACAGAGCCCTTCAACGGACACATTGGTCTTCCATGCAGGATTTCTTCCACGATCTATAAGCAATGATGTTTCCTTTCCATTCTTCAATGCTACTAGATCCTTCCACGATCTATAATGAACGGTGCTGCCTCTTTAACAAATCCACTCCAATTAGCTTCCTCGCTGGCGCTCAATGATGGTCACAAATTCTTTCCTGCAATTTGCATGTCACTCTTACATGAACATAGATTTGCATCCTTAGAAAACTAAAACTGAAATTGATGTGGAACAAGCCACCAGTCTCACTTGTATAAAGAAAACAAAATTTGGGCGTATGTGATACCCATGGCGATGGATCGAAGGAAGCTGGACTGCTAATAAAGAAATTTTATTGCTTAATTTTGAAATTCCCATGACATAATGGAATGTGTTCAATCCACTTGACATAACATGTAACTGAAATGAACATGCAACAAATCATGAAAAGAATCCCATGTTCCTTTCTTGGTTCAAGTACAACTATTTTTTCATTTCATTCTTTGACTGGTGGAATATAGAGATACTATATTGAAGGTTGAATCACCACAAATTGAGAGGGTCCAAGTCGGTTAGAATGGTTCTTTGCAATTTCGTTTTGATCAATTGTGGAAGAATATTTGGGAAACACAATGGAGCTTATTTGTGCAAGGGTAAAAGGGACACCCACGTTGACGCTACCAATAATACCTGTCACTTAGCATAATCTGAAAATTTCAGACGAAGATCTCATGCCCAACTTCTCATCAATGCAACAATTCAAGCCCCTTAAAACCCTCAAGCAATTATTTCAGTCAGCCAAAGACAAAACATACCCGATGCAAGGATCAAGGGTCTATGAAATTATCTGTTCATGCAGGAAATCCTATATTGATCAAACTAGTTGTCCTTTCAAAGCCATGCTAAGAGAGCACAACAGATACAAACCACAATCGTCCAGAAAAATATGTCATCGCATAAACAATATTTTAATTCCAAACATTTGATTTGGTTTGATCATTCTAAAACCCTAGCTTCAACTCCTTTTTATAATTCTCGGGTTATCCGAGAAGCCCTGGAAATCGAGAAGAACCCTAATAATTTTAATAGAGAGGATCATGGAGGCGGAAGGAGTCATGGAGGTGGTAGTCACTCCACACATTGAAAATTTGTTCCAGATACTGCTAAACATGAATTTGAGAATTCTGCCTCTCGATTTCTTGAATTTTAATGATCTTAGCTGAGCACACAATAAATCTATTTATTTAATTAACTAAATAGATTTATTAAATATTCAACAACCCTAAGGGGGTCAATCAAAAATTTGAAATCAGGAAGTCGGATATCAAATTATCATTTGAAAACGGGAAGTCATAGACCAAATTATAAAATGGTAATGTGGTGGATGATAGGCTTCCATGATTATATATATATATATATATATATATATATATATATATATATATTATAGTTAATTAAATAAATAGATTTATTAAATATTCAACAACCCTAAGGGGGTCAATCAAAAATTTGAAATCAGGAAGTCGGATATCAAATTATCATTTGAAAACGGGAAGTCATAGACCAAATTATAAAATGGTAATGTGGTGGATGATAGGCTTCCATGATTAGCTACGCCTATATCAGTCCTCTCTATTAAAATTATTAGGGTTCTTCTCGATTTCCAGGGCTTCTCGGATAACCCGAGAATTATAAAAAGGAGTTGAAGCTAGGGTTTTAGAATGATCAAACCAAATCAAATGTTTGGAATTAAAATATTGTTTATGCGATGAAAGATTTTTCTGGACGATTGTGGTTTGTATCTGTTGTGCTCTCTTAGCGTGGCTTTGAAAGGACAGCCAGTTTGGTCAATATAGGATTTCCTGCATGAACAGAGAATTTCATAGACCCTTGATCCTTGCATCGGGTATGTTTTGTCTTTGGCTGACTGAAATAATTGCTTGAGGGTTTTATGGGGCTTGAATTGTTGCATTGATGAGAAGTTGGGTTGTTGCATGGAAGCCTATCATCCACCACATTACCATTTTATAATTTGGTCTATGACTTCCCGTTTTCAAATGATAATTTGATATCCGACTTCCTGATTTCAAATTTTTGATTGACCCCCTTAGGGTTGTTGAATATTTAATAAATCTATTTATTTAATTAACTAATATATATATATATATATATATATTCTCTCTTTTGTGGGCAAATTTTCCCTTAATCTTTATTCTCTATCTCTTACAATTTCCATAAATCCTTATTCTAATTATAATTCATCTAAATTTTCATAAAATATTTTGATTCATATATCTAATTTATTGTCTAATTATCAATTTAAATTATTTTTTTGACCACTTTATTTATTAATTGTAGAAATTTAATAATATTTTTCTTAAAAAATTTCTACCTTTCTTAATCCTTCATTAATTTTTCTATTTTCTATTTCCAAAAAACATTATATTTCACATATTAAATTAATGAGATTGGGTCGAAATTTTAACTAACCTTACATTACTTATTAATGGTTGAAACCTCATAATTATGGTTTCAAATAATTAATTAATTATTAATTCTTAAAAAAATTTCAACCATTCTCATTCCATTATTTATTATTTATAATTCCATTATCTAATTTTTCTTATTTTTTATTATTTCACATATTAAATTAATATATTTTCCATGAGATTAGGTAAAAAATTTAATTAATATCTTTGGTTTAATATATTCTACTTTGACCTTGCCCTAAAATATAATTAGTTTCTTCCTTCTAGATAATTGGTCTTCGAGCACTCGTTCACTCATGAAGCTCTCTGGTTCCTAATGATGGATGGTGTAACCATATGAAACGTTGGACGGATTTTAAATCCATTACACAGTTCTCCTCCGGAAATTTCTTAAAATATGAATAATTGTGGAAATCTTAGATCTTTTATTTTACAAAGAGTTTTTACACAACACTTCAAAAAATATATCTAGGTCAAAGGAAGGAGGGGTTTGCTAATAATTAAACAATGATTAAAAGAAAATATACTTCAACCTCACATAAAAAGCTCAAATTTCTTTTCCTTGAAAAAAAAAGCTGAACAATTTGCATACCAGTATTCAACAAATTATTTTGATGGAATTTTCCAAAATCCCATAGAGATGGAATCTCCTCTTCACGCCACCTACATCACTATTGCTCTAATACCACAATAATAACAGACATGTCCTCAGACAAAAAAATTTATTAATAAGGAAAATAAAATTACATAAAATATGCAAGATCTTACACACAATCACTCAACACTCTTGCAAGTTTGTTGAAATTGGAAACAAGAACATTGAAAGTGGCATCCACAAATGGCACCCAAAAATGGTACCATAGGGGGCTTCTGATTTAATTTTCCCTTCATTAAGTTGGAAGAGAAATTTTAATTTCATCTCATGAAAACTTGTATTAGTTAAATAAGTCAGGAAGACTTATTTAGCTTCGCAAATTCGAGTTAGAGGTTAGATATGAGGCATGTAGAGTCCTCCCATGATTTTAGTTGTTCCAGTTACAATTATTTCTGACTTGTAATTAGTTAAGTCAATTAATTGAGTTAAAATCAGTTTAACTAGTTCTAACTGATAGATGAGCTAGTGATAGGTCCAGTGAATTAAATATGATTTAATTCACAAGTAGTGATCAATCAGTTAACTGATAATTCACTATAAATAGTTGTTGCATGTCAGTTCTAAGGAAGGTCTAGTTGAGATTGAGGTTAAAGGGAAGATAACTATCAGTTATATAATTATAAAATTGTACATGTCATGCATGAGGTCATCAGGAAGCCTTAGATGAATTTCAAAATCATTAATTGGGATTTTCCTAATGAATAGGGGCTCAATTAGCCTAAGAATGCGTAAGGAAGGCAATCCAGGCCTAGGCAAGAAAAAGGTTAAATATTGGACCAAACTTGCTTAGATTGCAAGCTAGCTTTGAGCAGGATCAGAGTGAGATAGTCAACAGAGTGTAGATGTTTTCTCAGTGAGGGAAATAACATTGTATTGTTTCATGATCTTGAATTTATGCAATAGATAGTCAGCATGGTTTTTGAGCAGTTTCTTTCCCCAAATACATCTTGTATTGTGCGATTGATAATTATTTCTCTTACTAGTTATGTGATTGTGCGATCATATTTGGTTTTCGTAAATTGTAGGAAGGATTCAATATTTTGTTTTAGTACATTACAAAATCAGTTGAATCTTGTTGATAGATTTTCTACATGGTATCACAACGCCATGATTCACAATAGAATGGAGGAACACAGTTTGTTTTGAACATGTTCGAATTTGTAAATTTATTCTTCAGGACTGAACAACAGATCAAGATGTCTTTCAATGGCTTGAGACTCAAATATGCCCTTGAGGAAAATTCGAATTACATAGCATGGAAGGATAGGATGGAGGTAGTACTTGAGGACAATAGACTGATGGAATTCATAGACATTGATATTCCCGAGGTCGTAGCAGCAGATGCTCAACTTCTTTATTCATGGAAGAAGAAGGTAGCAAAGGTTAGAAGGATCTTGTTAGAAGGAGTTATAGATCATATTCTCTTGAGTCTCCGTGGGAAGGAGACTCCATATGTTATGTAGAAGGCCTTGACATATATGTTTTAAAATAGCAGTGACCACATGAACTTGGCACCCAAATACAAGCTCAGAAAGATCAAGATGGAGGAGGGTGAGACGATACCAAAATACTTGACGAAGTTCACTTAATGTAGAGATGAGCTTAGAAGTGTTGGTGTGATAGTAGCCTAGGATGATTTGGTGAGAATAACTCTTATAGGCCTTCCCAGGTGCTAGCATAGTTACCAGGACTCTGTGAATGGGAGGGAGAAGCTACCAGAATGGGAGCGTTTTTGGTCTGACTTGGTAATAAAATAGATAAGGCAGAGCACCAGAGACGAGACCTCTGGAACTGACAAAGAAGAATGTTTTTCATTAGTCGGAAAATGAAAGAAAGCTAAGGGAAAGAAGCCCGAAGGCGAAGATGACAAGAGAGTCTTTTCTAAGGTATGTGTTTTCATTGTCACGAGCACAAGCACTATTCCTTGAAATGTCCACATAAGGAAAGCAAGAAGGAGTTTGCAGTTGTAGCATCAAGTGAAGCGCTAGCTTCATAGTTCGAGCTTGATTTTACTCTCATTGCTTGCATGGATAGCAGTGTAATGGGATGCATGTGGTATCTAGACAAATATGTCTCATTCCATATGACGAGGAATAGAGATATCTTCACTGATTTGGAGGAGAAGGGCCTCCAACAGAACATAGAGTTTGGAGATGACAGGAGGTATAACGTGACTGAAATAGGTACATTTACCTTTCAGAGGGAGTCTGGATCCCCTCTCAAACTGACATATGGGTTTTATGTTCGAGGACTAAAGAAGAATCTTGTATCCGTAGTGGTATTGGAAGACCATGGTTATGATGTCATATTTAGAAAAGGAAAGGTGTTCCTTAGACACATCGCCACGGGATGAGTGAAAATTATTAGTGTACAATTCAAGAACCTATATGCTCTTGAGGTCAAAGATGCATGCAAAGCTTTGAGGAGCAAAGTAGAGGTTAGTGACTTGGTGGTTGAGAGGGAGCCTAAACTACCTCTTAACTTGTAGCCTTAGAAGGTTGTGGAGCAACCACAATTAGAGAAGCAAAGAGGAGATCGAGTGGAGGCGTCCACTCAAGTAGAGGCCTTTAGGAGGGGGAAATTTCGAGACAGATGGGAAAAGGGAGCACATGCAACCATACCTCCAGGTGAGATGTGGGGTGATGTGAAGACATAATCCCAAGAGAAGAAATTTGGGCAGGATCCATTGAGATGGCATGTCTCATGGATTAGAGCTAGCTATGGGAGGGCCATAGTACATAGTAGCAGGAAGGATCAGTAGCGATTGATGCAGTTAGATGTCCGAAAGACAAAATTCAGAGTGATAGATATCATATATTGGAGTATAGATCGAAGTTGGCAGTAGTGCAGAGAGCACAGATACAAAGTCAGGAGCAGCGCGAAGTTTTCAGTAGACATTGCAATAACTAGTAGTAGTCAGAGACTCTGATGCCAGATGAATCATACTGATTCATTTTTTCTTTTGAGGCTTTTTAGTTTTAGGAGTTGCAGGAGAAAAAAAAACTAGAGAAGTGTTGCACGCAGAACATTCCAAAGGTACCAGATCAAGATAGATTGAATTGTTGGAATTGGCAAAAAGAAGCAGTGAAAATGGCATCCAAAAATGACACCCAAAAAATGGCACCCAGAAATGGCACCATAGGGGGATTATGATTCAATTTTCCCTTAATTAAATTGGAAGATTTCATTGTGTGACAATTTGTATTACTTAACCAAGTCAGGAAGTCTTAGTTAGCTTAGGAAATTCGAGTTAGAGGTTAGAGAGGAGGCTTGTAGAGTTCTCCCATGATTTTAGGGGGTCCAGTTATAATTATTTGTGAGTTGTAATTAGTTTACTCAATTAATTGAGTTAAATCAGCTAGGGAAAATTTTAATGATGCAAGTTTATCTTAAATTTTAGAAACTTTGACTAATCTTACTCATCCCCAAAATGTAAATTGTAAATTTTTTTATCATAGTTTTGTTAAAATATTTAGGTTTCTAATTAATTTATATTAGTATATATAAAATTTTGGTGTTTTCTAGAGTAGCATAAATATATACTATAAAATTTGTGCGAATCAATTTAAAAAAAGAAGAAGTGAATTTTGTGTATCCTTTTTTTGGAAAAAACATAGAAAATTAGTCCACCTGCGAATATTAGCCCCTAAAATTTTCCCTGAAATCAGTTTAACTAGTTCTAATTGAGAGATGAGCTAGTGATAGGTCCAATGAAGTAAATTTGATTTAATTAACAAGTAGTGATCAATCAATTGACTGATAATTTGCCATAAATAGTTGTTGCAAGTCAGTTCTAGAGAAGATCCAGTTGAGATTGAGGATAAAGGGAAGATAACTATCAATTGTAGAATTAGAAAATTGTACAGGTCATGCATGAGGTCATCAGGAAGCCTTAGAAGAATTTCTCAATCATTAATTGGGATTTTCATAATTAATAGGGGCTCAATTAGCCCAATAATGCGTAAGGAAGGCAAGCTAGGCCTAGGCAAGCAAAAGGTTAAATATTGGACTAACCTTGCTTAGATTGCAAGCAATAGTTGAGCAAGATCAAAGTGAGACAATCACCAGAGTGGAGAGGTTTTCGTAGTGAGGGAAATATCATTGTATTGTTTCATGATATTGATTTTATGCAATATACATATAACGATGTTTTTGAGCAGTTTTTTTCCCCAAATACATCTTATATTGTGCGATTGATAATTCTTTCTCTTACTTGTTATGTGACTGTGCAATCGTATTTGGTTTCCAAAAATTTTAGGAATCATTCAGTATTTTGTTTTAGAACATTAAAAGATGAGTTGAATTTCGTTGATATATTTTCCACATGGTATCAGAGTGCCATGAGTCACTAAGAAGAGAAGAATAAAGTTTGTGTTGAATAGGTTCGTATTTTCAGATTTATTCTTCAAGTTCCAACAACAGATCAAGATGTCTTTCAATGGCTTGATACTTGAATATGCCCTTGAATGAAATGCAAATTACATAGCATGAAAGGATAGGATGGAGGTAGTGCTCGAGGAAAACAGACTGAAGGAATTCATAAATATGGATATTCCCAAGCCTGCAACATCATATGGTCAACTTCTTGATGCATGCAGGAAGAAGAAGGTAGCAAAGGCAAGAAGGATTTTGTTAAAAGGAGTTCGAGATCATATTGTCACGAGTCTCCATGGAAAGGGGATGCCATATTCTATGTGGAAAGCCTTGACAGATCTGTTTTAGAATAACAACGACCACAGGAAGTTAGCACTGAAAGAAAAGCTCTAAAATATCAAGATAGAGGAGGGCAAGACGATACCAAAATACTTGATGAAGTTCACTCAATGTCGAGATGAGCTTGGAAGTGTTGGCGTGATAGTAGCCTGGGATGTTTTGGTGAGCCTAGATCTTCTAGGCCTTCCCAAGAGTTGGCATAGTTACTTGGACTCTGTGAATGGGAGGGAGAAGCTACCAGACTCAGAGCATTTGTTGTCTGACTTGGTAATAGTAAAGATAAGAAGGAGCACCAGAGATGGGACCTAAACAACTGACAAAGAAGAAGATTTTGCATTAGTAAAAAAATGTAAGAAATCCAAGGGAAAGAAGTCCCAAGGCGAAGAGGGCAAGAGAAACTTGTCCAAGGTCAAGTGTTTTCACTGTCACGAGCATGGGCACTATGCCTCAAAATTTATACAGAAGGCAAGAAAAAAGGAGTCTGTAGTTGCAGCAACAAGTGAAGCACTAGATTCAAAGTTTGAGCTTGATTTTACTCTCATTGCATGCATGGCCAATAGTGTAATGGGATGCATGTGGTATCTAGACAACGATGCCTCGTTCCATATGAAAGGGAATAGAGATCTCTTTAGTGACTTGGTGGAGAAGTACCTCCAATAGAACATATATTTTGGAGATGACGGGAGGTATAACACGACAAACATAGGTACAATTACCTTTCAGTGGGAGTATGGATCCCCTCTCAGACTGACATATGTTTCTTATGTTCCAGGACTAAAGAATAATCTTGTCTCCATAGCCGTATTGGAAGACCATGGCTATGATGTCATATTTATAAAAGGAAAGGTGTTCCTTAGACACATCGCCATGCGATGGGTGAAATAGATCAGTGTATGAGTCAAGAACCTGTATGCTCTCAAGTTCGAAGATGGATGTGAAGCTTTGAGGAGCAAAGAAGAGGTTAGTGACTTGGTGGTTGAGAGGGAGCCTAAATTACCACTCAATTTGCAGCCTCAAAAGTATTCTTAGAAGGTTGTGGAGCAACCACAATTAGAGAAGCAAAGCCTGAGGCTAAGTGGAGGCGTCAACTTTAGTAAAGACCTCCAGGAAGGGAAAATTTTGAGATAGATGGGAAGAGGGAGCACATGTAGCCATACCTCCAGGTGAGAGGTGGGGGGATGTGAAGACATAATCCCAAGAGAAGAAATTTGGGTAGGATCCATTGAGATGGTATGTCTCATGGATCAGACCTGGCTACGGGGGGGCCACAATACACAGTAGTAGGAAGGATCGGTAGTGATTGATGTAGTAAAATGTCAGAAAGACAAAAATAAGAGTGACAAATTTTAGATACTAGAGCACAGATCCGAGTTGGTAGCAATGCAGAGATCACAGATGCAGAGTCAACAGCAACACAAAGTTTTTAGTAGATAGTGCAGTAACCGGTAGCAGTCAAAGACTGATGACAGATGCATCATACTGATTCAGTTTTTTTTTGGGAGGTTTTCTAGTTTCAGGAGTTGCAGGAGAAAAAAACACTAGGGAAATGTTGCATGCAGAACATTCCAAAGGTACATAATCGGGATAGTTTGAATTCCTTTCTTCTTGATAGGGAGTGTTGGAATTGGAAACAAGAAACAGTGAAAATGGCATCCAGAAAAGGCACCCAGAAATGGTACCATAGAGGGCTTCTAATATATTTTTCCCTTAATTAAATTGGAAGAGAAATTTTAATTTCATCTCATGATAACTTGTATTAGTCAACTGAGTTAGGAAGTCTTAGTTAGCTTAGAAAATTTGAATTAGAGGTTAGATAGAAGGAATTTAGAATTCTCCCATGATTTTAGGGGTCCAGTTACAGTTATTTGTGAGTTGTAATTAGATAACTCAATTATTTGAGTTAAAATCAGTTTAAGTAGTTCTAACTGAGAGATGAGCTAGTGACAGGTCCAGTGAATTAAATATGGTTTAATTCACAAGTATTGATCAATCAGTTAACTCGTAATTCCCTATAAATAGTTTTTGCATGTTAGTTCTAAGGAATGCCCAGTTGAGATTGAGGTTAAAGGGAAGATAACTATTATTTGTATAATTAGAAAATTGTACAGGTCATGCAGGAGGTCATCGAGAAGCCTTAGATGAATTGTGCAATCATTACTTATGATTTTCCTAATTAATAGGGGCTCAATTAGCCAAAGAATGCGTAAGGAAGGCATGCCAGGCCTAGGAAAGAAAAAGGTTAAATATTTGACCAAACTTGCTTAGATCACAAGACATATTTGAGTAGGATCAGAGTGAGATAGTCAACAAAGTGCAAAGGTTTTCTCAGTGAGGGAAATGACATTGTATTGTTTCATAATCTCGACTTTATGAAGTATACAGATAGCATTGTTTTTTAGTAGTTGCTTTTCCCAAATACATATTGTATTGTGTGATTGCTAATTATTTCTCTTGTTATGTGATTGTGAGATCGTATTTGGTTTCTGCAAATTGTAGGAAGGATTCAGTATTTTTTTAGTACATTACAAGATCTGTTAAATCCCGTTGATATATTTTCTACAAAGTGGAGAGAAAAAATCTTTAAATAAGCTTGTATCCTAAAAAAAATTGGTTATCGATCACTTATTTCATTTACAAGTGTCCATTTACATTTAATGCACTTGTAACAAGAATCCTAGCTATTTTTCCTAAATTAGCTCCTAAGAAACAACACCTTTCTAGATGCCAAATCTCTTATAACAAATAGAAATTCTAAGAAGAATCTAAGACTCTAAATAATTAATTAAATATTGTAACAAAACTATAAATAATTAAATATTAATTTATGTACTTTGGATCATACATCTAACATCTTTAACAATGAGGTCATATCCCACCCCCTTGATTCCATTTTTTTTTTAATTCAATACTTTAGATTAAGAATCTAAGACAACCTTTGATGTTTGATATATGTATATATATATATATATTCTATGTAAAAATAAATATTACAGTTATGGAAAATAAAACTCAAGCATAATGGTGAGGGGCGTAATTTTTACTTGAGCATAAATAAGACTTCTACATATTCTGATAAGAAGTGTTTTCATTTTGCATAATGTGGAATGGTTTATTAGTACCTGTTGTCATGGCATGGACAATTAGTAATCGATTTATTAGTCTGTGCATTAGTTCGTGCATAAATAAAACTTTTTTATGCAAACTTTTTATTTGATATTTCAAAAATATTTTCGATGAACTTATCATATAGTTATGACTGATATTTTAACCAATGGAAAATTCGATGGTCTTATTTGGCCTCTTCCCAAGGCATCCATCTATATTATCCACATATTCCTTAAGTTAAAAGGGTTTCCCCATTCATATTTTCTCAAGTGGAAGTAATTCTAACATTACTTGTTTAACATTAAATGCTTAATTTAATTATGAAATCCTTTCATTGTTCCGTTCGTTGGCTATGCTGGCTATTGATGAAGTGGCATCGACTATTGATAAAGTGGCCATTGACATGACTATTAATAAAGTGGCCATCGACATGTAGACAACGTGGCTCTTAATGGAGTCTCCATAATAGATGTAGCTTTCTCCCCTTCTTACTGGTATAGGTATTCACCTTCTAAATGCTGCATAACTCATCCATTCTAACCGGAGGGTTTGAGCCATTATTCCTCTGCTTTCCTTCTTATTGGTATAGGTATTTTCCTTCTAAACACTGCAAAACTTGTCCATTCTTGATAGGATGGTTTGAGTCAATTTTCCTCTGCATTCCTCCTTTCTTCAAGATCAGTTAGAATTGAACCGGATTGACTGAAGCTCCTTGATAATGACATTGATTGCATTCCAGTGCGATAAATGCATACTTTCAAAGGGTTATGCAAAGTGCCGCTACTTATGATCAAATCTCTTCACCTATCTTCGTGACACAAATTCCAGTGAGTTACGGAGTTGTCATGCATCCATAAACTGCAATGGAAACAACTGATCAACATAAGAAATCAACGCTTATGTTGTATTAATTTGTGCCAGCCTAGACCTTTCTCTCTTCCCAAAAACGAAATCGAGAAGCTACTCTTATTTTTCAAAGTGTTCTATCCAATACAAATCACTAGTTTATCAAACACCGAAGGTATTTGAAAAATTCTCACATGATCTGTAAAGAAAAAATTAAAATTTGTTTTCCTTCAATAAATCTAACATAGAGATAGAACATTCAAGTAGTATATTTAAAAATGTAATTGAATTAAGCTCAAGAATAGTTTCTCTTACACCAAAGGAAACATGATTTTGAAATTTCGAAACTAATACTTCGAGATTATGCCATCCAAGTCTCTCACAAAAAGCATAAACCATAGAGGAAAATATTCCAACTTTTTCTTGCAAATACTGCACCATGATTCTTGGTACTTTGAAATCTACACAAAAATATGGAAGAGGTACTTTCTGTAGCTTCAATACATAACCAATCATACAATAATAAAATCATTGACAAGAAAACCAATGAGGATAATAACTTCAAAAATATAATTAAAATTCAGGAACAAAAAAATATGCGCCCATCGATGACATGTAGATATGCATCATATACACTTCTCTTATTACAATTTCCCATGCTCTGGACTAGAAGAGACCCGAAAGGCCATGACATAAAAATTGACATCTTCCTCAATCAATTTTCTCCTCTCACACAAATGCAATCAAGCAAGCCAGTTTTTTTTTTTTAAATACTCTTTGTATTTTTACAAATACCAAAAATCCAGAATTTGTAACAAAATTCCATCTCAAGGACAATTCTCAAATTATAGCCACCAAGAATGATGTGAAGCTAGGATGGCTTAGTGTGTTATAAATAATGAACGAATAGATCACTGCAGAAATTGCATATGGATCTCATAAGAAAGATTAGCTAGCAGATGATGGCGAGAACATACTCATCTAGATGAAGGGATTTTAGGTGACATTGTGCTTTATATTAACAACCACAAAAGTAAGGGGAAGGCATTCGGTAGACACACCCATCTGGAAGGAGACCTCACAATGTAGGCGAGAGGACCATGATGCTTTGTTCCATTGTGGAAGCCATGGAGGAACAATATTTTGTCCAAGGGAACCAATACCTCCATTCTAAAATCATAAGAGAAAAGTTTGAGTAGAAGAACATCACAATAAATCCAAAAATGTATATCACATAATTTGCAAAACAACGTGGAAAATGAATAAACTCTATTTGTAGCAGTGAAGCTAAGAAAAACCACAAAAATGATCACAATTAAGTATCTTTCCTAGAATTCTTGAAATGTAGTCTAAAGTTTTGTTTTGATCCTGTATTCAAGAAAAAACCAAGCCAACGATACCAACAGAAACCCACTTGAGGCATGCGATACTAGGTGTACTACATGAAATAATTTCTCTCGCATCGGGAGGGCAAGATGGTTCATGTTGAGACATGGATATAAATTATAAGTAGTCTTCAAAGATTTTATGTGAGCTTAGACATTGAAAAAAACAACTTTATAGATTTTGCAAATTGTTACATAGGATTTCATTCAATGCAATTGCAAATTTGACCCATAATTGAATTTCAACTTTCAATACATAAAGAAATATCAGTGTTTTCAATTTGACCCATAATTTAATATCAACTTTCAATAAATAAAGAAATATTACCATTTTATATTTGAATATTTGACTTGTCAAGACCAATGTGCCACATTTTTTCCGAGAGTCATGCTTGGGAGAAGTAAAACCCAAAAAATTAATTTTGATAATTATTTAGCGTGAAGACCGAAGCCCTGAGTATGGGCTGATGTTTGTGACATGTTGTGATCACTACATCTGTGCCCCACAACCCTTGTTGTTAGTATCTGCCCCACAACCCTTCTTGTTAGTCCCCGTCGTCACATCATGGGACTATAGTAATCAGAATAATTTTAGTAGCATTATTTGGTGCTATTAGTCCCTACGTTTTCAACGTCTCTATGTACTATGCAGTCAACTGAGCATAGTATAAATTATTTCGTGGTCTTGGCCTCTTCCCAAGGCAGAGTATTGGGTTTCTGTCATTAATGTTTTCGACCTGTCGACTAATGCTATCGACCTGTAGACTAATGCTAGCATTAGTCTAGTAGTATGAAATGCTAGCGAAGGGCCAGGAATGGGATGTGCTAGAAAAGGGAGAGGGCAACTATGTTGACAGTTGATGACATGTTTACTCCTAGCGAGAATGGGAGGAATTTTTTTCGCTTGGTGATATTAGGTATTTCGGGTGTCGAGACATCTGGGTCTCTATGACACTGCCATCTAGGCCTTTGTAACACTTCGGTGGTGAGCACATAGAGCCTATTACCCCTCCTTTTCCTCTGTGATATGGACTACAATATTGCATCTCAATCTTTTGTTCCCCTTCCTTTTCCTCTGCGATATGGGCTACAATCTCACAGCTCAATCTTCCTGTGGAGATTAAAACTCTATGAGCAATGTTTTTGCTAAGTTGAAACTCACCGTGAGAGTTGAGTTGCTGATTTTTTGATGAAGGTTTCCAGACATGTGAGAGATGGTGGTAACAGAGTCATGGGTCATATAAATTATGGTTTTATGCTGTAGTTTGCAAAATAAATTTAAGTGGGTGAAGATAGTTGGCTGAGTGAGTTGCACATAAGCCATAATATCGTCATCCCTAAAAGACTCTAGAAATTAAAACAATGTAGCTGTGTGGGTTGGAGAGGCAGTTTTTCATAAAGCGGAGTCGACCCCCATGAAGATAAAATCATGTGCATATACAAAGGAGAGTTTCTTAAGAGGGAGCTGAGGGAGGTTGAGCTTGAGACGTCTAACAGAAGAGAGAAATGGGTGGCTGAAGGCAGATAGAGGGTCTTGGATAGATGTAAGGTGGTATGAGTTGTGTGAGTAACTAGAGAGAGCTGAGTGAGTCCCAAAAAATGAAAAGTCCTAATGATGCATACCTGGCCCTATGCTCATCTATTGAAACTTGTCCTATTTGTTCTTCATCTGGTGAGGTTGGTTCATTGGTCGAGTCAATCTAGTTGCATGAACAGATCCATACTTATTTACAGTAGAGAATATATTACTTTATTTAGTAGAAGATCCATACTGCAAACATTCTTGTTGGCCTTCACATTCCACAATTCCTCCAGAAGCCTCATAGTTTCACATCTACTTTTGTATCAGTGGTTGCAAGAACTGGCAACATTTTATGGTTTCCAAGAACAGTTCGGTACAACAGTTCCAGAATTGGCACATTCATTTGCAGGGGAAGTAGAAAAAAATGAATTGGAGTTCATTAAAGCAACCACTACTGCCTAGATGGGGAATAATGGTTCTTAGAGGGGAAGATAAATTATAGAAGGTTGGCACTTTCAATACCCCAGAACAAGACTCTCTTGTATTAGAACCAACCTTCCAAGTGAATGTGTTACAGATGTCTTTCGTAAACATGTGCAACTACAACCAATCCAGTGTCTTGGAGAAATCAGATAGGGTTGTGGATGGAATTTTTGGGTTTGGGTTTGGGCATAATGATATTTCTGTGGTTTCTATGTTAAAATATCAAGGATTAGCGCCAAAGATATTCTCCCATTTTTTGGAAGGAGAAGACCGTGGAGGTGGTATCTTGTTACTTGGAGAGATTACATAAATAGGCATGGTGTGTACTCCTATTGTTCCATCGTAATAAGTTGTATTTATGGGAAGGTTTAATATGATTTCTTTTAAAGTGCATGATTTTAAATTCCATCTTGACCCTTCAAATATTTGGGGGGTGATTTGATAAATAATTCACTCACACAGAAAACTAGTGAAGGTTCTTGCCCAATGGGTGGTTGCACATTTTTCCTTTTACATAATATTATGCTTTTGAAGATATACTAAGCTTTTACTAGGAATGTTGCTAGATATTGAAAATTAATTAAAATTCCTCTGTTTAAAGTGGAATTTGAGAATTTTCATATGTATATGAGAATTTGATAGATGAGTGTCAAGGATACTCAATGATCTAACATTTACATTGGAGAATATTGAATGTGGCGTGGTTTCTCCATTTAAATTTTACTTGAGCATTCTCAAAGCTGGCCAACATTTCTATATAAGACAATATACTTTATTTATCATGATAGATATCAGTGTTATCACTTTTGATTTTTAGAGGTTGTTCCAATTTCAATTACTGGAAGTCATATAGCAATTCTGAATGGAGTCATGAGGTGACATGGAGGGAGAATATTGTAAGATACCTGTCAAGTCAATTTATTTGTAAGGTAATGACTATCATAAGCTAAAATGAGGTTACGAAGAGATAATACTATACAAATATTCTACAAACAAGATATGCAAGTATTTTTGATAATATTTTTTTCCTGTATTCTAAAATCTTGAAGATTTTCAAAATTTTAGCAAAGTTTGACCAAGTTTCTCTTATGCCTCACAAATATCCCACAGTATTACACAACCTAAAAAATGTATGTGAAGCACATACCCTTTAATCAATATCAATTCATGCCTGTAATTCCTGTAGAAAGAAATAAGTCTCGACAATTAAATTAAAAAGAAAAAGGAAAGATGAAAGAAGTGGGAGAACTGCTAAGGAACTTGTGCTTGTTTTTTTTTTTGATAGTTTGATTACATTGCTAAGGTTTGGTTGATGATAGTAGAGTTTTTGTTTAGAAGTAGGGTTGATTTTGAGAGTTTTTTTTAGATATTAGGGTTGATTTTGAGAGTTTCTCACATTTTTAAAGGGACTCTTCTGATACTTTTCTAATCGAACTCTTTGCAGGATTCCAAGTAAGACCATTATTCAATATGTGTCATTTGTTCCATCGTCTTGTATCATACAAGAGAGTGAAGCATTTTACTGAGCATTTCCATCTCAAGATTGATGCTCATAACATTGTTTTCATTAAGATATTATTAGGAGATGATGTTTTAACTGCAGCAAACATGAATCTCAAGTGCATGTTATTTCTTATTAAAGACTTTGTAAACTCACACTATTTAATTCACCATTTTACACCAATTAGCGACATCATGTTTTACTTATTCTAACAAATAAAAATTTGGTTTGGATGTTGGAATACTTCAACTCCAATATAGTAGTGAAGTAATCCCAAATCACTCATCTTAAATCCAACCTGCAACTCCTTCTTTACTTGCAAAATATGATCATTATTGTTCCCAATAATGATCATGTCATCCACATACATAACTAGAATCACCAGATTTTTACTCTGTTGGTGCACATATACAGTATCATAAAATTCACTTCACTTAAATCCAAACTTGCGAAGGTACTCATCCATTTTTGATAGTTTGATTACATTGCTAAGGTTTGGTTGATGATAGTAGAGTTTTTGTTTAGAAGTAGGGTTGATTTTGAGAGTTTTTTTTAGATATTAGGGTTGATTTTGAGAGTTTCTCACATTTTTAAAGGGACTCTTCTGATACTTTTCTAATCGAACTCTTTGCAGGATTCCAAGTAAGACCATTATTCAATATGTGTCATTTGTTCCATCGTCTTGTATCATACAAGAGAGTGAAGCATTTTACTGAGCATTTCCATCTCAAGATTGATGCTCATAACATTGTTTTCATTAAGATATTATTAGGAGATGATGTTTTAACTGCAGCAAACATGAATCTCAAGTGCATGTTATTTCTTATTAAAGACTTTGTAAACTCACACTATTTAATTCACCATTTTACACCAATTAGCGACATCATGTTTTACTTATTCTAACAAATAAAAATTTGGTTTGGATGTTGGAATACTTCAACTCCAATATAGTAGTGAAGTAATCCCAAATCACTCATCTTAAATCCAACCTGCAACTCCTTCTTTACTTGCAAAATATGATCATTATTTTTCCCAGTAATGATCATGTCATCCACATACATAACTAGAATCACCAGATTTTTACTCTGTTGGTGCACATATACAGTATCATAAAATTCACTTCACTTAAATCCAAACTTGCGAAGGTACTCATCCATTTTTGCATACCAAGCTCGTGGAGCTTTTTTAAGTCCATATAAAGCTTTGATCAATTTGCATACTTTGTATTCATGCCCTTCAATATTAAAACTTGAAGGTTCAGTCCTGCAAGTTTGCATTGAGGAAGGCACTTTTAACATCCATCTGATGTACTTTCCATCCTTTTTTAGCTACTAATGCAAGTGCTAATTTGATGGTGTTCCATTTTTCTCTAGGTGCAGATGTTTCCTCATAGCCAATTCCTTCTTGTTGTGCAAAACCTTTGGACACAAGATTTTCCTCGTACTTTTCAATGTATCCATCTAACTTATACTTAATTATGTAAACCCATTTGCATCTGATGGGTTTCACATTTTTAGGACAGTTAACAAGTTTCCAGGTGTTGTTTTTCACCACTATCTTGTATTCTTCAACCATTTCCTTTTTCCATTTTATATGTTTTATTGCCTCTTTGTATGTGGAGGGCTCAGTAAAATCATTTGTTATTAAGGAATTTTTTTTCTTCATTTCTTTGTGAACTTCATGTTCCTGTTTTGTTTTGTTCACATGGCCTGACATCCTTCAAAATTTGAATGATCCATTCAGAAAATTTATGTTCACTTGTTTGTGGATCTGATTAATCATCATACTTATAAAGAGGATTGATATTAACATATGTTCTTTGATCATTTGACGGTTTAGGGGGTGGAGAGTCACTGTCATATGAATTTATTCTATAAGACTCACATGATCTTATAGAAGATTCAGATGGTCCACATGAAGAAGGTGAGTTGGATGAACCATATTTTGATGAAGACAATTTTTAATATCATACTAATGTTGTGTACTTGGTTTATTTTTTATTTTTCTTTTCCTTTTATTTCTCTTAATTTCCAATTTATGTAAAAGGATTTCTACCTTTCTGGCACTCTTGCTTTCAGTTCCATCAAATATAGCATCCCTGTTGACAATAAACATTCCATTGGAGCGAAGACAATATCCCTTCTTTTCATCAGAATATCCAATCAATATAAACTTCAAACTTCGTGAATCAATCATAGTTCACTTTTCTTTTGGAGTTGAGGCATAAAACACTGAACCAAAAACTCTAAGATGTTATACTAAAGGTTTGAAATCAAACCATGCTTCATATGGTGTAATTCCATCCAAATAAGCAGTAGGAGACATGTTCCTTTAGTAGAATTATATATGTATTTCTTTTGCCAAGTAAAAATGATTCAAAATTTTGAAAGTTAGCATGGATCTTGCCATCCCTAACAAGGTGCGATTCATTCTCTCTACTTATCCATTTTTTTGTGGAGTATAGACATTTTTAAGTTGTGTTTTGATACCATTGTCCCTGCAATAAGTTTGGAATTCATTGGAAGTGAATTCCACTCCATTTGCTATCCCGAGAGTGCAAATTTTTTCTTTAACTTCATTTTCAACCAATTGGTGAAAATTCTTAAGCTTTTCAAATTTTTTTGACTTTTGTTTCAAAAAATAAACCCAATTCATTCTACTAAAATCATCAATGAAGAGTATAAATTATCTACAACCTCCTAGGGAAAGTTGTAGAGGTCCACAAATTTCACTATGAACAAATTGAAAACGCTTGTTTGCATGCCATGAACTTGTTGGAAAAGTCTCTCGACTTTCTTTCCCGTGAATGAAAGCTTCACATCTTGCATTTTATTTCTTAAAAGTTGGAATTTCTTTAACAATTCACCACTTTTGAAGTTGAGAGAGACTTTCAAAGTTTAAATTCCCATATCTAACATGCCACAACCTTATTAGTGAAAAATTTGTACTTGCTGCTCCTACAAAATCAAAATTTCGTGGAATGACTGCTCCTTTCATCCTTAGAAGTTTTCCATCTTTATATCTTGTTATGAATGTCTTCATATTCTGTTTGATGGAGTTGATTTTTACTAAGCCATCCTCCATAACAACCTGATGTCCTGCTTGTTGAATCATAAATAATGACAACAAATTCTTCTTGAAAGTTGGTACATACCAAACATTTGAAATTATTTTTTCTCAAATTCCAGGAAGATAAACTTTTACTACACCTTTTCCATAAGGATTATGACTTGTATCACCTACAAGAAATATTGAATTGAGATGGCATTGTTGAAAAGTGTAAAAGAAGTCACGTCAAAAAGTCATATGTTGTGTTTCCCCTGTATCTAAAATCCAAGCATCTTCATAATCACTTTTAAGATATGTGGAGACCTGTAATGCTACTGATTCTAAACTTTGAAGTGTAGTAAATACACATTCTTAGCCATCATCTTCTTGATAATTAGAAAATTGTGCCATGTGTTGTTTAAACTTTGGAATTTTTTCAATATAAGTTCGGCAATCTTCAGTATAATGATCAACTTTGTTACATCTTCTATAAAAAAATTAATTGAAATCTTTTCCTCTGCCTTCAATCTATTCTCCGCCTCTGCTTTGTCATCTTCCTGGACTTTTTCCTCTTCCTTGACTTTGTCCTCTTCCTTGATTGTTTCCTTTTCCTTGACTATTGCCTATGCCGTGAAATTTGTCTTTGCCAGAACCATTGCCTCTGCTAAAGTTGTTCCCTTTTCCTTTAATTATACCACGACCTTTTCCTCTATATGCTCCTTGATTTTGGTTGTTGTGCTCTCTTCCTCTACCTCCAAAAATTTCAGTTGAATATTTACTAGTGCTAGCTTATTTTAAGAAGACATCTTCTCCAACCTGTTTCTTCTTTCCAAAAGTTTTGTCATGTTGAGCTAGCATTTACTTAATTCATAAAATTTTAACTTCTCTAGTTTTCCAGTTACGTGTAAAGTTTCCAGGAAATTTATATATGAATAAGGAAAAACAACAACCAAAATAGTAGTCATGAAGCTATCATCCACTGCTTGAAATCCAACTGTTAATATTTTCTGCTTAACGTTCTTAAGTCTGGAAATGTATTCAAGTACATCTCCCCCTTTTGTCAATTTCTTTTGAAGAAACTTTAATTGAAGATTAACTCTCTTATATTTTGGTTATGTATAAAATAAATCTTTAAATACTTTCCAAGTAGACCATGCATCAGAAGCATTTTCAATGTGAACATACATTTCATTGTTAAATAAATATTTAATTAATGCTAATGCTTTGGCATTTTTGATCTCCCATTTAGCTAGTGTGTCTACATCTGTAGGTGTGTTTGGTTTAAAATCACCATCACATATATATTTCCAAGTTTATTGTAAATCAAAGTGATTTATATGTATCTTTTTGATTTCTTGTTATTCTTTGAGCCTTCAAGTTTGTCAGATTCAAAAAATAAATTTATCAGCTTGGACATTGTAAAAATAAATGTATCCACCAAGGTAGATCACGCACCACAAAAATAAGATGGACAACATACCATACACAACACCACACAAAAAAAGGATCTATCGAGGCTTGTCCTTGACCCTCGTATAGTCGTTTGAGGAGAAACTGAACTTTGCACTTGGCTCTAGTCAACTTCTCAGAAATTTTACAATGAAACTTTCAAAATTTGACTTGTAATGTGCAATGTTCTTGAAATTTGACTTCTTTAACTCTAATCTCCCTCAAAGTAAAAGTTACTTTGAGTTACAATTTGTTTTCCTCATATAAAATATAACACCTTATTACTCCAAAATTACAAATTACATTTTATCTCTATAAATTGAAAAAAAATTACACGTTATTACCAAAAAAAATTTCAAAATGAAAAAATATTTTCAAGATTAAAGAATTAAAAAACCACACCTTATCCCTCCAAAAACAATATATTTATATATATATATATATATAAACCACAATTCATTTTTGAAAGTGACTTCATAATTATTTTATTAATAGTTTAAAATTATTTTATTGATAGTTTAATTATTATATATATATATATATATATATATATATATATATATATATATATATATAATCCCTTTTAAACTATCAATAAAATAATTATGAAGTCATTTTTAATATATATATATATATATATATATATATATAATCCTCTTAAACTATCAATAAAATAATTTTAAACTATTAATAAAATAATTTTAATATTTCCAAGATTAAAGAATTCAAAATTCACACCTTATCCCTCCAAAAACAATATATATATATATATATATATATATATATAAACCACAATTCATTTTGAAAGTGACTTCATAATTATTTTATTAATAGTCTAAAAGGGATTATATATATAATAGAATTCAAAAACCATACCTTATATGTCCAAAAACAATATATATACAAACGATAATTCATTTTTGAAAATAACTTCATAATTATTTTATTGATAATTTAAAAGGGATTATATGATGATGATGATGATGGTTAACGTCCACTGAGACCAATCTTTGGTCTATCGAACCTAAAGAAAAGAGTTATTTAATTTGATTTAAGATTTTATTCCTATGCTCAAAAAGCTTGGAGAGAAGCCTCCCGAGCTCAAAATAATTTTGACATCTTAAAAGGCTAGGAAGGTCAGTATTGCAACAAAGATTATGAAATTGAGCTCTTAAGCTTGGAGAGAAGCCTCCCGAGCTCAGTATAATTTTGACATCTTAAAAGGCTAGGAAGGTCAATATTGCAACAAATATTATGAAATTGAGCTCTAATGTAGTTGTACGCGGGGCATTATAAGAGGAAGTGATTTTCATCCTCGATGTTCATATTCTCACAGAGATGGTAGATCCTTTCCATCCATCGTGTTTTAGGAACTTTCCAACGCCCTGTTTCACTATGGAGCTCATGAGAGTTCGTTCTAATCTTGGCTATGTTAATTTTCTTCTTTGAGCTAGTTAAAACAAAGAGATACTTTTGATCTTCTAAGTTGGGGTTGATGACCTCCTTATAATACCTTAATTTTCTTTTAGCTTCTAGATCTTTCTCACACCACATTTTTTCTTTGAACTTAGAAATAACAATTTTTTTAATGTTATTGATGTTTTGCAATGCAAAATTCTCATCTATTTCCCAATGCAATATATATATATATATATATAAAATTCATTTTTGAAAATAATTTCATAATTATTTTATTGATAGTTTAAAAAGGATTATATATATATACTTTAAAAAGATTATATATATAAAATAATTAAACTATCAATAAAATAATTATGAAGTCACTTTCAAAAATGAATTGTCGTTTCACAAGATCAATGTAAAAACAATTTTAAAGCACACCTCATAAAACACATAGCTCTTCAATGGACACATTGGTCTTCCATGCAGGATTTCTTCCACGATCTATAATGAACGATTTTTCCTTTCCATTCTTCAATGCTGCTAGCTCCTTCCACGATCTATACTGAATAGTGCTGCCTCTTTAACAAATCCACTCCAATTAGATTCCGCGCTCAACGATGATCACAAATTCTTCCATGCAGTTTGCAGGTCACTCTCACACAAACAAAGATTTGCACCATCAGAAAATTGAAACCAAAATTGATGTGGAACAAGCCACCAGTCTCACTTGTCTAAAGAAAACAAAATTTGGGCGTACGTGATACCCATAGAGGTTTTATAAGTATGGGAACGATCTGTCCCAGTTATGTGGCTGCCCATCAATTACTTTCTGCTCCACCTTGCTAATGAGCAGTTTCAACTGGGCTTTTTATGGTGGTCTTCTTGTTGAGAGTCATTCTCAGCTGAGATTATTTGGACTATGTACTGATTATAATCATAATATAATTCAGCGTTTTTTTCTTTCTGAAAAAAAAGATACCCATAGAGATGGATCGAAGGAAGCTCCACTGCTAATAAAGATATCTTATTGCTCAATTATGAAATTCCCATGAAACAATGGAATTTTTTCAATCCACTCGTAGTCCATTTAAACCTAGATCTAAGTATAGAGGGGATTAGATTTATTAATTTGTAATTTTTTTTAATAATTTAATATAAAATAATTAATACATGATATAGAATTGAAATATATATATATATATATATATATATATATATATATATATATATATATATATATTTTTTTTTTTTTTTTTTTTTCTTGTGCTTAATAAATATGGTTTTAAGATCGATATAGGCTGGTCACTTTTTATTCTTAATTGGATCTTTTTTCTTTGAAAATATAAATTTATTAATATATTATTTATTTAATTTTTTTTCTTTCTGTTTTAGATTTTGAAAGTTTTTAGATTGGCTATTAATCAATATAAATCCATCTTAACTTGAGATTTTTAGATTGGCTATTAATCAATATAAATCCATCTTAACTTGAGATTTATCAAAATTGAGAGGGATCAAAAACTTATTTTTGAGTGCAAAAGTTGATGACAATTTTGCACCTAACTCTTTTCACTGAAAATTTTAGGGGCTAATATTTTTAAGTGGGCTAAGTTTCAATGATTTTTCCAAATAAAAGACTCCTAACTCCTCTAAGTGAAAATTTTAGGGGCTAATATTTGTAGGTAGGCTAATTTTCGATGATTTTTCCAAAAGAAAATTTCCCAACTCTGGAAAATTTTAGGGGCTAATATTTGCAGGTGGGTTAATTTTCAATGATTTTTTCAAAAAAAAAAAATCGCCAATTCCCATTTTTCTTCTTAACTTCAAATCTACCAAGATTGAGAGGGATCAAAAACCTATTTTTGAGTGCAAAAGTTGATGATAGTTTTGCACCTAACTCCTCTCAAGGAAAATTTTAGGGGCTAATATTCACAAGTGGGCTAATTTTCGATGATTTTTCAAAAAATAAAAGATTCGCCAATTCCTATTTAGGGGCCAAAAATTTTAGGGGCTAATATTGGCATGTGGGCTAATTTTCAATTATTTTTCCAAAAAATAGATTCCTAACTCCTCCCAGGGAAAATGGGGCGATTTTTCCAAAAAAAATTCACTAATTCCCATTTTTCTTCTAAAATGATTCAACCAAATGTTATAGTACACCATTATATTACCTTTAAAATCACTAATAAATTGTTTAACTATAAGATTTTTTTTAGTCGTTTTATATAATACATCAATACTTGACACTGAAATATTTTATTAATGATTCACATTCTCCTTTTTCAAATGTTAATACATGCACCCTCATATTCAAAGGTAAAATATCTCTATATATGTTGACATATTGTACTAAAATGCATAGTGAAATATTTGATTTAGATCTATATTGATTTTTTTTTTTTGTTATTAATATGTTTTTGTTTTAAACATTACATATCAAGTCAAAATAGAATGACTTAAACATCATAGACTATTGATAATATTTTTTTAAAATGCCATTTATCAACTAAAAAATTACATAGCTTTCAACTCAATATTAAGGAGTGAAAGAATTACATATCTTATATATATATATATATATATATATATATATATATATATATATTTTTTTTTTTTTTTTCACTATTTCTAATTTCTTAATGTAATTATTATTTTATTATTTTAAATTTAATGTTACATAACAATATCTCTTTTATATTGAACTATAAAAGGTTTTCAGTCCAATACTCTTTAGTATTATACCAATAAAACACAAATTATATTGTAATCAATCTGAGTAAAAAATACTTTGACTTTTAATTAATTTACAAGAATTTCAAATTTATATTTAATAGATGAAACTAATTAAATTTAAAATCAATTTTAAAAATTATTAAAAAAAATCTCTAATCACCAAATATCCTCATATCTATTAATTATTCAATAAAATAAATAAATATATAAATTAAACGATGCACAAAATGTCCAATTCATCAATCTATTTTGAAGACAAACTTATTTATTACACTATTGGTGAGATAGTTATCTAATTTGTCAACGAATATTCAATAACTGGTGGAGGCCCTCAATTTTTATTAAAGCTCTTTGTATAATTTTTATTAAAGCTCTTTGTATAATTTTTATTAAAGCTCTTTCTATAGAGTATTTATAGTCCAGTTGATTAATGGCAAAACAATTTTCTGGAATTTTCTGCTATCAATTATAAATATAGAAAATTGATTTATTCACTCTACGTGTCATATCTGTCACATCCGTTTCGGTTGTACAAGAATATGAACACAGTGAGACACACTTAAATTTAATTACATAGTGCAGTTACATATATATTGATATACAATTTGCAAATTTGGTTTTCGCTTAAATTTTTTATTTTTTTAAGAAAAAAACATTTTAATTTTTGAAAATTTAATTTTTATTTAAATAAAACAAAATAAAAATCCTAAATAAATACATAAAAATCAAATATTCAAATCATTATAATATATTTATACAAGAATATGAACACACTGAGACACACTTAAATTTAATTACATAGTGCAGTTACATATATATGTTGATATATCATTTTTAAACATTAACATCATTATGATATACTTATACAAGAATATGAACACAGTGAGGCACACTTAAATTTAATTAATAGTGCAGTTACATATATGTTGATATATCATTTTTAAAATTTTTTATTATATTTGTTTTTTATTTAAATTTTTTATCTTTATATTTTTTAAAGAAAGAAATATTTTAATTTTTGAAATATTATTTTTTATTTAAATTAAGCAAAATGAGAATCCTAAATAGATACATAAAAATTAAATATTAAAATCATTATGATATATTTAAATATAAATTAGACTAATATTAAAATAATTATAAGATATTTCTAAGGAAATAATATTTATTCTTAATTTTTTTATTTAAAAATAAAAATAAAAATAAATATTTAAACGCATTTTTAGATTAATGTAATTATTAACATTTTATTAAATTAATAAACATTAATTTTGTTATATAAACACACTATCAAATGAAAAATTATATAATTCTATAAGACAATATACTTCATTCATTGTTCTATTTACATATAGCAAATTATTTTTATATAAAATAGCTTACAACATATGGTTAAATATATGGATATTTTAGATTTTTTTTTTCCTCTTTTCTTGTTTTTGAAATCATTATGATAAAAAAACAACTTTACCTTTTTTGGCAAGTAACTTCAAGAGGTTATATTCTAAGTGCAAATTTGATATAATTAATTGGTGTGAGAATTTTCTTCTATGATGGACATTCTCATAGAATAAAGAAAGCAGAAAAATACATTAAAATATTGCTATAAATATAGCTATTTTTTCACATAGTAATAGTATATTTTTATGTTAGTTACAATAACTTGTGTTATTATTTACTTTTTGCATAGAAAAACATGTACTAAGTAGAGCATATTACACTTGTTACTTTATTATTTTATTAATAATATTCCTCTAATGGTTCAGGAATATTGAAGATGTGTACAACCGAATTAAACAACATACTAAATCCAGAATAAACAAAACATTGTGATGTTCTAAGGATGTGGTCCAATGGTGAGTGAGTCTTGTGGTCCAATCCTAGGGAAAACGACATATGCCTAAAAGATGTTCCGAATACGAATTCCTCACTGGGATAAAAATAAAACATTGCTAGTCTCTAGTTATATCAAATCTTAAGATGGTAATTACTAGTCTCCAGTTATTTCAAATCTTCTGTAAGATGATGGCATCGTGCAGTTTCTCAGCCCACCATTTAAAGAAACTACTCGTGCTCATGGAAATTTTGGTGAAAATATATTGACAAGAATTGTAAATGCGTTTTTGCTCGACCAAAGGGAGGGTTTCCCCTACACCTATAATA
The DNA here is from genome assembly GCA_034641835.2 of Pinus albicaulis. Taxonomy (NCBI): domain Eukaryota; kingdom Viridiplantae; phylum Streptophyta; class Pinopsida; order Pinales; family Pinaceae; genus Pinus; species Pinus albicaulis. Next base: position 938,342,450 of record CM076574.1, read on the forward strand.
CATGTCTCCAATGTCTTTAATTTCTTATCACAACGATGATAGAACCGATAAAGAAGGAGCTTGACCATTATATCAGTCCAATTGGTAGGAAAATCGGCACAAAATGACATTGGAGTAATTATCTCTCAATTTAACATAGCCTTCAAAATCTGATAAATTAAAATGGTAATCATCTCTCGCACAGTATATAAATATTGTACCGATGCATCTACTACTGCATTACGAAGGTCAGAATCTTCACAAAAATCTTTGACCATAGTTGTGAACAATTTTGCATCGCAACACCGAATGATGCCCAGTAGCCAAGACAACTTAGAACAAGCCACTTCCATACAAATATCATCAGATTTAGACTTCTTAATATCTTTAACCCCTACCTTAAACTGGTTCAAAATTGCATGTCTGCACACATCCTTAATAGTTAGTGATGTATTTAACTTAAGGTAGTCAAATATTGTTGCTCCACTATGTTGCAAAACTTTGATGATCCATAGTAAGACCTCTGCAACAACTGTGGTATAGACTCCTTCAACAAATTCTCCTCCTTCAATTGTTGCAACACTTGCCTTACATGTTCCAATTTCTCCTCTTTGTTTTTGCTGAAAATCAAAATGTCATCTAAGTATACTACAACAAATGTCCCTAAGAATGGTTTGAAGGCCTCATTCATGAGCTTCATGAATGTGTTAGGGGAATTAATCAGCCGAAATGGCATAACCAACCACTCAAACAATCCATCCTTCATCTTGAAAGAAGTGTTCCACTCATCACCTTCCCTAATCCATATTTGATGATAACCACTCTTTAAGTCTATCTTTGTGAAATATGCGACCCCACTCAAACAATCCATAATATCCTCCATCCTTGGAAAGGGAAATCGATACTTGATGGTTATCCTATTAATAGTTCAATAATTCGTGCACATCCTCCACTCACTTGTCTTATTTGGAGTTAATACTGCTGGGACAACACATGGACTCAAACTTTCTCTTATCGATCCTCTATCAAGCAATTCCTGTACCTTTTTATTTACTCCCGCACTCTCTATTGGAGTCATCATGTAAGGTGCCTTGTTTGGTAAACTTGATCTAGGAATCAAGTCAAACTACTGAGAAATACTTCTCATGGGAGGTATTCCCTTCAGAAATTCGTCAACAACAATCTTCTTGAATTCATCTAACAAGGATTTAATTTCAATTGGGATGGTTTGTAATTTAATTTCCTCTTACACGAACTTTGGAATTACTAATAAACATAATTTCACCTTTCTTTCCTCAAGTACAAACTCCTTGGATGAACCATAACATGATCTTGCTATTAATTTTGTTAGTAATTTTGTAACTTCTTGTTGTTACAACTATATTTTCCAGCATTGGGGTGAGTTTGTATTGTTTTCCATCCTTCCTAAACTCATATGTATTTTCTCAACCATCGTGGTGAAAAATTCTATCAAAAAACCACAGTATTCCCATAAGTATGTCACATGTGTCCTTGTTAACCACATCACACAATACTTGCTCTTGAAGGCTTCCAATTTGAAAATTCAAAAAGCATTGCTTAGTCACAACCACATGTTCTTCCTTTTGTAACAATGAGACTCTATAAGGATTCGAATGGAATAAATTTTGAAGTTTTAAATTTTCCACGACTTTTGTGGACACTAAATTATATTTTCTTCCACCATCTATAACCAAGTTACAACACTTTCCTTTGAACTTACATTTAGTTTTGAAAAAAATTCTTATTTGTTCTAGTTCTTCCACTATTTTTTTCCTAGGCTTGAGCAATACTATATGAAACATCAAGTTTTCTCCCTATTATTGTTGACGCATAGTCACATTTTCTCCAACAACAGAAACTTCATCGACTTGTGTAACTATTTTTATGGCTTCACCTCTTCTCCCTAAACTTTTTCCTTTTGGGCATGTTATAGGGATTTATGCTTGGTTGGAAAAACAATAAACCCTCTTAGGTTCTCTCGGAAACGTAGGGAAAACAGGGGAAGGGAAGGATTTTTCTAAGTATTGACTCTTTCCATAGTGAAAGTAGTAAAGTAGATATTAACAAGATGAGTGGAAGGTGAACTAGTGAGTCCTCGCGTGCTTATCTTTTGGAGTGGTTAGTAGTTGGGAAGCCCTCCTAGATAGCTCCAATAGTTGATCACGTACACAAAAATAAAACATACACAACCTTCACAACATAATAATATAATTAATCAAAGCCATAGTCAATTGACAACAAGATTTACTGAATAAACCATTAAGTCAAGCTTCCAAACAAAAATTAGTTAGACATAATAGCAAAGATCGTGAAAAATAGTTTGGAAGAAAGGATAGTCAATCTATAGTATTAAATGGGAGGAAATTCAATGTTTTTCATCATCAAGATTAAGCTGGAGAAAGTGAGATTAACATGACTATGTTCTGCGAAGCGAAAACCTAGGCCTGTTCCAGACCTTGCGCTGCTGCCCCTATGGCTGCGCCTGCTCTTGCAGGGCCCTCTGATCAATTCCTTGTTGCTGCATGCTTTGTGGGATCCTTTCACTGGCATTTCCTGCCTCGGGCTGGCCGTTTTGACCGATCTTTTGACTGGCGTTTCTCTACCGTGATCGACCTTTTAGCTCAATTTCTGCATCACTTGTGGTTCTTTTGCCTAGCATTTGAGGCTGTTCAAGGGCCCTTTCTAGCATGGAGGATCTTGACTCCCTCCATCCTCCTCCGCCTCCTCCGGCGACCTCTGCTGCCGAAGCCTTCAGCGTTCTTCTGGCCTCACTTCCAAAGAAGAGGACTTTTGAAGCTGCGAAGTTTGTTAAAAAAATGGATGACATTCCTGAGATCTCGCTGCCCGTCGAGGGACCTATTCAGGTGGCCCTATCTCTGGCCGATCGTGCTCTCGTTAGCCAGTTCACTGGCCCTTGGCCCTTGCCCAAATCCACTGAGATCTGGGTTGCTAAGAACTGGGCTCCCCTCATTAAGAATAGCATGTCCTCCTTCTTCCTGGGTCGAGGGTATTTCCTGTTCGAATTCATCGATAAGGAGGACAAAGAGCTCATCTTCAGGAATGGCCCCTATTTCATGGGACCTCTAGGGCTCTATCTCAACAAATGGACCCCAGATTTTGATCCTGCGGTAGATATTCCAACTACAGTCCCAGTCTGGGTCAGACTCCCGAATCTGCTCATGCATTGTTGGAACTGGGAATCGCTAAAGTATATTGGAAACACCCTGGGAAAATTCATAGATCGCGCAAATAACAAAGATCAGTACGATTGTGCTCGTATATGTGTCAAAGTCGACCTGGAAGTGGGCCTCCCGGAGGCCATTAAAATCAAGGTTGGGAGCTGGTATCATATTCAAAAGCTTGACTATGAGCAGCTTCCATTCAAGTGTCGCAAATGTCACGTCTATGGACACTTCGATAGAGGGTGTCTGAGTAAAGCCGAAGCAGCCAATGGAAAAGAGGAGGGTTGGAACCAAGTCAAAAGGACAAAGACCAACAAAAAAAATGTTGGAGCCCCGACAAGCAAAGGACCCCAGCACTCCGCCGATCAGCAAACCCAGACTTCTAAAGGGCAAGGTAATAAATTTGAACCTCTCAGTCTAAATTCAATAGAGATGCATGAGGTTGAAACACAGAATGAATCCTTAGGAAAAGGAACTGCTCCAGATCCAAAGCAAGGTGTTAATACCCCAAGCAAATCCAAAAGGAAAAATGCAAATACAGAGGACATGGTACAGGCCTCAGAGGAATCTGAGGAGGAAGGAGAAATAGGGGAATCACAAGTCTCGATCAGAAGATCAACAAGAGGACGAATGTCTGAGCGGGAAAAAAGAGAGTAGGAAACATACAAAGAAAAATTGCAAGGCACCCAACCAACTCTTGAGAAACTTTTGGAAAAATCGGCCAAAAATACAAGAAACCAGTCCGGTTCCAAGGGAGCCCAACACTCCCTAAAAAGTAAGTAATGAAAATCATCTCCTGGAACTGTAGATTTTTGGGCAGTAAAGCGAAAGAAGAAGCTATTAGAAGCACAATCCGAATAGAAACCCCAGACTTCCTTTTAATCCAGGAGACAAAGATGGAGGATGCAGCTTTCCTCTAAACAAGTCAGAGTTTTTGGAATAAAGGCGATGGGCAGGCTGTCTCTTCTAGAGGAGCATCTGGCGGCCTAGGTACATTATGGAATGCAAACAAATATCTGCTGCACAAAGCAATCCCAAACACACATTGGCTGTACCTGAAACTTCAACACATAGAGTCCAAGGATGAAATCAGCCTTTTCAATGTCTATGTACCGGCTAATGCAGGAGAGAAGAAGTCCTGTTGGGACTCCATTAGAAATCTTACTGAGAAAGAATCTTGAAAACATCATTATAGCTGGAGACCTCAATCTCACCCTGGCACTGTCTGAAAAGCGTGGAGGCAGTATCGTGAGAGATCCATCTAGGGAATGGGTGGAGGATCTCATGCAAGAGTGGGATCTTATCGACATCAAGCCCTTAAATGGTAAGTTTACTTGGTCCAATAAAAGAATTGGCCCTAGTCACATAGCTGCTAGATTAGACAGATTTCTAGTTCAAAGCTCCTTCCTGCTTCTTGGGCTAGAATCTAGAACGTGCATTCTCTCTTGCAGTGCCTCTGACCATAGGCCTATTATGCTTGAGCTTTTGCCGCAAAATGACCTGGGACCTATCCCTTTTATATTTACCCCTCTTTGGATCCAACTTCCAGGTTTTAAGGAAAGAGTCAAGGAAGTCTGGGATCATCCGGTAAATGGCTCGCCTGTCTTTGTGTGGGAAGAAAAGCTTATAAGGCTAAAAACTGAGCTAAAATGTTGGGCCAAATCTATCCCAACTCTGGCTTTAGATCGGAAATCTGCTCAAGACTCTTTAGAGGCTCACCATCTTCATATGGAGGAAACAATCATTACTTCTGAAGTTATTAATCTGGAAGCGGACCTCCAACAAAAGTTTCACAAGGCCTGCATGGTGGAGGAAGAACTCTGGAGGCAAAAATCCCGTAGCCTTTGGCTCAAGGCTGGGGATAGAAACACCTCTTTTTTCCACAAGCAAGCTAATGCAATAAGAAATTTCAACACAATCTCCGAAATCAAAGACGGGAATGCTGTTCACAAGGACTTCGTGAGCATTAAAAAGGCTGCCTACAATCACTTTAAGAATCTGTATGGCGAGGAAGAAGCTGGGATCCACTCTGACACCTTCTTAGAAGTGATACCCAATGAGATAACTTCCAATATGAACAATTCTCTGGAAGCGAAAGTATCCAAGGAAGAAATTAAGACAACTCTTTTTGAGATGAATCCACAAAAATCCCCTGGACTTGATGGTTTTACTACCAGATTTATTCAAGTCTGCTAGCAAATAGTTGAAAAATATTTATGCAAAATGGTTAGGAAATCTCAATCCTGCCAAAAAATTGGGGGTAGTACCAACTCTGCTTTCCTAGCCCTCATTCCTAAGGAAAAGGGAGCTAATGTCTTTAATAGATTCAGACCTATCTCGCTATGCAATATTGGATACAAAATCATAACCAAGGTTATTGTAAACAGGTTGAAAGGCATTCTTCCCAAAATTATTCCGGAAAATCAAGGAGGATTTGTGCAGGGAAGACAGATAGTTGACAGTTTCATTCTTGTGCAAGAGGCGATCCATTCTAGCATTCAACGCAAAGAGAAAGGAATGGTAATAAAGCTTGATCTTGCAAATGCATTTGACCGAGTAAAACACAAATTCCTCGTTAGAGTCTTACGAAAGTTTGGATTCGGGGAGAATTTCATAAATTGGATCAGTGCATGCATCTCTGAGCCTTGGATCGCTCCTTTAGTGAACGGGAGGGCTGCAGGCTTCTTCAAAGCCTCGCGTGGGCTTCGTCAGGGATGTCCTCTTTCCCCTCTTCTTTTTGTCCTTCAAGCTTCTGTCCTAAGTTTTTACTTGAATAAGGAAATGATAGAGCAAGAAACTATGGGACTAAGCATAGCTAGAGGAGTAAGAAATATCAATCATGCTTTGTTTGCTGATGACACCTTATTGATGGGCGCAGCTTCGCTGCACTCTGCCTCTAAATTCAAAGATGCCCCCAACAAGTTTTGCGATGCTTCTGGCAGCATGCTCAACAAAGGGAAGTGCCATGTTTATAGCTGGAATATATCTTCCAGTCGGCTCATAGCCATCTCCAGGTGTCTTGGCTTTGCAAACTTGGCTTCCTGGTCATCTTTTAAATACTTGGGACTTCTATTCTTTTTCAAATCTGCCTTTTGCAGAGACTGGGCTCCTCTCATCGATAAGTTCAAAACTCGAATTCAGGCTTGGGGTCTTTCTTGGCTAAACTTGGCAGGCAAAAATGTATTGGTAAAATCGGTGCTCAGCAGCCTACACATTTTCAAATTCTCAGTCCTATTAGCGCCCTTCAGTGTTCTCAAGAAATTGGAAGAACTCATCCGGCGCTTCTTCTAGAAAGGGGGAAAAAGTAATGAAAAACGCATTCCCTTGGTGAGCTGGGAGAAGATCTCCAAACCTGTGTTGGAAGGAGGATTAAATATGAAATTGCTTCATGCACAAAAATCTGCTATGGGTGCCAAAATGATCTGGCATATTGTTGACACCAATCCGGGCTAGGCGCAGAAGGCATTGTGGCGAAATACTTCTCGGGTCCAAGAAAGCGTTGCCTAGATAATCCCTGATCTGTTGCTTGCACGCATCTGGAAAAACAGTTAATGTGTTTCAACTCCACTCCGCTCATCCAAAAGCACGTGTTCTGGGTGCTCGGGAATGGCAAATCAATTGATTTATGGCAAGACAGGATTATGATAAATCAACCGCTTGCTGAGGTGGCCTCCCTGCGTCCTCTTCGTTCCTGGATGTCAAACGCAGGTTTCAATTCGCTCTGGGACTTATCAAGATGGTCGGAGAACAGATGGATAGGCTGGATCGATATTCAAGTGCCACCGAATTTGAAAAATTTGTGGGAAGTTTTGCTGTCACTGCTACACGGTCGAGCGCCGATTCTCTGCAATCAACCTGACAGGCAAGGTTGGGGTCCTTCAGGCTTCTACTTTGTCGCTATGGGATACATTAAGCTGTTGGAAATTCCTCACGTCCCCCCAAACCCTGCTGTTTGGAAAGACCTTTGGAAATTAAAAACAATTCCAAAAGTCGATTATTTCTGTTAGCTCATGTGCCATAACAAAATATCACTGATGATAGGCTTAAAAAAAGAGGATTTCATGGCCCATCCAGGTGCCATATGTGTTGGATGGATCAAGAAAGTATCAGTCATATAATGTTGAGTTGCAATTTTGCTGTTGAGGTTTGGCACGAGATTCTGCCCCCTTGTGGTGATAGCTTCCTTTTTCCAAGCTCTATCCTTGAGCTCTTTGCCGCTTGGCCATTCAAATATCCTGGTGGTTCCCCTAAGAATAGCAGCTTTGTAGCCATTTGGCTTTCGCTCCCAAAGTTTACCTGTTGGCAAATTTGGCTTGAAAGGAACAACAGAACTTTCAGGGATAAGGAGCAGAAAATAAAAACAGTTATAGCTAAAATCAAAGCTCAGCTTAAAGAAAGTCTGGATAGCTACTTAGAAGCTACTAATCTCAGCCAGAGCGATAAGGATTGGAGTAACTCAATGGGCTTCACCATTTCAACAAATCCAAGGCAAAATAAGATTAAAGAAAGCTGGCAGATTAGGCTTAATGAGAAAGACTTCTCCGATTGGCTCATTAAGCAATCCTCTCCCCTCTTGTTTTTTGATGGAGCTGCTAAAGGTAACCCCGGGAAAGCTGGGGCGGGTGGTGTGATTAAGAACAATGAAGGCATTTTTGTTCATAGGTTCGCCTGGGGCTTGGATCACTCTACTAGCATTCAAGCTGAGGTGCTTGCTCTCCTTCAAGGCCTCATGCAAGTTAAAAATCTTGGCATCAAAGATCTTGTAGTGGTTGGTGACTCTCAATCAATCATCAAATGCTTGGTGAATGGCGCTGAACCGAAGGATATCAACTTTGCTAGATTGATAAAGCGAATTAATGCTATCTCCAAAACCCTCCAAAAGGCCACTTTTTTTCATGTGCTCTGAGAAAATAATAAAGATGTTGATCTTGAAGCAAACAAAGCAGCTCTTTTCCCCGTCGACTCTTTGTTAAAAAACAGACATGAGGCTTGGGCCCCCATTCCTTAGCTTTTTTTGTCAAAGTTTTCCTGTTTTAGATTGATTAGTCATGTTCTTTTGCATTTTATTACAACAATTTGTCTGCATTCACAAAGCTGGGAAAATTGTGGAACTCGCAGCAAGGAATATCTGTAAGAAACAATGGTTTAGTCACAGCAATATCCTAGATACTGTGGCAAATGAGAAAGACATTGAAGCAGGGCTTCAGATTGTAACCTGTTTGGAGGCACTTATGCCCAAGTCCTAATATAAAAACATAACTGTTCTTGTTAAAAAAAAAAAAATGGGAGGAATATTACAACTAATAAACGTTGCACCTCGTCCAACTCCTAGATCTAAAAATTCTCTCTCTCAAGGAATATCTTGACAACATAACAATTCAATGAACTTTGATCCATTTCTCAATGGCTAAGCTTCCAATATAGAGGCAAGTGGAGGCTATGAATATTACCAAAATCTTCCTTAGTTCAATTTTGGAAAAAGGTATAGGGTGGGTGATGTTTCCTTCAACTTTAATGATTTGTGGATTTTTCCCGCTTTTGTATGCTTTTTTTGTTTAGGAAAATGCTTCCTCATGCTTTACTGATTTTATCCACTTTATTTACTTCAAAAAAAATTGTAGGTGAGGATAAAGTGATCACATTCCACCATATGATATTTTCCTCAAATAAACAAGAGTGTCATTGTGAGTTTAACTTGGGCCTTTTTCTCGTGACTGAACTGAGGATTTGATGAAGAAATACAATGTTATAGACTAGGATAATTTTGTTTACATGTACAAGAACCACGTTATAATGCACTTGTGGAGTACAAAGGGTGCATTATAATCTTAAATAGGCGAGCGAAAGGGGTGTATTGAATAATAATCTCCTCTACGCCGATGAGGAGGTATTTTCAAGGAAAATAGATGCCCCCTAAAGTGTGAGGTCAGAGAAGAAGGTGATGGCCGAAAATATTTATAAAAAAACTAAGGAGAGAGAGAGTAATCATAGTGTCATAATAGAAGGGGATGTGCAAACAACATCAAACATATTTCATATATAAATCATTTCCTGAGTCGGACATTCCCATGCTTAGTAGTTAGAAAAATACACCATGGATTCATGTATAAGATGAGAGATCATGTGCACGAGTAAGTACTATGTGGAATTATGTTGCATTGTAGTCAGACTAAGATAAGTTGTCTTCAGAAACAAAATACACAACTTGGGAGAGGAAACAAGGTTGAGTGATGTAAGCCTCATCCCAAGGTTCTCATCACCATCATGGAATAGCATAATTATGCACACGTGGATAAATGAGGTTATGTTGAACATCTCAGAATTCATCTAATTAACATTCAATAATGAAAACCGTTAACAAAAACGAGGAGGGCCATCGGTAAGGATGCTAGTCTCCAATATTCCCAGTACAATCTAGCATGATCTGGGTGGATATTGGTGGCCACCCGCCTATTCCACTTGGACCCCCACCATTGTTTCTTTTAGTTTTTCAGTTTCCTTAATTGTAGCACAATTTACTATTTATGGCATTTTTTTGGGTCCTGAACTTCCGGAGTCGTTATGAGGCCCTATATGGCGTTTTTTTGGAAAATAGGAAAATGTGAGTCTTTGAATCACATTTTTAGTTGAAAGTTGTAGTCCTCTGATATATATTTATAATGAGGTATTGTGCGCATCAAAAAAAGATCCTATGCCAAATTTTCAACCACAAGAAGTTGATGCACCAATTTACCCCATCGGGGCCCACAATTTTGACGCTTCATCTCCTAGGGTTAGTTTTTTGGATGTTTAGGGTTTTCCATTGTTTCTCAATCATAAATAGGCCCTCGAGCTACGTTGTAACATAGTTCAAAGGCATGTAGCCGCCACATATATTCTCAGAGATAAGCTACCATCACCCAAGCTAGTTTATTTCCATTTTGTATGTAAGAATATTTGATTTCTTTAACATTAATGAAATGAAGGTTTTATTATTATTGTTATTATTATTTTTATCTGGGAAAAAATTGTAATTTTCACTATCAAAGTATGAGAATTACATGTTATATCAACTACATAAAGTGTTATGCGAGTATCAAAGATGGAAAAATCCATCGATCCAGAATCAGTTCACAGTTCAAACAAAAAACCAAAATATATACATAATAAGTGTCCATAAATAAACTTGTGGAAATATCAGACATAAATAACAAAGAAAAACTACCGAAGAATCATGTTGATCTTCAGCTCATATTATTGTTGGTTCCTCAATAAAAGGCTTGTGACAATATTGGTATTGTGCCTGCTATTGGTGTTCATGTATCAACCATTGACCCCTTGGTTGCTGCGTGGCCTCCTTGGAAAGGTGGTTAGAAATCTGGTTCTTTTCCCTATAAATGTGCGAGCAAACAATAAAATCAAAGTGTGATTTTAGAGTTAAAACTTCATCTAGTAATCCCCTGAGTGTGTGCACGTGGCATTGAGCTATAGAGGTGATCCAATTGATGACAATTTTTTAGTCTTCAAAGATCTGAATCTCGTTGCAATGTTTTTCAAGTGAAAAACTGAGAAGTAGTTTGAGTTGTTTAGTTCGGCATAGTTGTTTGTGCCCCATCCTAAACCCATCTTGAGCATATAATAATGCATGCCCAATATGTATAAGATAGCTCCGCCACCACATCCCGCTTCTTGGGAAAATCCATCAAAAATATGCCCATGGATAGGTATTATCGATAACTTCAGGGATAATGATCCGAGTCTTCTTATTGGGCTCCTCCTTGGGAATCAAATGGTACAAGGCTTCTATGTTATGACCAATGGTATGCCCTTGATTAGGGGAATCCAGAAATATGATTCTATTCCTAGTCAACGAGATACCCCAGAAAAATAATAGAGGGAGATTTCGGATTTTTAATGATGGTGCAGTTTTCCACCAACTTTTCCAAGCCGAGGTGAGTTGATCCCCATTCCATTTTATATTGATATCTAGGGAAGTATATATATGTTTCCAAACCAATTTGGCAATTGTGTAGAATAAAAATAGATGGTCAAAATCTTTAGCCTGTTCGGAGCATAGAATGCAACGAAAGGGGCAATGAAAGGAGCGTTTTTGGAGATTATCATCTGTAGGCACTTTATTTAATAGTAGGCACCATATGAATAGACGAGTTTTAGGAGGTACTTTAAATTTCCATAATGGGCGCCACCACCATTCAGCAACATGAGGTTAATGTTCTGAAATAAGAGCTGAATATCCTTCCTTGGGAGTATATCAAACTCGGGGGGAGGCGACCCATATGAGCTCATCTTCTCTATAAGTAATTCTAACATGTGATTCCACAAGGGCTCCAATATATCTGAGCCATTCATTTTTCCAAATGTCAGGAATCCCAAGAACCTGTGTAGATTTCCATGCATGAGTGATCCAATTAGAATTCTCCTCATAAAAAATCTATGTTAGTTGAGTGATCCTCACCGCTTCGAGGAACATCCTGAGCTCTAGGGGTAATATTTGTGCATTACCACATCCATACCAAGCATCCTTGCCTATACAAAAAATTTCCCTAGATTCAATGTGCCAAGCCAATCCTCTTTTGATGATAGAGATGGATTGAGTAATGGCTCTCCATATGGTAGAGGAGCCCGGTCTGCTCCTGTTCGACCTTCAGATCCACTCCAGAGTAGATAAGGGATATATGTACTTGTAATACACCACCTCTTGCCATAAGTTGTTTGTTGTTAAAAATTGTCAACCTAATTTAGCAGCGAGAGCAATTGTGAACTTATTTAAGTCCTTTAGACCCCGGCCACCCCATTTTTTGGGTTTTGCAATTCGCTCCCGTCTAACCCATGCAAATGTCCTGCCATCCATATTACTGCTCCATAGGAATCAACAACAAATTTGTTGTAGTATAGATATGACACCTTTAGGGATCTAGGCCAAAGCCATCCAATATACCAGAGTTGCTTCTAGTACTGATTTGATCAACACTAATCTGCTAGCTCTAGATAACCATTTATGTGGCCAGATGTTGATGCATTTTTTAATTTTTGCAATGAGCCAGGACCAATCCGCTATGCGATAATCATTTGGTTTGAGTGTTATCCAAGATAATTGAGGCCCTCTGCAACGTCGAGTCGACTGTATTGAAATTGCAGAAGAGCGGACCTTTGTTCATTGAGAGAGTAGATAAAAATCATTATTGTAGATTTGATGAGATTTGACATCATTCATTTATCTTTAAAAAATATGGACATAATATTCTTGAAGCAAGTGGTATCACGAATGGATTCGTCAAGAAAAGTTAGCATGTCATTAACAAATAAAAGATGCGTAAGATAGATAACATCATTTAGCTTGATCCCATTCAATGTCCTGACCCTTCGAGCAAAGGAAGTGAGATTTCTTAATCCTTCCATGATTAGGAAGAAGATCAGAGGTGATAATGGGCATCCTGGTCTGACGCCTCTCTCAGCATGGAAGAATTCATATGTCGCCCCATTGATCAGAATGCTATAAGATACGGATGTGATGCGGCACATGATCCATTTGATGAATGGGGAAAGGAAGCCAATGCGCGTCAGAATGAGTTGTAGGTATGTCCAACAAGCTCGATTAAAGGCTTTTTCTAGGTCAATGTTGAGAATAATGCTTTTATGGCCTTTGATTTTAATAGAGTGAAGGCCTTCTTGAGCAGTGCCAATAGCTTCATGAATTTTTCTATGGTTGAGGAAATCAAATTGTTCCTTGGATATGTGTTGGGATAATATAGGCTTAATGTGGTTAGCGATGATCTTGGAAATGATTTTGTAAATACAGTTTCATAAGGAGATGGGCCTGTAGTTATCGAATGTCAAGGGAAGGTTAGATTTGGGAATGAGAGCTATCAAAGTGGAGTTGAAACCCCCAAAAACCCTCCCAAACTGTCTGCACTCTTCTATAACCTGCAGTATGTCCTTACCAATTATGTCCTTATCATCGAGTTTGGCTTTGCACAAACTTTGACGTCACTGCCTTTCCCGGAGATGGTTCGCATTCTTCTCTTGGGTAGCTAGCCCTCAAAGAATATCGGTCCCTGACTACTCTTATCTTCAATGCCCTATCACATTCTCAAAGAGTATTGAATGCCAGAAGATTACCCAATCATCCATTCTGTCTTCCCAGGTGAAGACCAAAATGATTTGTCTATCTCTCCCTCTTAGCCAAGGGGGATCTATTCCACAAGGGAATTTACTCATTCCTATATAAGGAATGTACCTAAGCTAACTTTTAGGGATTACCTAGTTTCTTCCAAGTAAGAAACTTATCACTAGGCTCCCTCTCAATTAGGGACCTGCAGCAAAAATGGTGAGAGACCCAACTACTCATGAATAATTCCTCCCCTCGATGTCATGGATTTTGATATTGAGGAATCTTCAACTTTAGCTCCATAGGGCACAGATCATCCATCAGTTTCATTCATGAGTCATGTCATCTACCAGAAAGTGATTAATCTGTCTTTCTTATCTGGTCCACCTTTTATGCCATGCTTCTTTCTTTCAAATAATATCCAAGGGTCTTACATCGTTTCACATGATTAGAAACCCTGCACAAATACATCTAGATATACATATACATATGAACTTTTAAAAACAAAAGTTACCTTAGTGATGATCTTTCACCATGACATCTTCCTTTAGGCATCAACATCCTTTATTCAGATTGACACATCTCCTAATGTTATGTCTTGTCAAGGGTCTTCTTGTTTACCAGACTTCTATTAAAGTCTACATATCCTCCCAGGAGATATTCTAGTCACATATTCTTGGCTTCTAGATGATAACTGCCTCTTGACATGGTTGCGCTTCATGATCTCTTCCTTTCTACACATCTTCATTCCTAGAGACTTCCAATTTCTAGTTCCTTGTTCATATACAACCACCTCATATTCCATACGAGGATATATTATGTTGATTTCATCTGTTAATGCATCGTGAGAGATCCTCCTCCATAGATCATACTTCTAAATATAGAAGTCCATTACCTGCAACCATATGACATGACTTCACAACATCCAGTGTCAACATATAAATATATATACCTCATACCTTTTTCCTTTGAGTCATCCTGTAGTAGTTTTACTAGAATGAGGAACTTCATTCCATTGACCTGCTTCATCAATATGCCATCACATCCTAATCCCATAATTATGTATCATAGAATTCTTTGATGAAACCTTTCTTCTTTCTTTCTAACCAGTGAATTCATAGGGAATCCCATTAGAAAATGTTAGCACCTGTTTCCATGATGAACCTTGATCTTGATGACTACCTTCCATCAATATTTTTATTAGTGAGGTTTTCAGGGAGCTATTTCACTAAGAGCTCCTACCATGATGCTATCAATATACATTGCTTCCTAACATACTATTTTACAATCAACATAAATCACTTAAAGATGAATATAATCTCAATAATAATAGATATATCTCGCTTCTTATTTCTTAGATTTATTTGCATCAGGTTCTTCCCTCATATCTGAGATATGGACTTCTTCCCTTTTTCTCTTGCCCTTTTCAGATTTAGGAAAATCTCTTTTATGCCCAAGTTCATTACATCCAAAGCATCGTACTTTTTCCATATTTCTTCTTTTATTCTGAGAACCAAATTTTCTGAATCTCCCTTTCTTCCTGGATATGGCTGCAAAGGCTTGATTCCCTTCACTTGATCCTATATCAGCTTTGGATTTCAATATTGTTTCCTCTATTTTACATAAAGACCATAAATCCATGGAATGGTGTGGCTTCTTTCTTCCTGTATAAACTTGAAGTGAATTTTCCCTATTTTTCTGGTAGAGCATTCACCACCACTGTAGTCATCTCAGTGTCAGACATTACTTCTCCCAGTTCCTGTTGTTGTTCTCTTATTTCAGAAATCCTCATGAAGTATGAAGTGATTCCTTCTTCTCTTGACAATTTCATTTTGTATGGTTCTTGTCTCAGAGAGATTTCTTCTTCTACAATACTCACAGAGAATAGCTCCACCAATTTCTCATATATTTATTTTGCATACTTTAGTTTTGATACATACGAAATGAGTGAGTCCTTAATGGATTCTATGAGAATCCTCTAGGCTTTTATTTCTCCCTTAGTGTACTTGGCATGAGCTGGAGCATCTTCTTTTGGTGGTTTAATTGTAGATCCTTTGATGTAGTCCATAATTTCGGGGCGGAAACGTGAAGTTGGGTTACACTTTTGTGAGAATTGGGGGTCGAAAACTTTTTTCGGCAATAGTTCGGCCGAACTTTCTTATAAAGTTCGGCCAAACTCGTGATTCCGTTTAGATTGATGGCACACTGACGGCATGGGCAAACAGAATTTTCATTGGAGATGGGAAAACCGGCGACAAAAGTTCGGCCGAACTTTTACTTTTAAAAAAATTCGACCGAACTAGTTTTTATAAATAAATCGCCCGCGATGTTTGTTTGTTTAGTTGTTTGATTATTCACGCGTTGTCTGTGACTGTTCGTTGCTTTGTTCGCGTGTTTTTTCCCATCAGCCTGTTGCTCCTCTCGTCCGTGACTGTTCGCGCGTTTTCTGTGACTGTTCGCTGCTCTGTTCGTTGCTCCTTTCGTCGGCAGCGTTTTCTGTGACTGTTCGTTGCTCTGTATATCGAGTATGTTCGAGCGAACCTCTTGCTTCTAAATGTACATGTAAATATGGAACCAGGGAACATAATTTTGGTACATGTAAATGTAAATATGAAATTTAATGATACACAACGATCCGCTATTAATGCTGCATAGCAGGCTGAATATTGCTTCCATTCAAATGACACTTCTTGTGAATAGTAGAAGTTATCTCTTGAAAAACTCTCAGTCGATTTCGTTTTCGATTCACCTCAAGTGGCATAAAGCATCCTTCTTCAGAACACCAAACCCACTCCAAATCTTCAACACAGGATGCTATTTTTGTTGACTGACATTCCACCCTAGCCCTTTCTTCCGTTTTAGAATCTTGGATTTCCTTCAACAAGGCTTCGACACGATCCAGCGACTTCGACATTCCTCTACATTTATTATGATTATAGTTAGTAGAATTCATGTTGTTATTGTTCAACACACTGTAGAAAACCCATGGCCTCCTCCACCTTCCCTTGCTTCATCAAACAGACACTTAGATTGAAATTTTTGTTGTCGCCTGGCTGCAATACCTATGCTTTCCTGCTTGCATTTATTCATTCAACGTCGGACATTATTCCTTTTACTAACACTGTAATTGAATAATAGAAACTTAATCAATGATACTCAATTGAAATCCACCTATAAACGTTTTTCGCAGAACAGTAGTCATGTTGTTGCATATACGACCATCCTAGATTACCCTGTCATTACACACTACATTCTCATTTAGGCACTGTTATACAAAAAATCAAAAGGAGTAGTGCAGGGTGCGGATGTTATCTACCAGAAGCCGAGTGGTCTCTTTCTTTACGCAAACCTGAATCTTCCTTCCATTTGACCGTGCAGTTTTGGTGGATTTTCCATTGAATGCAACTCCTTGCTGAATTAAGCAGAGCTTATGCTTTAACAGACTTATCTGCTCATACAATCTTCCACATTTCTGCATTAGAAACGCTGGACTATTTCAACCTCCTTATTTGCACATTCATATTCAACAATTTTTTATGAACAAATGACACCAATTGTGTCGTGAATAATTCCGTCAAATTTAATGTATGCATTGTATGTTCTGAAGACTCCAATGTAATGGATGCATTATATGTATTTTTTGCTTGTATATTTTTATGCTCTTTGTCATAGTAATGTCATATAGTGTATGAAGTTTTAAATTGTTTTTAAATTATTTTTATTATGTGTTGGATGTGATTTTGATTGAAAATGTTTATTTTTTATTTATTAATTTAGAAAAATTATTGCTTTAAGCTTTAGAATTTACAATCAAAATTAGAAAATGTATTTTTATCTAAACTATTTATGAAAAGTTTAATATTGTTTGATCTTCTCTACCATGTCCTTTTTACATATATCTAGAATAATATTATTTGTATAGTTTCTGGTTTTTTGTAACATTTTACTACCATAATCAAAATCTATAGAAATAATAATCTAACATTATAATATCTTGAAATGGAGCTAGCCAACTCAAATATAGTATTGCAAATCCCTGGCTATGTATTACATATATATTAAAGTTTTATATATTAGATGAGGAGGCTATGTATTACATATGGTCTTGAATGAGCATTTGGACTCTTTAGATATATATCTAAAGAGTCCAAAAGCTCATTCAAGAATATATGTAACATAGCCTCTCATCTAATATATAAAAGCTTTAAAAGCTAATCCATGTGCTTAACCTTAACATCGACACAAATGGAATTTGCTAATTTTACTCACTGTATGATAAAAAAATATGCGTGATGAATGTTGTTAATGTTGCCCACATATCCGAAGTCAAAAGGGATAGATTAAAAAGGATGCTCCGTCATCTATAAAAGATAAATTAAAGAAGCATGACATATTAGTAATGCAAATTAGATATGCGTACCAATTATGTTCATATAACACAACAAATAGATGATTCAATACAAATGTCACATAGAAGTCATATTTATCTCATGGGCCTTCAACTTAAGTTATATATCTAGCATTACATTAAGCTATAGGAGATAAATCAAAGAAGCATTTGAATGTAAATTAAACATGTGTAATAATTATGTCCTTTAGTTCAATAGATAGATAATAATTTGCAAATGCCATATCTAAGCTATATTTCATCTAAACAGCTTTCAATTTAAACTTATATCTAATGTTAAATTATATAAAAGAATAATAGTAATCCAAACTTCAAAATAATATTTAGAACTTTAGTATAAAATGTGACATATAATTTTCCTGTGTGGAAAAACATAGTTATCGAGAGTTAAAAACTCATGCATTTGAATAGAAAGTGGGTATACGAATGAGAAAGTAGATTTTTTCTAGAAATGAGGAAGTGAAGGTTGATAGAGAGCCACACAAAATTGCAAATTCATACCTTAACAAAATTGTTAGATCCTTTTAAAGAAAACGTGTCATATAATCAACTTTCATTGAAATATATGATAAACTCAACCCAATTTTATGAAAAATAGTATACCATTTTTTACATTTTACATAATACAAATAGATAAATATTACTCAAGTATTGTTATAAAGATTTAACTACCCATAGATAGATGGCCAAGTGATTGAGACAGGGCATCATCACAATAAAAAACCAAGTACAAATTGTAGTAATCCTAGAATCATGCTTTACATTTAAGGTAAAATTGGGGAACTCATGACTTGTACTATAGATAAAAAAACATTTACCCTTACCAAAAAATATATGATAAAAATTGACAAACTACATAAGTTTAAGCTTAAGGGAATATAATCCTTCTTGCCTTCCATATAGATAATGAAAATGATTGTTCCAAGTCTCATGTTGCTTGTCATGTTACTTTATAAACCTTGATTGGAAAGAAAAATAGGAGGGTAGAAATGTAAGAAATATAAAACATAATGAAACACAACGTAAGAAATAGAGAACATAATGAAACACACACATACATATCTCTAGACAATCAACACAATTATTTTCCTAGGAAATCCTTATGGGAGACAAGCAACCCTAAAAAGTAATGATGCTCTAGACTCTTTTTCCCTAGGAAATTCTTATGGGAGAAAAACAACACTAAAATGTAAACATGCTCTACTCTCTCTTTTCTGGTATGGAAAATATGTTTAAGGTAATCTCTCTAGAGTTAGCTAAGACTTTTGGCATGTAAGGTTGCTATAAAAACTTAACTTCATACATTTTTCTCTCTAACTTCACACTCCTAGTTGTATTTTCAACTATGGAACAAAATACAATAACACAATTTATGGAACTCTTATTCCTCCTAGTGGCCAAGTATTTAACATAGCGTGATAGCCAACTAGGTGTAAGATTTGACTCCGTCAACCATTAACGAGGTTTGTGATTTTAGACCTTTTAGAGTCTTGTTAAAATTCCACATGTAGCTAGCTTGCTATGCATGCGTAATGGGGCTAAAATGTCATTCTCTCGTACCATGGTGGTCAACATGATATAGGTCAACTTACTAAAGGCATAAATTTTGAATGAACTTCATTTGATGTTTTTCTTGCACCATTGGATATATGTCTTTAAGTGTAGAATAATGGTCAAGATTTCGGCACAAGGAATAATCGTTTGACCCCCAAAAATGTCATTTAAAACCTCAAAATGAATCCAAAAGGTTTTAGATCCCAATTCTCCACCCACCATTAAAATGACCCTACAAGTTGATTCTTTTAGTTTTTTCACTCTATAAGCATCAAAATATATGACAAATAATATAATTATCCAATCTAGATCATTATTTAATAATTTGTTAAAATTATGAGTAAGATATACACCATGGAATTTAAATAAATAGCGTTAATTCATTGAACACCCTCGTACATTCCTTGTTGATACTTTGAAAGTAATACGTTTTGAAAAATAATTTGTTTATGGATTCTATTTTCCACATTCTCTCAACCATATCAAAAACCTTCTTATAATATTTGAAACCTACGGTCTTTCCCATGCCAAAGTATGTTCTTTTAAAACATGTTTTCTTAGTGACATGGGTGATTTAGAAATGATTGGGAGAGCGAAATTCATCATTTAATATGTACAATATGTTTGGTTCATGCCACTAAGCCAAGAATTTTAAATTCAACTGAATTTTAATATAACCAACTAAATCCTGCAAAAAAATAATAAAACAATTTATGTTAGGGTTGTGGATTCAGGCATTGAAACAACACACCATGATATTTCAAATTTAAAAATAATGGTTTGAGTCCTAGGTAGCTTAGAATCCTATTTATTTTCAAAATAAGGATGCACTCCCATTTGATTCTCATGATTAGGTTGTAATCATGAGGCTCTCGCTCAAGAGTGGACCTTCCCAAAATCTTGTGACGTCTTGTCACAAACAAAACCATCAAAATGAAAAACACATCATGCAAGAAACATAGCTCGCTGACATATCATTTTTCTCCTTCAAAGAAAAAAAAATTCACATCATGTGAATATATCCATGTACTCTTACATATTGGTGTACAAAACCATCAACCAAACACAAGTCGACAAAACATGCCTCTTCAAACAACTGACTCTCAAGTCAAATAATAGCTTATGTACAAATTTCCATATTTGTTGCATTTAAGTGTGTCAACATAACTCTACTTTAAACATATTGCTTCATGCAACATGCACCATACTTTGAATTTGAAAAGAAATTCATGAAACATCAAAATACATGCAAGACCTTAATTGGATAAGAAATCTAACCATGTGTTAGCAAACCATTTCAATGGCGCTTCTTTTAGCTGCACTTCATCATCATGTGAATTATCTTGACCCTCATCGATTATGGAATCCTCTTTTCCATTCTTGTCGTTGTCTCTTTCCACCTTCTTCAAATGTTGTGGATGACTTGTTGGATACAAAGTCCAACACTTGTCTACAAGGTGACCTTTCTTATGGCAATGAGTAATAAACAATTGCATCTTATTTTCAACATCATTTTCCTTTTCCAATGGGCCTTTGATTTTTTTCCTCATTTATTTAGAAAGTTTGAATGTGCATGGATATCTTCTCCCAACATCTATAAACATTATGATTATTCAAACCACAAAAGGAACATGTGCAAGTTCTTTTCTATATCTTATGTGAATATTTACCATGTTTATCATAATCAAAAGCAATTTGATTAAAGGCAAATTTATACCTTGAACATTCACCATTGTTGCCTTCTTGAGGAGGTGAATTTGATGAGGTAGTGGCTCTCCTCTGAATACTAGCAATGAATTCAATGACTAGATAGAGCTTTCAACATCCTCTCCTTTTACATTCTCATTAGCTGCATGTTTATTAACATCTTCTTGCAAAGTGGGTGTCAAACTTTTCCATTCATCATGAACACAAACTTCACAAGCTTGAGGTAATGAACACGAAATAAAATTCCTTCTTGGAACAACTTCATGTGCCTCCTTGGCTTTGGAGCATTCTCCATCATGTTTTCCATAACCAAGACCAAAATAATTAGGCCCTTCCTCAACAACATTTGGCTCAACTATGCCTTATACTCAACTATGCCTTGTACATGTTTGCCTTTAACCCTTTACTTTCATAGCACATTTTCATCAAAAATTTGGACCTTATTCCTCTAGTGTGTCTCTCAAAAGCACGTACACATTCATTTTGAGAGGAAATTGAATACAGAAACCAGTAGCTAATTCTTCTAACTAACCTTGACTAAAATGAGATAAATTGTACTTTGATACCAACTTGATTTGAATATGGAAAAACTAGTTTTATTGGGCTATCTCCCTCATTAGTTAAATAAAAATGTGTTTAGGATCGTCTAAAGTTAGCCAATTGGGAAGGGGTTTATGTGTCAAGCTTTAAGTGTATTTTGTGAGAAATTTATGAGTTAATTAGCTTTTAAAAACTCATGTGTACAACAAATAAAATGCAAAATTTTTATTTAGGAAATTTTTTTCCCTCAATCCATATTTCGATCATTGGAATGTATGTAAGAGGAAGAAAGAGGGAATTCACTTTTCAAATTCTAGACCTTGTCTAAACCAAAATAAACTAGAGGTTTGGTTTTCAAATACATTCACTTATTTGGAAAGGTTCTAGCTACCAAAAGTCCATATGCCAATCTACCTCCCAAGAAATCCATTTAGTACACCACTGGTTAGTTTTTTGTCTTCCTATATTCTTTATCAACCTCTTCTAGTGATTCTTGAAAGGTGGATACTTAAATCCTTCCTAAAAATTCGAGCTCTAAAATGAGAAGACATACAAGGTCATTTTAAGTCATTCTTCTATCCAATTATAAAAACCAAGTGAATATTTCTACATATTGATTTCTGTCCCATAAACTGTACAATATATGTGGAGTTGCCTCGCCCTAAGCGAGATGTTTAACAAACATAATAATAGAGAAACAATTAGAGACGTCACCAAAAGATGTAGCCTTTTCAAGGTATCATATCCTCTCATCAAGGTCAAGAATCTATTCACCAAAAATGTCCTATGGAAATGATGGTTTAAGAAACAAAACTAGACAAAAACCTTCAGTGAGAACAACAAAATCTAAAACCTCTTCAAGGTCTTCAATCTGCTCGTAAAGTTAAATTGTGTCTTGATCAAGTCCAACAACAAAGAAACATTCAATGACAACACCAAAATCTACAACTTCTTCAACATCTTCTAAACCATCTTCAAAGTCAATATTGTGTGCATCAAATTCCTCAGCAAGGTCATCAATGGAGTCATCAAAACTACTATTTCAAACTTCAATGCTAAAAATAAGTCGAAAGAATTCAATTTCTCCTCCAAAACCTTCTTCTCTAAGCAAAGCTAGCATGATGTCGTCGAGAAATTCAGTAATTCCACGAGGAAATTCTATCAAAGTTAAAACAAATCCTTTTCATCCATATTTAATGCCTACTTTTTCAGGTGGAACACCTCCAAATTTAAGGACCACAATGCCATAAAATATGTAACTTTACCTAATAGGTGTAGACCTAGAACCCCCAACTTTGCGTGACATGTACAATTGAAGATCTTATATGGTAAGCAATGTGAGAAGAGATTCATGGTCACTGAGTTGAGAAAGAGAAATAGTTTGATATGACAACCTTACTTGTGATAGGTCTAGCTAGCAGACTACCAAATTACATGGTAATGGCATTCAAAATGTGAAAATTCCCATTTCACTTTGAAATAAGATGGTAGAGAAAGGTATAGATGAAAGGAGATATCCATCTATGGTAAAGAAATCAAATAGTTCTATCAATTCCACCTTGCAACTCTAAGAGACATTGAATTAAATTTCATCTCAAGATAGGGCTTTGAGAGGACACTCTCAAAGCCAACCTTCGTTATGGCTTTGAAACGCATGGTAAATATCAAGACTTAGCAACCTTATTTGCATAATTTTTTCTAGCATGGACCTTAATGTCATAGCCTTCTTTTGCCTAAAATGAATGCAAATTTCCTTGCAATTTGGCTTGCGACATTCATAATTCATGCTCATGGAACATGATTGTGTTGCAATTGTGATAACATCTGCTGTATGCAGAAGCTAATAAAAAATGATCTAAAATGACATTTTTGCTCTGTTTTTTTGAAGATTTAAGGAAAATTACACCAAATAGCTTCCAACCTCATATGACCATCATGTCAAACTCATCTCAGGATATTGTCCAAGTAAGAGCCACTTAAGCAAGCAATCTAGTATACATGACTCAATTTCAATTAGCAGCAATGACAATTCTAAGTATGGTGCAAACATTGCTCCAGATCCTCAATGGGGCATGTTTGATGACAATAATTTGGGGAGTGAGAGAGGGAGATGGTAGGAGAAAAAATTCAAGGAATCCACGGGAAACTGAAAAATATATAACTAATAAGCTGTAAGACATTTGTAACCTAAGAGAGAAACCTGTTAGGAAATGGGTGAAGTTGGTATTACACACCCAATAGGATGACCTCGAGGAGAAAACATTTCTCCCACTTTATTTGTTGGCATAACCTAGTAAGTGTTATTCACTAGCATGTATTTTGTAAAGGCCTTGACCTAGTTCCCATTCAACTCCATCCACCAAGTTGTAGAGGATTCCAAGCCTAATTTCATGAAAAGTAAGTTGGGGATGATCACATTGACCTGCTTGATGACGTGTCTATGAATATTAACTACCTTGAACTATTTTTTTGCGTAGGGAAAGAGACACATTCCCATGTTTGAGCATGAAAACGTTCTTTGATATTCTTAATGCCTCTAGTGTTTACTTCTACAAGTTCTATAGGCAGAGTCTGTAAAGGGCCAGGTAGCCTCTGGATCTCATCTTTTATGAAAGGTGACATATCTAGTAAATTCCCCTACAGTCAATCTCTGGAATGGATCTAAATAGAAGTTATTCATTTTAATATCCATAAAACACAACAAATTTAAGGTAAACTATGTACATGTGTCATTTCTCCCACAAACTAAAGTGTATAAGTGGTAAATTTTATACCAAGTGTGCTCCCACCATGTAAAGCGCAATTTGGTGACCTTATCATTTTTATAATTTCTTTTTCGATTAAATTTAGTTTCACACATGATCAATTATTGTTTTGAAAGTTGTGTTCTACATAATTTGTGTACACTAAATTACAAATCAATTTTTTGAAATCTATTTTGTGTAAATGTCGACCAATAGATATATATCATGGAGGATGAACGACGAAGATCAGCCGAATCCCATATGGAGGTTCAGGGATCGGGGGATGTTCACGGTATTTAAATATAATCTTAAATCTCCATACATACATGTGTACATATGGAATTGATTTTTTATTAACTTTGTGAGTTAAATTAGTTGTTAATAAGTTTCATATTTTAATTTTTAGGAGGTAAGAGGAGAAGGGTTTCTACTCCATCCATGGAGCGTGGCCATGGTTCAACCGGTCGAGGTATGAGTGGTAGCAGGTTGCGTGAAGGGGGTGATATTTATTCCCCCGAAGGCCAATCAATGGCTGCTGGTTCTCAACAGGGTCATTTTGGGTCTGGTTCTCAGCAGCGTCATTCTGGGTCTGGTTCTCAGCAGGGTCATGTTGGAGAAGATGTTAACCAACAACGTCAAGGTTGCCATCAATTTCAATATTTTTTCATTAAATTTGTACAACTTTTTTTACACGTGTTTTTTCTAATATACGAAATTATATATATATATTGATGCAGAGGCCGAAAATGTTCGAAGTAGTGGTCAAAATAGACGTAGGGCAGCCTGCTACATTCAAGAAGAAGGCTGTCAACCCAGCACAACTTATTCAGCCGAGATTACTGATATACCATGGGAAACCAACATGGCGGAATGCACCTTACAAAGGTGTGAAAGACTTCATGCAAAATTGCAAAGAGATCTCGTGGCTTTGTCTCTACCTGCTGAGATTCGACATAGCCTTGAAATAGTTACTCATTCATTGGGTGAAATGGTAAATGTGTACAGAAATCTTGGGCCAACCACTGATTCATTTGTAGAAATGATGAGAAAGAGAAAAGAAACAGTGATGGGTCACGATAAATTGGAGGACGTAAAACAAAAAGTTACAAAAGAAGTGGCCAAGTCAATGTTTAATTACAAGGAAGGGCCAAAAATAAAAATGTTGAAGGTGCAGTATTTCAAGCACCCAAACATAGCTCGTTATTTGTATGATAGGCACCTTGCGGCCTATGGAAGACTTCCATGGAACGATGAGGTTCTTGTTTATTTTGCACAAATGTTTTATGCAGAATTTTTTTTGGGTATGAAACCTAATTACAATGACCTTCCGTCAGAATTTTTTGGCCTGGGGAAAGGTCGATTATATGACTGTAAGGGTGCTAAGAGAGATGTGGAGTTGCCTCGCCCTGAGCCGCCATTGGTGAGTCGACCATTTCGAGTCGAAACTTTGTGATCATAGATGGATGTGACTTCTCAAATAAGTCGAGAAGCAAGGGATGTTATGATCGACAATGTTCATAGCGGATTGGGTGGAGTCGATATTTGTTTAAATCGACAAAGAGCACGTGACATTGCAGTGCCAATTTTGTTTATTGTACAGATGAGGAGATTTACAACATGAATGTTGAAGATCTCCGAACATATGCAAAAAATTGTCGCAATGGTTTGCAAGACCTAATTTTTCATGAGGAAGAGGGCACCGAAACGGTATGTGTTAGTGACCTTAGGGTTTGAAATTATTTTTACATATACATGTGTATGTACATGTATACATTTATTTGTATGTGTACATTAATCTAACAAAAATATATGATTATATGTTAAAACACCATTTGCAGTTCTCACACATGATGCGTGACGAAAATGTTAATATCACGTTCGGGACCTCTGGTTCAAACAATGTAGATGGGTCTGACCATAAAGATATGTTGGAAAATGTTAGTGTTTTTTAAGTGACTTTAAAATAAATAAAATTGTTGCCACACATGTACATGTATGTATATATATAATTTGATAAAATGTTTTAACAGGTACCGATTCTGTCTGATGTTTTTGGGATGGCGGTACCTTCTTCTTCCTTGGGAGATATACCTTCTACTTCCTTGGGAGATGAGCCACAAGTATGGACAATTTTTCACAAGTTTAAAATTTATGTTTAAAAGTTATATATATATATATATATTCTACCTCAAAAAGTTCCATTAAAAATTGAGATATATATATATATATAGAGAGAGAGAGAGAGAGAGAGAGATCTATATTTTGAGTTATTTAAATTTTTTTGAATTTAGGTTCCTATAGAAGATTTCTTTAATCTGGGGACTCTAGCGACGGAGATAGGAACATCCACAACATTTGAACAAGTTGTCTTTAGTTCCTTTTTTTAATATTATTGAAAATAAGTTTATATATATGTACACGTGCATTTTCATTTGAAAGTTTTTAATATATATATATATATATATATATATATATATATTTAATTGTACATGTATATTTTACAGTTTACTGCTGCAGATGTTCCTATGGGAGAACTTGTTCATCAAATGGAGAGGGAACCTCATGAGGTATTGCATGATTTTTTTGTTATATTTTGTTTTTTACATGAAGTTCTAGATATATATATTCTCATTCATTTTTAAAACATCAAATTTTAATGTTCAAGTACATGTGCATTGTGTATGTAGGTTTCCCATTCACATGATAGGGTGCGGACTAAGACCTTAGTAGGGAATATGCTAGATCCATCTCTATTTGATGAACATGATTTGTAGATTTGTTTTCAAAATTTAGATGGTCTTAAAATTTGTTAAACTTGATACAGTTTGATACTTGTGAGATTTACAATTTTTGGACATATTTTATTACATTGTTAATATAATTTGTTTTATTTAATTTTTGGATGGTTTTAGTACTTTTGGCATGTGAATGTGAAGTAATGTTGTCATCTATAAATTAATGTTTTCATCTAAACTACACTTGACATGTTATGTAATGACATGTGTTATAATTTGTTTTGTTTTTAAAATTTAAGTTTTGGATGCTTGGAGTACATTTGGCATGTGAAGTAATGCTGTGATCTATATTTTTTTGTTAAATTAAAAGTTAAAAGTTTTGGATGGTTTCAATCTACATTTGGCATGTGATATTTAATGTTAAATGCTTTTGTTGGATATTTGAATTATAATTGGCATGGCATGTGAAGTTTTTAAAACTCAAGTTTTGGATGGTTTCAATCTACATTTTGCATGTGATATTTAATGAACTTTAAATGTTTAATGTTTTAATGTTGCACGATATATAATCAAAAGGTTTTTAAAACTTAAAGTTTTGGATGGTTTCAATCTACATTCGGCACATGTGGTATATAATGTTAAATGTCTCTATTGGATCTAGTTGAACTATAATTGGCATGGCATGTGAAGTAACGATCTATATATGATCAAAAAGTTTTTTAAACTCAAGTTTTGAACAGTTTCAATCTACATTTCACATGTGATGTTTAATGTTTTAATGTTGTACGATATATTATCAAAAGTTTTTAAAATTTTAAAGTTTTGTATGGTTTCAATCTACATTTGGCACACGTGGTATATAATGTTAAATGTTTCTATTGGATAGTTGTTCACTATAATTGGCATGGCATGTCAAGTAATGTTGCACAAATCCCTTTTGGATGGTTGAAGTACATTTGGAATTTTAAGTTTGCTTTTGATCTCTCCATGTAGTTTTGTTTGAATGAAAAAATTTTCAATAGGAAGAACATAGCTTTTCAATGCAACTAACCATGTATCAATTGAGCTCTAATTGAAAAAGGAGTTTAAAGAAGTAGATATATGTACAAATTA
This sequence comes from Pinus albicaulis, assembly GCA_034641835.2. NCBI lineage: Eukaryota > Viridiplantae > Streptophyta > Pinopsida > Pinales > Pinaceae > Pinus > Pinus albicaulis. The sequence goes on from CM076574.1 coordinate 938,370,541, forward strand.
TCCCTTTAATTTTGATTGGAAGTATAAGTCTAGTACATATATATATGTTTGTTGAATTTGGGTCAATGTCGTTAATGCACTCAAATAGGTAGCCTTGTCGATTTATTTACATTGTGGAAAATTTTTACCAGAAAATCCAACTAGTTTTTCATCAATGCACATAGAAAAACTACTTGGAACAATTAATTGTGCATTCTAGAACATATCTATCCAAGACAAGTAACATTTTTCATCAATGCACATTGAACATATCCGACCATTGGACAAGCAAATTTTGTACTAGATTTTCAATCAGGATTAGAGATGTGGGTCAAATCCCACCAAAAGTCAGAGAAGTGCTTCGAGTCTCTTGTCTGAAAGGAATTTTCGTACAAAACTATATTGTAGATGATTTATTTACATTGTGTCCATACTTTTTACCAGAAAATCCAACTAGTTTTTCATCAATGCACATAGTAAAACTAGAACAATTAATTTCATTCTAGAACACACACACACACACACACATATATATATATATATATATATATATATATATATATATATATATATAACATTTTTCATCAATGCACATGTATAGAAAAGTTACTTTCAGTTGATACTAGAGCACGTGTTTGTACCAAAACAATTTGTACATGTGCAAACACTTGCACAAATAACATAAGCAGCTCAATTTTTAGTTGAGTACTGGAAGTTCTAAAACATATTTAATCCAAAGAGAATAATTTGTTGGACAATTCACTCAAAAAAATTCTAATGGAATTCCATCTTCAATAATCCGTTCATGATCGGATTTTAACATTTTCCATCTCTTAATTTTCGATTTTTTCTTTGATTGAACTTCTATCAACTTTATGCATGCTGCACACACCAAGTGACTATATTGACAACTTATGGAATCAGGTTCATAGTCTTCAAAGTAAACAAAGTCTCCATTTTGATGAGTTTGTCTGAAAAAATAAACTTTCAGTATAATAGACCCTCTGTCATATTGAAATCCGTGATCATTATAGTTTTGTAATAATTTCATTTTTCGTTCAGTGCAATGCATCAAATAATGCTTCACATTTTCATCGTTGTCAATAGGTGAAATTACAACAAAAACATCTCCTGCACAATAAAATAAATTTAACAAAATTATGCATATTTAAATTTATTTCTAGATATTTAAATCATTAGAAAGTAATTCAAATGTTAACTTCTCTAAAAAGATCAAAAACTCGATCACCATCGGATGATATTGTAGTTTTCTCTGATTGCATTTCTTCAAACATTGCAACAGACATTTTGCCCTTTGTATTTAGCTTTGTATGTTTCCAATCGTTCACATACATTTTGTTTTCACAAACGTCATTGGATTTTGTGTTGTCTATGCAAACATCACAAAAATAAGAATATTTTCTTTTATCCAATGCAAACACATTTCTGGACGACTTTGTTTGAATTGAATGCAATTTTAGAGTCCCTTTTATTGTTTCAACGTCATTTCTAATTGATCTATCTACGTCTTCGATTCCAATATGCCAGAAAAACCTTTATATGGAAAATTAGAAGAAGAATTTGTAAATATGATATCAAAAGACAATCAAAGATAATCATTGCATGATAAATGTACAATGTTTAAAATTAGATTTCCAATATAAATTAAATTGAATGTACCTTCGCACTTCTCTTGATGGGTTTCTCTCATGGCTTAGAGCGGTGATGCACCATTGAACAACTTTTTCAGTGTTCACAAGTCGGCTTGCAGAGTGGTTCATTTGATATCTTCGAAGTGCTCGTTTTATGCATGCTCCTGCACCGTCATGTTCTCCTTTTCCATGGCCAGTCTCAAAGAAATTCCAACAATGTTTAATGCAGGTTTTCTTATGAATACAACACAACCAAAAGAATGATCGTGTAGATTTGAATTGACCTGCGCATCCGTCTGACCATATCCAATGTTCATTGAATGTTATTCCACGATTTTTCAATGAATCATAAATTTTTCCAAAACAATGTTGTACAAAACATGTATCATGTGTACGATCGTCATTGATATAAAAGTGATATTCTTTAATGATATGTCGATTTTCACTCATGCTTTATATATGATTGACATTTTGTTCAGCATGTCTATATAGAATATGGACAAGCATGGAGACTTGGTCAGAATGATAGTATTCACTCTGAATTTCTTTTTGTGGAACAAATGTGTAGTTTTATGCAAAATCAATCACTGAAAAAATGGTCCCTGGTGGAAAAACTTCACGAGATTTTTTGAATTGCAAGTCTTGCCATCGAGCTCTATGGGAATGCTTGGTGTATTTGTAAATTTCTGCCTCAAACTTTCTCAAAAAGTCTATCAGAAAAATTTCGTCTTCTAGTAATTCAATTCTTTTAACACTATTTGAACCTTGAATCGATGTATTGATATAGTCATATCTCTTTCATTTCACTTTCATGTTGGACAATGATTGATCATTTATATCAATACGATATTTGTTTTGAAATTTAGTCAAATTTTCACAATCATCGCATTTTTTACCACGAGCACATTTTTTTTTGTAAAATAGTTCTTCGCTTTCTCTTTCACATAGAATTTGAGATATGAAATCACGGATAGTGGAAGGAGGAGGTGAATCCTTCCATAATGTTCTACCGAAATCAAGGAATGTGTCATAATATAACTCAAATCCCACATGATAACGACAACAACAAGTGTCGCGTACAGTGATAGGTTTTACATACCATGGTTTTTGTTGAACAAAAGCACTGAGTGAAACATGAATTTGATGATTCTCTTCTTTGAACTTGTTGAATAACTCTATTTGAGTGGTTTCCAAGAGATATTTTTCATGTTCTTCGTACTCATTTCGTGCTATTCTTCTTCGCATCACATGCCTTGCAGTTGGTGAAACACGCGAATTATTCTTCCAATATTCATATATTATTTTTTTAACATTTTCTTCAAGTCTATCTTTGTATGGTTGCCTACAAATAGCTCTCCAACAAGCGAGTTCATCATTTACATCTATTTGCAGCTGAAATTTCCGATGTTTGTGCAAAGTTTTTCGCGAGGTTCCCAGTGCTCATGCCATAGATGTTACCGAATGATTCTCTTGAGTACTTGATGAAACCATTGCCATCTGTATTCCTCTACGTACAATTGAAACATCTTTCTCTCTAGATCTCTTAATTGACTTTATAGCACTACTCATATTTTTTATCACATCTTCCTTCATTTTTTTATCTTTGGTTGATTTTCGAATACCCAATAGTGTCATAGCTTCTTTTAATTTCTTTAATGATAGGAGACCTTTCAACATTTGAGCCTGAACTGTCACCCGCTCATTTAAGAAATAATTTTCAAAAATGCAGTTAACACGATATCGTATAACATGGTCAGGTTTTTTATCTCCATATGTGTGAGTGTCAACATTTTCTAACATCTCATTATCGATATTGATTTCATCTGTACATATTCAAAAAAATAGTACATATTCAATAAATAACGAAATTAATAAATATATCTAAAATTTCAAATATTTTTCAAATTAGTTCATCAAATAAAAATTAAGCTTCACATTTTACATTTGGAAAATTTTAAATATATCAATAGATCATAATATTTACATTTACATACCTGCTTCAATTTCTGCTTAAGGTTGATTTTCTTCTTCAATATTTTGAGGAATATCTCTGTTTGTTTACATTAAACACAATATTTTTCAAACTAGTTCATCAAATAAAAATTAAGCTTTACATTTTACATTAGGAAAATTTTAAATATATCAATAGATCATAATATTTACATTTACATACCTGCTTCAATTTCTGCTTGAGGTTGATTTTCTTCTTCAATATTTTGAGGAACATCTCTGTCTGTTTACATTAAACAAAATATTTTTTAAATTAGTTCATCAAATAAAAATTAAGCTTCACATTTTACATCAGGAAAATTTTAAATATATCAATAGATCATAATATTTACATTTACATACCTGCTTCAATTTCTTCTTGAGGTTGATTTTCTTCTTCAATATTTTGAGGAATATCTCTGTCTGTTTACATTAAACAAAATATTTTTTGAATTAGTTCATCAAATAAAAATTAAGCTTCACATTTTACATTAGGAAAATTTTAAATATATCAATAGATCATAATATTTACATTTACATACCTGCTTCAATTTCTGCTTGAGGTTTATTTTCCTCTTCAATATTTGAGAGGGCTTCTAACTTTCTTTTGCGAGATTGTCTTGTCTCTTCTCTACGTTCCTCAGGGTCTCTTTTTCGATCATATTTTCTCACACAAGTTCTTCGATTTCCCATGATAATAGGGTATGAAGTTCAAAAAATTTCCTTCAAAAAATTAGACAATAACTCGATTACAAAAAATATCATAAAATATTTAATTTAAAAAAATTCAGTTTAAAGTTTTTGCAAAAAATACATACTCCAATCCAAAACACTTACTTTAAAAAATTCAAGAGAAAAATGTCTTATAAAAATGAAATGAAGCTCAAAAGATTTACTTCAACTCAAAACACGTACATACCTCCAATAAATGTCTTTTGAATGTACGTCCATGAATTTTTTTTAAGTTCAAAATAATTTTTGCCAAAATCAGGCCGCCTCCAAGAAATGTCTTCCAAAAAAATTCTTTAAACCCAAAACAATTCTTTGTAAAATCAATTTGCTTCCAAGAAATGCTCTTAAATCCAAACTTTGAAGAAAAGTTTTTGAACCCAAACCAAGATCTTTGTAAAATGATATGAAATGTGCGAAATGTGTGAAAATTGTGAATCATTTCGCGGCAATTTATATTGCCGCAAAATGTGTTTTAGTAGGGGCTCTGCAAAACTTTCCGGCCGACGGAAAGTTATACAATAGTTCGGCCGAAATTTTGATTAAAAGTTTGGCCGAACTATTAAGTCGTTAGATTTAACGAGCCTTCGGCGGAAAACATAGTTTGGCTGAACTTAGATTAAAATTTTGATCGAACTAACGCGTCACCAATTACGCAAAAACTAGGCTTTGAATATGGTTCTGCAACTTTGGACTGATTAAACTCCATGAAAGGTTGTTAATTAATTGTCGGAACCAAGACAAGCATTTTCAGAATTGAATCTACTTTCAGGAAATATAACTTTTATGGAATTTCATAAACATTTACTAATTTTAATTATTTTTCTAATAAAATGGGTGCAAACAATTTCTGAGGGTCATTGTGATTCAGTGAAATCAAAATTTTGTATCTCCCAAAATACATTGTAAAAAAAATTGAAAAATTATGGGGCATTACATTGGTCCATCGTCTCTAATGGGTAGCTTTTAGATTTTTAGTTTATAACTTATATGTTAAGAAATTTCTTGCGACGCGAAACATATCCAAAATACGCAGTTTTTCGTATTGGACCAGTTCAAAAAATTCTAGTAATTATGATATGCATCCATTGGCTTCGTAAATATGACGAAACCAAAATAGACTCTGTCTAGATTGTTGTAACACATTTTTTTTTCTCAAAAACACAAATTTTCAATGAATACAACATTGCGTCATAACATGACTTTTTATGAATCCTTTGATTGTTAAGAAACACACACTCAAAGAAACGCTAAGTTGACACATCAAATCTGCATAAATTTTTTTTCACAAAATAAGTAATAGAAAGCTAACAAATTTTCTCACAACTTTTATTTTTATCGCAAAATGAAATTCTACATAGAAAAATTGTTATAGTTTGTAGAAAGTTGAAGAACCGAAAAAAATGAAATTTTTTTCTCAAAAAAGCGCAAAAAGTGTAACCCAGCTTCACATTTTCACCCCGTTAAATTCAAATCTATCCTCTTCTTCCCTGCACTAAAGTTTGATGACCCAATCAGCTTGTTGCTCTCTTTACAATAAGTCATCTTGATATATTTAAGTAAGGTCATAGATACTTACTTGAGTAGAGTGGCTTGCAACTTCCTTGATGATGATGAAGATGAAGTCAGGAGCTTCTTCTAAGATTGAAATTTCCAATGTAGATGTTATTGGATCCTTGATGATAAAGGATATCTTCAAAAGATGATGTATTGAATTGTAAATATTTGATGGCAAAGTTTATTTTCTTGAATGAATTGATCCTTTGAATGAGATAGAAGATCCTTCTTGAAATAGCTTGAGAGTCTTCCTTGAAAATTGATTTGACATTTCAACCCAACATTTGATCTTCACTTCCTGAAATGTCTTCTTTTTCAAGTAGCCCTTGTGTTCAACACCTTAGCTCTGATACCATGTTGAGAATTTAGAGGGATTGTGATTAATTAAAATTCTCTTCTCGATAATTACGTGTGTGCTTACTTGAGTTACTTATGTCTTCTCTTCTTTAGCTTATTTAGTCTTTCATCAAGTAAATTATTGAAATACACAAGAGACAAAAATTAGGCTCCTAGAGCCAGGGAAAAAACCTCTCCCTCTTGGAGAGGGAAACCTGTAAGGAATTATTCTTATAGATATTCAAATGAAAAGTACCATGACCAAGACTCAGACCCTTGACCTAAGAATGCTTCCAAGACCTTGTCAATGCTTCTTTGTATGATCACAATGTTGATCCTTCTCTTCTACACCAACTTGCACTGACGTGCACCACCACTAGAGAACTCGGTCTCTAATTATATCTTCCTTGATTTAGTCTTCGATTGTACTTCTTCTCGTTTCACTTGGGATATATTTCTTTCCTTTTTGTGTACTGAATATGGGAAGGTAAATCACATATTTACCTCCCTTATACTCTTATATTATTATATCAGACTTTAAACCTTTAGCTTCTTTACATAGATTGGTATTCACTTCTTTAAATCAATTCAAGAAACATGTCCACACCTTATGCTTGTCCTCTGCCTTAACATACACTTATTTTAGACTTGGTCACACTGTGGAAACTCAACTATATCCACACTTGTATCCTTCCTGAAATCCACAGCTTGATCTCAGAGCAATCCACACTTATCTCCAAACTTCTTCACATTGTAATTACCTTAGAGAAGTCCACACTTGAATATGTCTGAAGACCGCACTTTATCACAGATATATCCGCACTTTAACCTTCCTGAAATTCACACCTTAAACTTCCTGAAATCCACGCCTTAGCCTTCCTGAAATCCGCACCTTAACCATTGTAAAACTTCAGAGAGAATCCACACTTTTTTTGTGTCTTCTGTGCAACATATGCAAGGGTATATATAGTTGTTCCTGCCATTTAATAAGCTGACCTATGTGACTGTTTGTAGGACGAATTTACTTGTTGTTTTATGGCTGACTTGAAGTGAAATAATTCCAGCGTTGATGGAGGTATCTTTGAGCATCGTTAAGCTTATCTTCCAGCGTTGAATGTGGTATGTATTTAAGCAATTATTTCATAGTTTTATAGCAAGGTATTGGAGCATTCATATACATGACACTTGATTATGTTTATGACCAAAATACAACCCTAGTAGACATCAATAAGAAGTCTATCTATAATAAAATCTTGTTCATGAAACCCATGAAGCAAGTACACCAAAAATATATTTTATTATCTTTGCCTTCTTCTTTACATAAATACATAATTACATAGTCAATATGAAGACTAATCCTAGTTACACTTTTCAACACCTATCAGTCTTTCATTGTAGCCCAAACTCCCTTGACAAGGTGAACAATGCCCAAAATACATACCATAAGGACCTCACTAGTTACAACAAAGTTCCCTCATTAAGACCCTAATCTCCTTATCACAAGGTTTGAAAAAATTCTTATGTTGAAGGGGCCCAAAAATATGAACTTGAACCCATCATGTACCTAGTATATCGGGGATGGAAAAGCAATAGTTTGATACATGGAAGACCTACACAATGTGTCCGAATTTTTTCCATTGGCTCACATAACTATTTGACCTATTAAGGAAAAGTGAGTCGCACAACTATTTGAAAACTCAAAAAACTAATTTTAATACATGCTTGAACACATAAATCACTACATAATCGAAATATGATCTCTTTTTGGAATATATTTAATTAGTCTCCCTCTCTCACATGTACCTCTCCCTTATATGACACTTGTTTTTAGTGCATGACCTTTGATAGCGCATCCTTGGATGTGATATAGGGATACAAACTTATTTTTAATAAGTCCACTTAATTTATTAAGTATATTAATTAGATATGTTGGACCATAATTACATCTACACATCTAGTTTAAGGCACTAGATAATTATGAATAGATATATTTTCATTTGCTGAGATTGGTTTTACGATTATTCTAGTGTTTTGATGTTACCTTTTCAACTTAACCTACGAGCACACCTTCTATAAGAGTCCTTTACTTATGGAATTCAAAAGTTAATTTCAAGTTGCATGATGATTCCTTGAACATTGGGAACATAATTGTTTGAAAACCCCACCTTATAACCACCAACTTTTTTTTGGTAGACCAACTTAGCCAACTGCAGGATGCCATGTGGTGCCTAGTAATTTGGCCATGTGGCGCTTGTGGATAAGTCCATGTCATACTGGCTCAACTATTATTGGATGTCCATGTTACTACCAAGGATGTCAATGAGATGCAACATGGAGCACCATGGAGGGTGACTCATGTCACTCCTGGATGGTGCCATGTGGCCTCTTCTGAGGGTGCCATCCGGGATTGTCCTATTTTTCTTATTTCTTCAAAACTTCAAACCTTCATAAATTTTGCATACAAAATCCGTTTGAGGGTGTGTTCGCGTTATTGGGAATATCTCATCGAGCTCTTTGCAATTTCACATGACTAATCAAATTCAGAGTATTTTTTTTAGTTTTGATGTCTCCTGGAGCCTCCTCGATCACGCTATCCTCCACATGTTCGTTGTTTCACCAATCCTTTACTCCACAACACATGCCCCTTGTTTCACACATCCTTTACTCCACAAACATCCATGGCTCCATACATTTTTTTCCGCATAGTTAAATGTGTAAACGTGTAAAATGAAAAAAAAAGTTATCTGTTGTAGTAGCTTTTGATTTCTGGATTTTTTGTGCAGTTTTTTATTTTTTATTTTTTTCTTGCTAAGTTGTGTGAGTCTTAAGACGACTACACGTTTAACCTTTGGCTTGAGAAACCACAACCCAAGGGAATCTAAGCCGTCAAAATCACTTGAAGATTGCACCTAACCTGAGCCGCACCAACCCTTAACATGGATGAATTTTTTCCCATGAAGTTTCAAATCAATAACCTTAAAATCATGGAGTGCATTAATAGCACACCCCATCACCGTTTATTTTATGCCTCGTGAGAAAAATGGCATGCAATTTTTTATTTTAAAGTTAAAATAATTTCATGTGTGTGAATTTTTTTTGGTTCTTGTTGCGCACATGCATTCCCTCTGCACACCACACATACACCTTGTTCCACGCATCCTTTACTATGAACATATCCCCAACTCCATACACTTGTTTTTATACATAGTTGAATGTCTAAAAGTTTAAAATGAAAAAATATTTTAATATATGTAATAATTTCTTATTTCCCAATTATTTGTGTAGTTTTTTTTATTTTAATGTTTTTTCCTAAATTTAAAATAATTTCATGTATGCAGAAAAACGTTTATGTTCTTTCTCGGCACACACATTCCCTCTACACAGCCATTCTCTTGCAGATATTCCTTGTTCCGCACATATTTTACTTCGTAGATATCCCCTACTCCATACACCCGTTGTTTCACATAGATGAATGTGTAAAAGTTTAAAATGAAAAAAATAACATGTAAAAGTAACAACCACCCTACGTGAAATTATTTTAACTTTAAGAAAATGATTTAAATTTAAAAAACTCCACAAATAATTGGGAAATCAAAAGATACTGTAACAATTAACATATTTTTTCATTTTAAACTTGTACTCATTGAACTATGTGGAACATTAGGTAAATGGAGTTGGTGATGTGTTCAGAGTAAAGGATGTGCAGAAAAGGAGGTATATGTGGGAGAACAAGTGTGTGAGAAGATAGCGTGAATATATAAACACGTGCTTTGGATATATCTACTATTTACTAACCTTGGATAAAGAGTGTACGAACATATGATGTTTTATGAACTTTATAAACTTAAATAAATGACATAAAAAGTTTAAAATGAAAAAGAGGTAAAATGTTTAAAATCTAATAATATAACTTAGGGACAACTAACAATGTCTACAATAATATATCCAAAAATTAGGAAAATGTTTTTAATTTACAAGAAAATGCAAATATTTAGAATTTTCTAAAAAAATTGGTAAAAGTTACAAAACGTCACAAAATCTTGGCAAAGTAATCTACATTTATGAAATTTTGGTCAACGCATTTTGAACCACCTCGTATGATTTATCATCAGTTAAAAGATGATGATGAACCACACTAGATGGTTAAAAATGTGTAAACTAAAAATTTATAAATGTGATCTTCTCAATTTTTTTTTTTTAAACAATATAAGTCACAAAAGCCTAAATTCATAGAAAGTAATTCACAACTAAGGGACTATTAATTGCGATGTAATTACTATAGTCCATCGCAGAGGCAAGGACTAACAACGATGTTGTCAATATTTGTCAATTCTTTTGAGAATACTATTATGAATCATCAATGGTTTTGAGAATATGTAGTACACTTGATAATGATGTGTGTCAAACTCAAGCTTTATGTGAGCGCTTTTGAGTATATTACGATACAATACATAATTATTATATGATATTTGCACATACATCAGATTATAATTTATTATATCCGTAGAAATTAAATTTCTGTTAAAGATTTGATAAATATTAATAGTAATTAATTTATAATAATATAAATAAAGAAATTGATGTATTTTTTAATAAAGTTATTGAATAATAAATACATATTTGTTAGAATTAAAACTTTGAATTGTGTAAAGTATATAATTTAAATGTTTAAAAAAATTAAATTCATTTATATATTCAAAAATATAATTTAAATATAAAAAAATTTATAATGCTATTAACAAAATTATATCACAAAATATTTGAAAAAAGAAAAAATATAGAACAATTAAAACACTATTAGAAAAGTAAAAGTAAACAATTTACTTAGACATCAGTAAAATTCCACTTTCAATATATTCTAATATATCACTTATACAAATTTTAGGATATATTCATCTGATCTTTTTTCCAACACAAGTTAAAATCATGGGAATTTTATGAGCGTATAATTTGAACATGGCTTCAATTGCAATTTGAAATCCCAAGGTACCTCAATTACATCCAAGTAATTAAAATATATTGAACTAATCATTTTTCCAACACAACCTAAAACAATTGGAATGGTGTGTGTAATTTGAACAACACTTTGATTGTAATTTTAAAATCTTAATAGATTAAGAGATATCAAGAGTGCATCAATTGCATATGAGTAATTAAACTTTAAAAAAATGATGTCATTCAATTTCATTTGACATTAGTTTGGTTTCATAATTTTTATTATTGAATTTTACTCTTATTTATACACATTTTCTTAAATCATATAATTATGTTGTAAGGGGTGTAATTTACCCATTGATTTGAGTGATGCATTGTCTTAACTCTTTCATCTTGTAAATTTCCATTCAATATTGCTGGCCCATTCACTTATTTGATGTGTGCTTCTTTCCCTTCTTTCTATCACTTCCTTGAACATCAAAGTTAAAACTTGATCTAGTGAATATTTTGTCATCACTGTGTCCTGTAATGGATATGTAAAGAATTAAAATGTATTTATGAAGGCATACTTACAATTTTTGCCACATTTTGTTTCTAAGCTTTTTCCCTTCTCCTTGAAGGTTCTAACAAGTTCTACAACACTTCCTTTCTTTTCTTCCTTCTTTTCTTTGGAATTCCCATCATTGAAAGCATTTTTATTAGTGAAATTTTATCAAAGAAAGAATAGTTTCTTTTGTTGTTGCTGCTTCATCTTCTATGTTTTGAGTGGTGAAATTGGAAAATCAAATCCATCATCTAACTCAAGCCATATATTAGGATTTAATTAGCAATAGATGAAGAGATGATTGGGAGAAGAATCTCTAAGCTCCTATAATGAGGAGGAGTTTAAGTGTTTTCTATTGTATAGTTCATGGAAACCATGGTTGTGGGATCACAACTCGAGAGAAAAGAAGAGAAAAGGGTTTTTCCCATGTTCTATTGGGGATGGGTAAAAAAACGTAATTTGCATTATTCAACTAATGATGAGAAGCTAATCAGGTATTTAGATGCCTACCAGAAAGAACAAGGGACAAGGGTTTACTTCTCTTATCAAGAAGAGAGAGTATGTTGTTTGTTTTGATGTCCTTTAATGTGTTGAAAATGAGAATTCTTAACATATTTTGGGAGCTTTTTTTTATCCAAAATAGTAGGTTCATTTATTTTGTACATGTAGTGTGTGACGTCCATGACGTCCACTTCAGTCACCACATTATGCATTAAAAGATGTTGAAAGTAGTTGTGCATTTGATTATTGATTTATTCAAATCTAGATCTATACGTGTGCCATTTGAGTCTCTATTTTTTGAAATACATATTGGAAACAATCCTATATATGGAAAGAAATTGGGATTTAAGACATGTGTGTCATTTGAGTCTTTATTTTTCCAATACATATTGGAAACAATCTTATATATGGAAAGAAATTGGGATTTAAGACACGGGTCACTTGAGCTTTGATTTTTAAAATTTGAGATGGGGACAATGTGGATTTTCTAAATTCAAGATGGGAACAATACATAAATAAATTTTAATGATTTGGTTCATTATTGAAAACTTATGTAACTATTTAAATTTAAAATCGCTACCATAATTGTATTTAAAAAGTTACCCTTAGTGAGCCATGTTTGAACTTTTCTTTGTTGAATTAAAAATTAAAAATAAAAGATGATTATATGATCATTGATCTAAGAAATTTCAATTGGTTGTCTCTTACCATCTTACTATTTAAAACTAAACTAATTTATGAAATCTTATCCGTTTTCAAAATTGAAATTAAAAATAAAATATAATTATGTAACCAATGGTCTAAAAAAATTCAATTGATTCTCTTACCATCTTACTATTTAGAACTAAACTTATTTATGAAATCTTATCCCTTTTCAAAATTGTTGATTGTGTTGACTATGTTTTTTTACAATTTAATGCACTTGTGCTTATTTGGTTATTTAGCTTCTTACTACTAATCTATATATATTTCCCATATTATGTATATTTTGATAAATAAAAGTTTTCTTGGGCATTGTGAAGTTGAATTAGGATATAGGGGTTAGTTTTAGGGTTTCAGAGTTCTAAAATTCCTTTTTGTGCATTTTCTTGAGGCATATAGTCCCGATTCATGAAATCTCTATTTGGCACAATGCTTTTGATACCAATTAATTCTAGTTGAGTAGCATGCTTAAGGAATTCATTTTTCATCTAAGTATTTTCCTTTTGAACTTCCTAAAATAACTTTAAAATTATAACAAAAACTATTTATGAAGGATCAAGACATATGGAGTAAAATTAAAATTAATGCTTCATGTTTTTCCATTAGTTAATGGAAATACCAAATGGTTTGTTCTTGGTATTTGCAATAAAAACATGGTTATTTTTACAACTCTTAAGCTCGGTATTTGCATTAAGCTCGGTATTTGCATTAGAAACATTGTTACTTCTACAAGTATGAAGCTCTCTAGGACTTAATATGTTGCCTCTGTGCTAAAGAGTGCATTATTTTTATAGGAGAATTATGCATTTGACAATCCATCCCTCCATAATGAGTGTATGCTTATAGGACACGTTACCGTATTGTTAATGTGTCTTCATTTCAAATGATAGCCATCAAGATACCTACCAAAACTTGTATTCATTTTTTAGTATTGTAGTTTCTTTGGTTTTAGGGTCTATGATGTTGCAAATAGTTGCATTTATGTTTTATTTATTTAGCCACGGTTGGTTTGATAGAAAGCAATTAAACCATTTAAAAATACTTACATTTTTTTCATTTGTTGCCTTTGTATGAGAGTAATAATTATTATCCAAATTAGACCACTCAAACAGGTTTACATTTTCATTTTTTTCATTTGTTGCCATTGTATTAGAGTACATTTTAATTATCGGCCCATGTTTAGATGTGTTTTATAGTTCACTTAATCTCTTTATTTTTAAGGATTTCATTATCATAATATGACTACTTGTTAAATGTAAACTATCTTAAACTAATCTATTTTTAACTTCCTATTTTAGTTGTTAAAAATCTTTGGAGTCCTTTTTACTCATAAAATTCCTATGTTATTGATCCTTCATATCTAAGTCTATGTATAGGGATTCTCCTTGCACCATTTGCAACTTGTTTATCTTTTGTTAGTGTTATTCTTCAATTCATCAATATTATTCTTCCTTAACAAGATTTATAATAATGTTAGTTCCTTTCAATTTTTTTATTGGTTTTTTTGTGCAAGTTCAATTTATAGTTCTTAGTTTTGTGTATTTTAGTGTATCATATTCTCAAAAATATATTCTTGTCAAAAGCTTATAGCTTCCTACTTGAGACATCTAATGACATTTTAATTGATGGCTTATGTATTTTATTGTATCATATTCTTGTTAAAAGCCTATAGCTTCTTAATTGAGACATCTAATGACATTTTAATTGATGGCTTGGGTAAGATGTGAGCACTATCGTCACAAAATAATAGAGTTAATGGCTTGTGTATTTTATTGTATCATATTCTCAAAATATATTCTTGTCAAAATCCTATAGCTTCCTAATTGAGACATCTAATGACATTTTAATTGATGGCTTGGGTAAGTTGTGAGCAATATTGTTACAAAATAATAAAGTTAAACTACATGATGAGGCAGAGTCATTTGATACTTGACAATTTTTATGCTCTTAATTTTTTCATTTAAGAGGTTGGACTCTAAAAAGGGAATATTTCATCAAAACATAGATGGATATATTTAACCTTTCTTACTTTTGATAAATATGATTTTAAGATAGATATATGTCACTCACTTTCAAGTTCTTTTCTTTTTAACTTATGTATCCCATTAATATTAATTGGATCTCTTTTCTTTGAAAATATAAATTTATTAATATATTATTTATTTCAATTTTATCTTTATGTTTTAGATCTCAATTTTTTTTACATTGGTTATTAATCAATATAGATCCATCTTAAATTTATATCTACCAAGCTTGAGAGAGATCAAATAACTGGACATGTAAACTTATTTTTGAGTGCAAAAGTTGATGAAAGTTTTGCACCTAACTCCTCTTAGCTTTTAGTAGATCAAGAGTTAAATAGATTTAGGTTGGTTTTAAGAAAAACACCAATAAATTGTTTTAACTAAAAAAAAAATTATCATTTTATATAATACATCAATAGTTTACATTGAAATATTTTATTTATGATTCAGAATCTCTTTATTAAAATGTTAATACATGCACCCTCATATTTTAAGGTAATATCTCTCTATATATGTTAACATGTTTTACTAAAATGTATATTGAAATATTTGATTTAGATGGACATTGATTTTTTTTGTTATTAATATATTTTTGTTTTAAACATTACATGTCAAGTGAAAATAGAATGACTTAAACACCATTTTCCAACTAGATACTACAGAGTGAAGAAATTACATATCTTCTATATACTAAAAATTATATAATGTTCATGTAAAATTAAACTAGAAAGTAAAATATTTTATTTATAATCAATATTTACTTTTTTGTTATTATTATTTTTAATTGGTTAATGTAAGTATTATTTTATTATCTTATATTTAATGTTAGATGACAATGTTTCTTTTATATTGAACTATAAAAGGTTTTCATCTCAATACTCTTTATTATTATACCAGAAAGTGATTATATTGTAATTCATTTTAGTAAAAAAAAAAAAAAAATATTTCTAAACTCTATAAAATTAAATACTATTTTTTTTTGGGAAATTTAAAATTAATTTTAAAATTTTAAAAATATAAAGTTCAAATTTACTAAAATTTAGTAGATGTACCTAATTAAATTTAAAATAAATTTTAAAAATTTAAAAATAAAAAAATCTCTAATCACCAAATATTTTCATAAATTAATTATTCAAAAAAAAAAAAAGTATAAATTAAACTATGCAAAATGCCAAAATCTCTCAAATTCATTAATCTATTTTGAAAAAACCTATCCTTAATTTTAAAGAGATTTTTTATTACACTATTGATTAGGTAGTTATCCAATCTCTTAACTAATATTTAATGAATACATATATTAACAATAACTGGTGGAGACCCTCAATTTTTATTACAACTCTTTGTGATGATGATGATGGTTAACGTCCACTCAGACCAATATTTGGTCTATCGGACCTAAAGAAAAGAGTTATTTAGTTTGATTTAAGATTTTATTCCTATGCTCAAAAAACTTGGAGAGAAGCCTCCCGAGCTCACTATAATTTTGACATCTTAAAAGGCTAGGAAGGTCAGTATGGTAACAAAGATTATGAAATTGAGCTCTAATGTGGTTGTACTCAGGGCACTCTAAGAGGAAGTGATTTTCATCCTCGATGTTCATATTCTCACAGAGATGGTAGATCCTTTCCATCCATGGTGTTTTAGGAACTGTCCAACGACCTGTTTCAAGATGGAGCTCATGAGAGTTCGTTCTAATCTTGGCTATATTAATTTTCTTCTTTGAGCTAGTTAAAACAGAGAGATACTTTTGATCTTCTAGGGTGGCGTTGATGACCTCCTTATAATAACTTAATTTTCTTTTAGTTGCTAGATCTTTCTCACACCACATTTTTTCTTTGAACTTAGAAGTAACAATTTTTTTAATGTTATTAATTTTTTGCAATGCAACATTCTCGTCGATCTCCCAATGGCTTAACCGGGCCCTAGTGTCTCTATACCAACCTCGTTTAAGCCTTAGGTGGTTTTCGCTGGAATTTAAAGCTATCTTAGGAAGTCTATGGTCTTCTATGCTATTAAGCTTGTGCTTGTACAACAGAAGCTTAGTCATAGCTAGGCTCTCGATAGGGGAAAGACCCACTTCTATAAGGAGAATAGGATAGGGTGTATTTCTTTTAATTTTAAGGTTATAAGTTATAAAACGCTTCTGGATTTGCTCAATATTTCTCCAGGATTCTCTAGAGATGCTGTAACCCCAAACCTCACATCCATATAAGATAACAGGAGTGACTAAAGTTTCAAAGAGGAACTTCTTTCTATCCCACATTACGAGGTTTGTCGTTTTACAATTATTTTCAAGACCAAAATAAGCTTTCCACCCCCCATTTATCCTTTTCTGAATGCTATAGTTCTAGTTGAGCTTGTGATGAATATCAATTCCTAGGTACTTGTAAGAAAACACTTCCTCCAAGTTATTATTATCATACATAAAATTAGCGTAAGTGTCCTTCTTGGATTTGATAATCATAACTTTTGTTTTGTCAGTGTTAATAGACATACCCATGGTAGAGTAGAAATCCTTAAGAAGTCTAAGTTGCTTATCAAGATCAGATGGGCACCTTGCGAGAAGAACAATATCGTTAGCATAGAGAAGAAGGATGATGACTATCCCAGCTAAGATCGTGCTAGCACATCCTGCTTCCTCTAAACAACCTTCTAGCTTGTCGATGTAAATGCAAAATAGGGTAGGGGAGAGGGGGAAACCTTGTTTAATTCTGATATTACACTCAATATATTTCGACCACCCCTCATTGCTCTTTAACTTGGAAATTACATTCTCGTATAACCTTATAGCGGCCGCTCTTAGCTCGAAAGGAACATTTAGCTCTTCTAATCTATTCCATAGGTTGTTTCTAGGAACTGTACCGAAATCCTTTCTAAAGTCCACAAAGCAAAAAAAAAGATTGGATTTATCATTGCGGCATTCCTCCACAATGATCCGAAGCGTAACAAGGTGGTCCGTTGTTGAGTGCTGCCTTCTAAAACCCGCTTGGCCTTTAGCCCGCTTACCTTCACTTTCAAGCCAAATGCTCAACTTCTTTTCCAAAATAATACCATATAACTTGGCTAAGAGAGGGCTGATCATAATTGTCCAATAATTAGAGGGGTTATTTGTATCCACACTTTTAAAAATAGGGATAATGAGGCTCTGAGTCCAAGGTTTAGGGAACCCTTACTTGACTGCTTGGTTGAAAAGCTTGTGGATGTGGGGGATGAGGACAAGACCTCCAATTTTTAAGATTTCCGCTTGGTAACCTTCAATGTCTTTAGCTTTCCCATTTGCCAGGCGTTTAACCCCAAAATCAATGTCTTCTAATGAGAAAACTTCTTTCGTTGTGAGCAGGGTTTCAAAATCCTTGGCATTTGGAGAGTCATAAATCTTTTTAAGATAGGAATTCCAGTCGTATAAAGAAATTTTGTTATTATCCTTAGTTTTCCTAGTTAGAATCTGCCTCCATAATTTCTTAGGAGCCACCTTAGAGAGGTGTAAGAGATTCTCTTGTATTTTACGAATATATTTCCTTTTTTCCGTTTTAGTTAGGGCTTTGTAGATTTTTATCTTGTCAATTTTGAGAGATTCATCAACAGCTTTCTTAATTTCTCTCCTCGCACTTTTACAATCTTTGTCATACCATGCGTTGGTTTTTCTATTTATTTTATTACTTGAGACTTCAATTGAGAACTTGTTAATAGAATATGAGAGGGTTGTAGTAAAATTATGATATAGGTCATCTATGTTGTCTATACTAGATAAGGAAGAAAATTAGTTTTTAATTCATTTAGAAAGAGATAATTTTTATTTCTATCAAATATTAAGTTATTTTGACTATAAGGATTATCTTCTATGGGATCTCTATGCATGACAAAATTAAGAGTTATGAGTAAAGGCATATGTTCAAAGTGAGGCTCGTGGTCGTCTAAGATGTCAAAATTTATTATTTCGTTGTATAAAGGGAGATCGGAAATAACATAGTCTACCACGCTGCTGCCAAGCCCATGGATGCAAGTCATCTGGCTAGAATTGGGCCACTTCTTTAGACCGTTGCATATTATGAGATCCTGAGCACTATAAAGCTTGACTAGCTTCGACCCAAACAAATTATCTCCAAGGTCTTCAGAGCTCCTTTTGTACCGGCTAGCCAGACTAAGGTCTTCGTCTAACCAAAGAGGATTGGGGTTGGAATGATTGCTTAGAAGAATAGCTTGGTTGCTTGATGTTCGAGCATTAAAGTCACCCACTAAAAGGATATTACCTTCATTTCTTAGGCTAGAAATATCATTCTCTAAACCATTGTAAGGATTATTTTTATCTAGATTATTTTTCTTATAGAAGTTAAAATTAATGGGGGAAAAATAATAGATTGCTATGTAGGTCTTTTTATCATTAATATCAGTAATCTCAATCCAACTATATTGGTTGTAAGGGTCATTTTTATAAATCCTAGCATGGGGGGAGATGTTCTTCTTAATGTAGCAAGCTATGCCCCTAATGCCTCTACGGGAGGATCACTTGTTCCAGGTAGACCATAGTGCAAAGCCATCTATGTTAGGGACCTTAGATTCTTCGTGCTCCCAAGTTTCAACAAGAAAAATAATATCAACATCATTTGAGATCCAACTTAGCTTGGGGCCTTTGTTCCATGGAAAGCCTCGACAGTTCCAAGAAAGAATTCGAAGCATGTTGAAATGCTATTTATTACTATCTTTTTGGTTTTTATCTTGAATAACAGATTTTCTATTTCTGATTATTGCCCATTTTCCTTCCTTCCTAGCTTCTTTTACCTTTCAAACCTCCTTTCTTAATTCTGCTTGATCTTCTAGAATGAGATCTTCCTTTATAAATATTCCTGTTTCTTTTAGACTTGAGGTTTTACTAAGTATGTCATATTTATAGTCAGTAGAGCTCACCTTTATTCGGATCAACCTTCCTTTATTCTCAATTAATTTCGCTAACCTTGTTGCTTCTGTGAGACACGTGGTTTCAATTTGTAATATATTATGTAATTATGTCTGGGCTATGGCTAAAGTATCCTCGTTTACCTCCTCTTTCAAACCGAAGATTATAAGGTTCAAGGCCCTTTTGTTACGCTCATGGTCTAATTCGATCAATTTTTTCATTTCATCTTTAATTGGTTTGATATCTAATTTACTTGCCCCACTATTTAGGGTGAGACTGTTTTTAACTTATTCACCTTACATCCGAAATTTTCAGTGATAGACTTAAATTTAAGTACAGTGTAGTTAGATATAGAAGAAGAATAAGAAGAATTTATTTTAAAGTTTACGAAGCTAAAGATAGCTTATAAGACATATAGTTTTTCTATATAGTTCTTGTATTTTCTTGTGAAGTTTCACAATAAACTCAGTTTCTAGACAAAGTCCTAACTTGATAGATTATCTCAAGAGCTAGCTACCAAAATATCTACATAATTTTCCCTTTGGTTGAAAGCTTCACTTTCGAAAATGAAATGTTTTATATGTTGATATACAATTTTTAAAAAGTAACTATAAATGTTGTTGGTTTATAGCATTTGTAAATTTTTTTATTATTTTTGTTGTTCATTTAAACTTTAAACTTTTATGTGTTTTAAGAAAAGAAACATTTTAGTTTTTGAAATATTATTTTTTATTTAAATAAATCAAAATGAGAATCCCAAATAAATATATAAAATTCAAATATAAAAATTATTATGATATTATTTAAATATAAATATGAGAACATTAATTTAATTATAAAACGTTTTTAAAGAAATGATATTTATCCTTGAAATTTTTATTTATAAAAAAAAAAATTAAAATTGTTATTTAATGGTGTATTATATAATTCTACAGGATACATATACTTTATTGATTATTGTATTTACATATAGAAAATCATTCTCTTCTTTTTTCTATTTTTTTTTTTTTTTTTTTTTTTCAGAAAGAAAAAAACTAGTTCATATGTCAAACATTACATCCTCATCTGAATAGATAAGAAAATCTCAATCCATTTTGCCATGATATTTAAAGGATAGCTTCTAAGGAAGAAAGAAGTCACAACAAAAACCATGACGGAATCACAAATTTCTGGGAGCAAAAAGCCACCCCATTCAAAATTTGGAGTCCATATATGGAAATCATCCAATCCAAACCCAACAGATGAGAAGGTTGAACAAATTCAGAATGATGGCTGATGTATATGAAAATATGTAAGCTGGCTCTCTTGATAGTTGCAAATTCAGGCTCGCTTGATGTGTCACCTATGAAGCATCTGGGGATTATAGCAACAGATAGTGTGAACATAATGTAAATAGGCTCCAATACAATGA
This sequence comes from Pinus albicaulis, assembly GCA_034641835.2. Taxonomy (NCBI): domain Eukaryota; kingdom Viridiplantae; phylum Streptophyta; class Pinopsida; order Pinales; family Pinaceae; genus Pinus; species Pinus albicaulis. Next base: position 938,391,794 of record CM076574.1, read on the forward strand.
GTGCATTGGCGTATATATGCAGGCTCGCTTGAGATGATATATTTGAAACCCGGCTCGCTTGAAAATCAAGTTAACAGGCTCGCTTGAACTGTGAAATAGTATCTCATTCATAATTCCAGACTATGTCTACAGTCATGTACCTATGAACAATGTATGAAGATAGCAGTAAAGAGTGGTAAATCACTGTAGATGGGATATAAAATAGCGTCGGCTCGCTTGAATGATTCCAATGTCTGGCTCGCTTGATGTGTGAATAGATGTATCAGATTTGCAGTTGAAAGGAGAATTGATGTCAGTTAGATGATAAAAATATATTTAGCAGGCTTGCTTGATAACTTCATTTTCCGGTTTGCCTAATGCCGCTGCTATGAATAGATGTGAATAAAAGGAACACTATGCATGTGAACCAAAGTAACAAAAATCGCGATGTTATCGCGATTTTTTCAAAAAATCGCGAGTTTTTCAAGCGGCCGATTTAATCGGCGATTTTTTGGACGATTTTTTGAAAAAATCGTCATCGCGATAAAATCGCGAGTCGATTGGTAAAAATCGTGGCAGCGTTGGACAGCGGCATTATAATGCGATTTTTGGTTTTTTATTTGTCATTTTTAGTTGGACAGAGTTGTTTATGAGAGCCAAGGAGGGAAGGAGAAGAGCCAAGGAGGGAAGGAGGAGATTTACAAGCCCAAGATTGGACAAAAGTGAAGAATTTCTTGCAATCCAAGCGAACAAAAATCTTATTTGGACCAAGTGTTTCCGGCAAAACGTTTTTCCAGGTATGGGCATCAAGTTTGACCCATTTTTTTTTGTTTTTTTCTTGTTCTTCCATGGGTTTCTATTACCCATGTATTTTTCATCATTTGTGATTGAATTTGGTTGTGTTTTTTTTTGTTTGTTTTTGTTTTATTGAGAGGAGAGGGTTTATTTTGGTCAAAAATGCAAAAAATTGTTTGTTAAATTTTGTTTTTTATATTTCTTCTTGTGCTCTTAGCTTCTTCCCATTATTTTTTCTTGTGTTTCAACATGTATTTTTTCCAATTATTTTTGGATTGAGTTGAGGGTTTTTTTTTTGTGAAAAAAATCAAAATGTTGTATGTAAAATTGTAATTTTTTTTATTTTATTTTTTAACTGGCAATTTTTCTTGTGCCCTAGGTTCAAATTTCAACATTCAAAGTTCAAACTTCAAAGTTTCCAACATGCCAAGGAAATTAGATCCTTTATGGGAATTTGGTGAACCTGATGGGAGTTTTGACCGATCAAACTTGTCTTGCAAATTATGTGATCAACACATGACAGGGGGGGTATACAGGTTGAAATACCACTTGGCACAAATTCCTGGGCATGAAGTAGGCCCTTGCAAAAACACCAATCCAGAAATAATCAAAAGAGCCATGAACTCATTGGGAGAAATAGAAACCACTAAACTCAGCAAAGCAGCTCTGAAAAGTCAAATATCAGGGTTTGTAGTTGAGCGTGAGAGTGGTAGTGGCTCTTCAGCATCAGCCTCTTCTACAGGCAGCCCCGTCGCTGCTGCCTCATTTTTTGTTCCTAGAACCACTCCCAGGGCACAGCCATCTATCTCCTCCTTTCTTAAAAGAAAGGAGAAGGAAGAAGCTGATAAGTTGTTGGGCAAACTGTTTCTTTGGAGTGATATTCCTTTCAGTGTTGCCAGGACCAATCCATTTTATCAGTCTGCGATTGATGCTATCGCTGTTGTTGGCCTAGGATACAAAGCCCCTTCAGAGAATGACCTTAAAGGGCGCATTCTGCAAAATGAGAAAGCTGACTGCACCAAGAGATTGGAAGAGTTAAGGGCATCATGGGAAATCACAGGATGCACTGTGATGTCAGATGGTTGGACTGATCAAAGGGGTAGGACCCTTATTAACTTCTTGGTCAATTGTCCCAAAGGGACAATGTTTATGAAATCTGTTGATGCATCTGCACATGTGAAAGATGCAAGATTATTATGTGATTTATTAGATGTGTTCATTACGGAGGTTGGGCCCCAAAATGTTGTCCAAATCATAACGGACAACGCTACAAACTATGTTTCTGCTGGAAAGATGCTTATGGAGAGGTATCCGAGCATATTTTGGACACCTTGTGCGGCACATTGCCTTGATTTGATGTTGGAGGACATCGGAAAGCTTGATTTTGTCAGTGATATTGTAGAATCATCAAAGAGAATCACAAAATTTATATATAACCATGGATCTGTGCTTCATTTGATGAAGACATTCACCAACAATAAGGAGTTGGTGCGGCCTGCTATTACACGATTTGCCACTACTTTCATCTCTCTTCAATCCCTCTTGAATTCTAAGTGGGAATTGAAGAGAATGTTTGTTTCAGATGAGTGGCGTGCTTTGACTATCAGCGGCAAATCAGAGGGACAGGCCATCTGCAGGTTGGTGTCATATCAGGAAAGTTTCTGGGCTGGAGTGGAAGAGGTGTGCAGCATTAGTGAACCTTTGGTAAAGGTTCTTAGATTGGTGGATGGAGAGAAGCCCACAATGGGCTACTTGTATGAGGCCATGGATAGGGCCAAAGAAGTTGTTCGCAGCTATTATGATGATAAGGGTGATGATGGGTTTCAGAGACAACTTCTTTTATGGGAAGTGATTGATGATCGATGGAACAACACACTCCATCGTCCCATTCATGCCGCAGGGCTCTTCCTGAACCCCGCATTTGCTTATTCATGTGGTTTTCTATTTGATGCTGAGGTCATGGATGGCTTTTTCATTTGTGTTCAGAAGATGGTGCCAACTCCATCAGAACGTTCAGAGATATCCAAAGAGATGGAGGTATACAGAATGGCAGGTGGCACCTTGAGCTTCGACATGGTAGTCCAGGATAGGACTGTTAAAATGCCAGGTAAGATTTTCATTATTTTAAAAAATTTCTTATGTTTGTAACTTTATCAGTTTATCTTATTTGTTGTAACTTGTAACTTGTAGATGCATGGTGGAGGAGCTACGGTGGCAGATTACCAAAACTCCAAAAACTTGCCATTAGAATACTCAGCCAAACATGTAGCGCTTCAGGATGCGAGCGCAATTGGAGTGTATTTGAAAAAATACACTCCAAAAGGCGCAACAGGTAAAAAACTTAACATATCTCAACTGATTTTTTGAATTCATTAAATATTTTTTTTTAAATATTTAATTTATTAATTTATGACCCTTGTACAGGTTGGAGGGTCAGCGGCTCAATGACATGGTTTACGTTTACTACAATCTTAGATTGTGGGTGAGACAACTTGAGAGGACCCCTGATATAGAGGCCATCTCTTTAGATGCGATTGACACCACTGCTGAATGGAGGGTTGAGGCTGAGAGGCCTGTCATGGAGTCAGCCCCTGATTGGATAGAGCAGGAGGTAGTGGAGGGGGAGGACGAGGAGGAGGACGAGGAGGAGCAGCAGCAGCAAGAGGAGGAGGAGGAGCAGGAGGAGGAGGTGACACCACCTACCACTACTACCGGTAGAGGACGTGGTCTGCCTCTTTTAGCTCCTAGTGGTTCAGGTTCCCGTTCCGGTTCTGGTGCTTCATTTTTTTCTTCTAGAGCACGACAGAGCCCATTGCCAGTCCCGCCAGCTTCTTCATCTAGAGAGAAAGGCAAAGCTGTTGTATTTTATCGCAAGAGGGGCAGAGGAAATCAATAGTATAGGACCATAGGTTTTATGGTGCATTGACATTCCTTTGTATATGACATTATGACTCATGATATGAGATACATTATTATATTTTTTGTTGATATTTTGAGGCTGAGTTGACTCTTGAGACTCAGGACTTAGTATTCAGAACAGGTTTCAGTTTTATGTGTGATGTAGCACTAGACATGATATTACACATCTTATATATTAGTTTTTTTTTCATATTTATGTGTCAATACATTTATTTTATGCTGTAGATGCTTTATATATTAAAAAAATTGAAAAAAAATGAATATTTTTGTATGTGCCGATTTTTTCCCGATTTTTCCGATTTTTTCCCCTCGGCGATTTTATCCCGATCGCGATTTTTGTTACTTTGATGTGAACACATAAAGAGCCGGCTCCTTTAGTAATATAGATATATAATGCCGATTCATATGGGTTGAGAATACATAAAACCCGAGTCAATTGTCAAATAATTTGATCAGCCTCGCTTGAGAACAGTAATTTGAACAGGCTTGCTTGTGTGAAGAGCAGAGTGTGTTTGAACATGGAAAGGAAAAACCAAAAACAGTATATAGAGTTAGCAACAAAATTACCAGAAAGTTTGAATTATAAAAAATTACTGGAGGAAAGCTCCATATGCGAAGTCAGAGTATTATGGCATCAGAATTGCAGATTCCCAGATTTGTGACCCATCCTTGAAGTGAACCACCTGTATAATCCCAAAAACTGAATTTAGACTTTATTCTTATATAAACTGAATTTACAACAAATGAGTTCAACATATGGATATTTTAGACTTTCCTTTCTTTTTTATTTTCTCTAATAGCCAATTATTGTATGGGTTTTGGTGGTTGGTTTTTGAAATTTTATGATTAAAAACTGATTTTATCTTCTTCTTCTTTTTTACATAATTTAAGTAACTTCTAGAGGTTATATTATAATTGTAAATTTGTTATAATTAATTAGTGTCTGAAATTTCTTTTATGATAGACATTTTCATAAAATAAAAAATACAAAAATATATTAAAATATAATTATAAATATAGATAATTTTTCACATAATTGTAGTATTTTTTTTTATGTTAATTACAATAACTTGGATTATTAATTATTTTTTAGATAACAACATGTACTAAGTGAAGCGAGCATATTGCACTTGTTACTTTATTAATTTATTATTAATATTCTTCTAATGATCCAGGAATATTAAAGATGTATACAACAGAAATAAACCATATAATAAATCCAGCATAAACAAAACATTATGATGTTCTAAAGATGTGGTCCAATAGTAAATGCTTAAAATTAATCTCAAAATCTTGTAGTCCAATCTTAAACAAAACTACATTAGTTGCTCCAAAGTACTAAGATTTCCCCAATTGAAAAAAAAAAAAAAACATTATAATCCAAAAAATATATGCTAACATATTAATAATGGTAATTACTGGTCTCCAGTTATATCAAATCTTCTGTAAGATAATGGCATCATGCAGTTTCTCAGCCCACCATTTAAAGAAACTACTTGTGGTTATGGAATTTTTGGTGAAAATATCTTGACAAGAATTGTAAATGCGTTTTTGCTCGGCCAAAGGGAGGGTTTCCCCTACGCCGATAATACCGATCTCTAATGTCTTTAATTTCTTATCACAACGATGATAGTCGATCCGATTCAGGACGAGTTTGACCATTATATCAGTCCAATTGGTAAGAAAATCGACACGGAATGACATTGGAGTAATTATCTTTCTATTTACCATAGCCTTCAAAATCTGATAAATTAAAATGGTAATCATCTCCCGCACAGTATAGAGATTTTGTATCGCTGCATCAGCTACTGCATTACGAAGGTCGGAATCTTCACAAAACTCTTTGACCACAGCTGTGAACAATTTTGCATCGCAACGCCGAATGACGCCCAGTAGCCAAGACAACTTAGAACAAGCCGCATCCATACACAGATCATCAGATATAGACTTCTTAATATCTTTAACACAGTTCAAAATGGCATATCTGCACGCATCTTTAATAGCTGGTGACGTATTTAACTTAAGGTAGTCAAATATATGTTGCTCTGCAGTGTTGCGAAACTCTGATGATCCATAGTAAGCCCTCTGCAACAACTGTGGTAGAGACTCCTTTACGATCTTTATATCCTCGCAATCTGACTTGCTTTGGCTCATATCAAGTCTGGCAGCTAAATCAGGCAATACATTTATGTTCAACGATGACAACAGGATGCGAAGCTTGGCTTCTTGCTCAGGGCTCCAATGTACAGTAGCTAAATATCGCATACATGACTCCGTAAAATCACGTAACATTACTTCGGAAGCAACTGGTAAAATAGCCAATTCTTCATCTACATTGCAGAAATTAAAGCTTTCGTGTATATCATAAGAATACATGAGCTGAATGCATTTGATGTAACTCTCTGGATTGTAAGAACATGTTACCTTCATTTCAAATAGCTGCTTAACCGAAGAGCCGTTTAATTGGGAAAGCTTGGTTTCAAAAAATTCAGCCTTCTTCAACACTTGAGAATGAAGTAAAAGAAGATTTCCGGGATACTTGATGAGTGTGGTTGAATCGAATAAATATAATCTTACGTCGGCCGTATTGTTGTCTCCAAACCCTAGCGGCTGGTTGTTACCCATTGCTTCCTGCTGCAAATACAATACAATACAATGACACTTTGGCCTCAATATCTTTGCAAGCGAGTATGCAGTGTATTACGATCTTTGTGATATATATTTTCTGTGAATAAACACCGTCCAACAAACTCTCTGTCGGTGGCTTATCTATTTCATTAAATGTTGATAAAATCACAGATTTTTTCGCGATTCCCGGAGAATTTTTCAACCATCCTAAAAAAATAAGCAATTTTTGCCTTTGCTCATTTTTTCCAATTTTTCATTGAATTTTACCGATTTTTCTGCCTAGAATTTTTTTTAAGCGTTGCAGATATTTTCAATCCTTTAAATCAGTGACATGAAGTAAACCACTGCATCATCGTAATTTCTTCTTAACATTGATTCTTTGTCGCATTAAGTAAAGCCACTTGCATCTTAATTTCTAGTGAACATTGATTTATCAAACCAATGACACAAAGTTGATAATGACCGCATTAAAGATACATGTGTCCTACTTCCTACAATAGTGATGTCCAATCAACATGGTGATTAGATTATCACATCGAAAAAAGTGTTGAAAAAACGGCATGGTAAAAAAAGGGAAGGTTTAGATGTTGTAATATATGAAAATTTTAGAACAAACAATGGAGAGAGTAATACTCTCCTTTTTAACACAGAGAAAATAAAAATTTCACTCACAGGGGACAGAGTTTTCACTCTAAAACTATTTCATTAATCTTCAAAAAACAAATTGTTACAAAATCTAGACTGCATCAAACGCAGTGCCCAAACAGATTTCACTGTCTCACTGTTTGTTACAAAAAGAACACACTTCGTCTCTTAAAATAACACTGCTGTGTTTTTTCTTCTTCGCACTGCTGTGCTTTCAAAATTAAAACATAACATAGGCTCTCAGGCCTTTTCAACTATTTATATGCTGCGCATATAATAACAATAAAAACTATATAAAAACTTAAACAACAGACCTATGATAAGAGTATCGGGTCCCACTTTACATTTCCCGCATGTGCAAAATAATATATATGTTAAAACATACATATTACAAAACTTTTAAATTGTTTTGTCGCGCGATATAAAACCATAACAAAACATAATAAAACAAAACATTAAACCTTTGTAAATCTCCGCTCACTGGACTTCAAACGAAATTGAACCAAAATACATCGAGCCATTTCGTGTCACAAACTAGTATGACGTCACCCTAGGATTTGTGCGCGCGATGAAAATTTAAATCTTCCATATAAAATTCTTCGGGTCCGAAATGGCCCTGCTGACGCAAGCGCCATTTGTAACGCAAAAGCATTATCAAAACCGCTGTATAACTATATCGGGTCCAGACATAAAACAAAACACACGGACCAAATGAAAATTTCCAATGTCGATCATAAACCGGACGCGATGGCCAATAATAAACTCCTCTGCATAATAGTGGATCGGGTTCGTCATTCATATCACTGTTCAATCGGGCCAAAAACTAAAGCGCTCCCGATTCGATGAAGAATCAGACGCGATGAACCAAAGATTAACTACAACCTATTGTATGGGTCGGGTCCAGACTTATATGTAATACAATCGGGCCATAATATAATAAGGCTGTGTATTATATGTGAACCGTTCCAATTGGGGAACTCACCACATCAACAAGACACTTGTGCTGTGGGGACCACTTGGTTTAAAATAAAACGCCCGCGCATAAACAAAATATCTCTATGACTGTGTTAAAAAATAAAAGTATTATGTTTTACCCAAAATAGAGACTTTTCCCGAACAAATAAAAAGACTCTGTTTTTTCAAATACAGGATTGTGCCGATCAAACGAAAAACTGAACCTAACTGTTCATCTCTTTTGGAAAGCGGCTGGAGGACAAAAAACTGGAAATTAAAAATGGAAAGCGGCTCTGCACAGCCACTGTTGAAAGTAACATTTCAACACTCCCCTTTACTTTCAACTGCTGGGTTATCAGTCATACCCAGGCATTTTCTCAAAAATTCAAAACTCTTCTGCCCCAATGGCTTGGTCAGAATGTCTGCAAACTGCTCCTGAGTTCTGCAGTGTTCCAAAACAATTTCTCCATTGTTTTCCAATTCCGTGATGTAATGAAATTTTGTGTCAATGTGTTTCGTTCTCTTGTGAAACACAGAATTCTTAGATAATGCAATAGCTGAGCTATTGTCACAAAAAATCATTGTTCCTTTTGCCTGCTCTTGGCACAAACTTCTTAGCATCCTCCTCATCCAAATTGCTTGACACGCTGCTATTGTAGCTGCCACATATTCTGCCTCTGCTGTAGAAAACGCTACAATGGGCTGTTTTTTAGAAGCCCATGAAATGGCTCCTGAACCCATGTGAAAAACATAACTGGAAGTGCTCTTCCGATTATCTACACTTCCAACCCAATCACTGTCAGTGTATCCTATTAAATCTGAACATTTTGAAGCAGTATATAAAATACCAAACCTTTTAGTACCTTTAACATACCTCATAATTCTCTTCATCGCCTGCCAATGTGCATCCTTTGGCTTCTCCATGAATATGGAAATCAAACTAACAGCATGCATTATATCGAGCCTAGTTGCAGTCAAATACATGAGGTTGCCAACTATGCTCTTGTACAAGCTAGGATCAAAATCCTTGCTGTTGTCCTCTCTGCTGAGTTTTAATCCCATCATCGTGGGAGTGATTGCTTCTTTGCTTTCCTGCATATTAAATCTTTCCAGCACTTCATTAACATATTTTGCTTGTGAGATAAAAATCCCATTTTCATCTTGTTCTACTTCTATTCCTAAGAAGTATCTCAACAAACCCATGTCAGTCATTTCAAATTCTTCTTTCATGACTGTTTTAAAATTTTCAATAAGGTAATCATCATTACCTGTGAAAATAACCTCATCAACATATAAAACTACAATCAACATTTTACCATCATTTTCTTTGATGTAGAGGGTGAGTTCTCCCTCACACTTTTCAAATCCATTTTCCAGTAGATAGAAATCGATCCTACTGTACCACACTCTTGGCGCTTGCTTTAGCCCACAAAGAGCTTTCTTCAACTTGCACACTTTGTGCTCTTGGCCTTTCTTTTCATAGCTGAGAGGTTGTTCAATGTAAACATCTTCCATTAACACTCCATTTAGGAATTTTGACTTCACGTCCATTTGGTAAACTTTCCACTTGTTTTGTGCTGCTATGGATAGCACTGCTCTCACGGTTTCCATTCTAGCAACTGGTGCGAAAGTTTCCTCATAGTCTATCCCATGCTTCTGCTTATATCCTTTGACAACAAGTCTTGCCTTGTGTCTTTCTATTTTTCCTTCAGCATTACTCTTGGTCTTGTAGACCCATTTAACTCCAATGACATCTTTACCTTTTGGGAGTTCAACCAAATCCCATGTCTTGTTTCTTTCTATGGCATTAATCTCCTCATCCATAGCTTCTATCCATTTCCTATCCTTAATAGCTTCTTCGAAATGAATAGGGTCATCAACATGACAATATAAAGCAAGCAAAGAATTCATACCTTCAGTTGCTGTCTCTTGTTCATAAATGTCATTAAAATTTCTGAACTTCTTACCTCTTTCATTAGGTGTACAAGTGCTTGAAGAAGCACTCGAATTTCCTCCTTGTGGTGTGCTTGGAGAAGCACTTTCATTTCTCCTCAAGGGTGTCTCTTGCTGCCCTTGTGTTGGTGATGCTATTTGGGGATGTATTTCAGCCAACTCATCATCATTTTTATCATGAGATAAACAGTGTTTAACATTCACGGTTTTCTCTATGCTTCCATCTCAAGCTTCCTCTTCAATGAACTGAACATCTCTGCTCACAATAAACTTCTTGGTGGATGGGTTATACAACCTGTAAGCTTTGGATTCCTCATTATATCCAATGAAAATACATCTCCCCCTTGCTTGCCAACTTCTTCCTTAGCTGATCTGGAATGTGTGCATAAGCCACACATCCAAAAACCTTCATGTGTGTGACACCTTGCTTTGTGCCACTCCATGCCTCTTCCGGCACTTTGTTCATAACTGCTTTTGTAGGGCACCTATTCAAAATGTACGCTGCACAATGTACAACTTCAGCCCAATAATCATTAGGAAAATGCTTTGCCTTTAACATACTCCTTACCATGTCCATTATGGTTCTATTCTTTCTGTCAGCTACTCCATTTTGCTGCAGAGTATATCTAGTTGTAAACTGCTTATGAATACCATTTTCTCTACAAAAACATAGAAAATATTTAGAGATATACTCACCTCCTCTATTAGTCCTTAGGACTTTGATATGCAGCCCACTTTGGTTTTCCACAAGTGCTTTGAAATTGCAAAATCTTTCGAACACTTCACTTTTGTTTTTCAAAAAGTAAACCCAAGTATTTCTAGTAAAATCATCAATAAATGTTAGCATGTAATGGCTGCTAGCAAGTGATGGAGTTTGCATCGGTCCACACAAATCTGAGTGGACAATCTCTAAGGGTGCTTTTGCCCTTATGATTTTCTCGGAAGGAAAACTTTCTCAGTGTTGTTTCCCCAAGATACAACCTTCACAAAGGCTGTTCGGTTTCTCTATCAATGGTAATCCTCTTACCATTCCTTTTCTGTTCAACAAGTTAAGACCTCCAAAGTTGAGATGTCCAAATCTCAAATGCCACAACCAATTATCATCTTTTGGTTCGCTTTGGAAAGCCTCTTGTGTCACTGCTTCTACTTCTTCATTTTTCAAATCTGCTCTCATTTCGAGAGGGAACATCCTGTTCCTTGTCATCTTCACTTCAGCAATACATTGTTTGTTGGGTGGTTTATCCATGATGGTGCAAACATCATCCTCAAAGAAAACATTGTACCCCTTTTGAACAAGCTATCCAATACTCAAGAGGTTACATTTCATTCCTAGAACATAATAGACATCTGCTATGGATTTCTTTTCACCTTTTCTTGTTAAAACATTTACATCTCCTTTTCCCATAACAGAAACTTTACTATCAGTCCCTAGTGTCACTTATGACTTCACACTCTCATCTAGCATAGAAAACATGGCTATGTTTCCTGTCATATGGTTACTGCAACCGGAGTCTAGAAACCATAAATCTTCACTTTTTTCTTCAGCCATATTACAAGCTAAAAACAATTTGTCTTGGCTGATATTTTCTCTAGTAAAATTTGCATTTGTTCTATTTCCCATATCATGCTGCTTCTTTCTACATTCATTGGCATAATGTCCATATTTTTTACAATAGTGACACTGGACATTGGATTTATCATACCTTTGTCCTTGAGCATGATGATGGCCACTTTGCTAGCTGCTGCCTTGACCTTGATGCTGATTTGGATTGCTGCCCCTTCCTTGAGCATTTGCTGGACTATTTCTTCCACCTCTGTTTTGGCTTCTGCCTCTTCCTCTTTTGTTTCCTCTGTCTTGCACTCTTCCTCTTCTGAAAGACATTTGGGTCTTAAAGGCATGTTCCAGAGATGAGTTTTCACTTCTACCCAATCTCTTCTCATGGGTCATCAGTGATGCATGTAGCTCATCCACTGAAATTTTTTTGAGATCCTTAGTCTCCTCTATGGTGGTAACAATCACATCGAACCTTGAGGGTAGACTCCTCAAGATTTTCTCCACAATTATTTTGTCTTCAAGAGTCTCTCCATGAGACCTTATTTGTGTGACCATTCCAATCACATGTGTGAAGAATGAGTCAATAATATCTGACTCTTTCATACAGAGAGTCTCAAAGTCTCTCCTCAGCAACTGAAGTTTTGTTGTCTTCACTTTTTCCATGCCTTGATAGGCTGTCTTGAGAGTTTGCCATGCTTCTTTGGATCTCTTAGCTACTGCTATCCTACGAAACACACTCTTATGCACTGCTTGATACAAAAAGTAGAGGGCTCTTGAATTCTTCTTCTTATTGCTCTTCAACAGTTCCTTCTCTGCTTGTGTTAAATCATCAAGCTCATTTTCATCTGCTGGCTCTTAAAAGTCATCCTCAACAAGTTCCCATAAATCTTGGGAAGCAAATAAAGCTCTCATATTTATTGACCAGTAGTCATAATTTTTCCCATTAAATTGTGGGAGCTGGGTGTTTCCAATACCCATGCTAGTGTTGGCTCTAGCCATTCTTGCACTCTTAACTATTGCTTCAAAAACACTTGACTGTGTATTTAAAATAACTGACTGTTCTGCAACAATAACACAAAAACTGTATAAAGAAATACCTTGGATTCTTCTTGGCTGAGTCTTCACACTGTTGGAGAAGCTTCTGCAACAAGAACTCCTTCCTTCAGCTTCTTTGACACCTTCAAAGAGCCTGGACTAGCTCCGATACCATGTTGGAATATATGAAAATTCCAGAACAAACAATGGAGAGAGTAATACTCTCCTCTTTAACACAGAGAAAATAAAAATTTCACTCACAGGAGACAGAGTTTTCACTCTAAAACTATTTCATTAATCTTCAAAAATCAAACTGTTACAAAATCTGGACTGCTTCAAACGTAGTGCTTAAACAGACTTCACTGTCTCACTGTCCGTTACAAAAGTAACCCACTTTGTCTCTTAAAATAACACTGCTGTGTTTTTTCTTCTCCGCACTACTGTGCTTTCAAAATTAAAACATAACATAGGCTTTCGGGCCTTTTCAACTATTTATATGCCGTGCATATAATAAAAATACAAACTATATAAAAACTTAAACAAAAGACCTATGATAAGAGTATCGGGTCCCACTTTACATTTCACGCATGTGCAAAATCATATATATGTTAAAACATACATATTACAAAACTTTTAAATCGTTTCGTCGTGCGATATAAAACCATAACAAAACATTAAACCTTTTTAAATCTCCGCCCACCGGACTTCAAACGAAATTGAACCAAAATACATCGAGCCATTTCGCGTCACAAACTGGTATGACGTCACCCCAGGATTTGTGTGCGTGATGAAAATTTAAATCTTCCATATAAAATTCTTCGGGTCTTCGGGTCCGAAATTTAAATTTGTAACGCGAAAGCATTATCAAATCCGTTGTATAACTGTATCGGGTCCGGACATAAAACAAAACACACAGACCAAATGAAAAGTTTCGATGCCGATCATAAACCGAATGCGATGGCCAATAATAAACTCCGCTACATAATAGTGGATCGGGTTCGTCATTCATATCACTGTTCAATCGGGCCAAAAACTAAAGCGCTCCTGATCCGATGAAGAATCGGACGCGATGAACCAAATATTAACTACAACCTATTGTATGGGTCGGGTCCGGACTTATATGTAATACAATCGGGCCATAATATAACAAGGTTGTGTATTATATGTGAACCATTCCGATTGCGGAACTCACCACATCAACAAGACACTTGTGTTGTGGGGACTACGGGGTTTAAAATAAAACGCCTGCGCATAAACAAAATATCTCTGTGACTGTGTTAAAAAATAAAATTACTCTGTTTTACCCAAAACAGAGACTGTCCCTGAACAAATAAAAAGACTCTGTTTTTTCAAATACAGGACTGCGCCGATCAAACGAAAAACTGAACCTAACTGTTCATCTCTTTTGGAAAGCGGCTGGAAGACAAAAAACTGGAAATTAAAAATGGAAAGCGGCTCTGCACAACCACTGTTGAAAGTAGCATTTCAACATTAGAAAACGTCTTCTTGGAAACATAGAGAAAATCAACCTGGTGACTAGATTATCACATCAAAAAAAGTGTTGAAAATTTGGCATGGTAAAAAAAGGAAAACATAGAGAAAATAACTAGCAAACTGCTACACCTATTAAAAAATTAAAAAATATGTTATTTTTTCAAAATCAGAAAAATTCATTTAAAATGGCAAGAATTTGCAAATTTTGTGGAAAATAGAAAAAAATATGGTAAAAGTTTTTTTAAAAAAGAAATCACCAAAAATGGGTTATTTTATCAAGACTAATAATATTGGTTTAAAAAACATATGCAAGAATAATTAATTATAATTTAATTATTATAAGTTTTTAATTGTTTTAAAACATTTTCTTAATTCAATTTGTTCAAGAATGTGTTAAAATCACAAGTATTAATTGTGAATTAGTTTTTTCGTGGTGTTAAATTTATATATGTAGTCAAAAATAGATTTTAAACAATAAAGATCAATATTTTACTATAAAAAAACTCACCCAATTCTCATAAAAAAAACTATAAAATATATAATAAATAAACAACTATTATTATTATTATATGAGTAATAAGTGGTTTTAAAAGTATATTATTATTATTATGTAAATAGTAAGTAGTTTTGAAAATATATTAAAATAAACAAATATTTTACAAACATAAAAACAATAAATTCAATCAAATTATTATTATTTCAATTGAGCTATCATTTACATGAACATTTGTTTGCGTAATTATATGGAGTTTTTCAAAATGTTGGTTTAAATGAACATTTGTTTGTGTATTTATATGGAGTTTGTCAAAATGCAGTTTAAATCATTTAATATGTATTGTTTTTGATAAATAAAAAGATTATGATTATGAATTATTAGTTATTATAATTGGGCAAGGAAGAGTATAAGGAAATAAGTTTGAGTTTGATTCAAAATATTTTGACATTTTAATTAATTTGTAATTTTTTTTAGAAATTATTTCCAAAATTTATAAAAGTTTTTGTAAAATTAAATATTAAATTTATTTTTTTAGAAATTGGAAATTAATTTATAAAAATTTAAAATTTGAATTTCTAATTTTTTTAATTGATGAATGACTAATTTATATGTTATAAAATCAAAAATTCAGAATTAAAAATTGTTTGAAAAATAATTAAAAAAATATTGTTATAAATTAATTATCAAAAAACAAATTTCAAATTTATGGAAATTTTCCATAATTAATGTCATTAAGTTGCTTTTACTAACCATAGAAAGTGGCCAATTTAAAAAGCAAAAGCAACAACCTTGCCTACTATAGTGATTTTTCCTTTCTATATTTAAATCATATTTTTCCTTTGCTGATTTTTACTATTGAATTGACTATCTTCAATCATTTTCTCAATAAAAGTTATCTATATTATATATTTTCACAATTCAATTTTAAATGATGGTGCAATTTAAAAAAAAAAATTATATCATCATTACAATAACTAATATTTTCACTTTTAATCATAATTTAAAAACATAAAATAAAAAATGAATTTTAAGAATCTTTTGCACTTACACTTAACCCTTTGTATAGTTAAATTTTTTATTTTAATATACTAGATATTTTATCACATATAATTTCTTAGTAACTAGATATCTCATAACTATTTGATTTTTTCGATATAAAAATTCTACCATGGATTATTTATTTGTTGTTGAATTAGGATATTAGGATAAGTATAAATTTAAAGTTGAATAAATTGTTTGTTACAATATTTAACTTTTTAAAAATTTATTTATTTTATTTATATCATCTATATATATTATTTATAAAGATACTAGACATTGTTTGTTACAATATTTAACTTTTTTAAAAAATGTTTATTTTATTTGTATTATATATATATGGATTATTTATAGTCAACATAGATCTATCTTTAGTACGAATCTCACATGAGATCCATTAAAGTACGAATCTAACATGAGCCTAGAGCAACGTGCAAACTTTTTTAAAGGATAAAATGCAATGTGTTATTTTTCATTGTTTAAATTGTATTTTTCAACGCTGAATAGAGTATTTATATGACCAAATAAACCTTTTAACCATAAAACTTAACGTTTTCAAGGAAAATTAAAATATATTTTATTATTAACATATTTTTAAGTATATATCAATAATAATTCATATTAAAATATTATATCAATAACCAAATTATAATATTTAAACATGTTAGTCACACATTTTTTTTACTTCTAATTAATTTACAACATATTCATTTATTATTATTATTATAGCCGACATTATTTTATTATTATTTTTATTTTAAAGTTACTTTTATTTTAAAGGGGATAGACAAACTTATACACCTCCCTCCTTTTGGGTTGTAGAATGAACCTCTCTGCTCAAAGATATTATACATTGTAATTTCTCATCGTTATTTGGTCCATAAGGTAAAGATGCAATAAAATGTGCATAAGCATATTTCAATAAACTCTTAATTTTGTAACAAACAATTATGTTGGGATAGTGTTTCATCCAAAATTATATATGCACATATCTCTATTTTTCTTCAAGGTTATCTAGTCCTGTAACCACTGTCTTAGCTGCTGACAAATGGTTAGGCTTTTGTTAATTATGGATTAATTATGACTGGTGTTTTATTTTAATTAGAATATTTGAACAAAATTAATTTTGGTATTGAATAAAAGATTTACTGTGAAATTAGTTTCATGAGTAAAATGGATGGTAAAAAAAAAAAAAAATCAAGATCTGGAGTTAGTTGAACAGAAAAACAGTTCCACAGTAACCGAAGGAAAACTCTGGAATAAATAAGGAATTCCAAGGAGAGTTTGGGGTTTTGTGTGAGAAGAGGAAAATCTGTCATTCTGGAAAAATGACTTTTTCAGAGCAGAACTGTTCCCTGGAGTTGGAGAATTGGATTGGATTGTCCCGAGTTCTCCTCCAGAATTTACTATTTTTCCTGGAGTCGGAGAATTGGACCGGACTGTCCCGAGTTTCTCCTCCAGTATTTGGTGTTCAACGAAGGCCTAGTCTTGGAGCACGAGGGAGAGTTGTGGGACGTAATTGCCCAAACTCGTGGAAGGGAGGCATAAAATACCATCAATCGGATTTGAGTTCAGATGAGTAAAGTATAGTGGATGTTTTTCCTTCAAAAAGATAGAGGAAGAATTATTTCTGTTACATTTAAGGTTGTTTTGTAATAAGTAGATCTGTTCTTTTCTTTCCTTCCTGTAATAAAATTGTAATTGTGGCAGCGTATACTGTTTCTTACTTTGATGGGTAACCTACAGAGGAAGTGAGCTAGATAATTCTGTCTTGTTTAAGTTATCTATAAAGTATCGGAAAACTAAATCTTTTTACATGAAAACGAGTAGGAGGCAGCCGAGAGTAGGAAGTTTAATATAGTAGTATGGAAATGTATTTTTTTTTTGAGTTAAAACTGTAAGATTAAATCTTTACAAAATCTTGCTAACGGTAATGTCAGGAGGACTGTTAACCCATAATGCCTGCGGAACAGAGCTTCTGGGTTGGTCGCCCTCCTATCTATGATAAACACGGACGAATAGGTGGTCCGTGCACCCTATAGTATTTCAAGAAAGATATATATATGCAGGAACAGTCCAGTAACTAGATTATTATAGAAAAAGACAACCAAGATAGATTTTAGCATTTAACGAACATAAATTAAGAAGGCCTGAAGAGAAAATTTACAGCTATGAACAAGTAAACTATTAATGTTCCCAGTCGGGCGAAAACCCTCATAAGTATAGAACTTCATAAGAAAAAAAAAAACAAAACTGATAAGCAGAGAATATCGTAATAAGCCCCGAAAGGGCTGCCATCAAGAAAGTCTGCAGAACATACAGAATACACAGCGGTAACATTTGCAACAGGAACTTCCACAAATACGCCCTATCAACTTTATCAGTACAGGAAATCGAAAAAATAGAACAGGCTGTTGAGAATCCATATGAAAATATACTTTTGCAACCCAGCTGCACAATAAATTTTTATAAAAGAAAGACAGGAGTACCAGTCGGAGAATCCCAACTGTCGAAGGATAATATGACAAAACGAATTTAGAAAAATAGCACGGGCGAGCGAAAAAACCCGGCTGTCACAACTGAAAATTATACACCGTAATTTCGAAAAAAAAATCGAAAAACGCTTTGAAATGAAACCCATTCCAGAAATACAAGCCGTAAACCTCGGCTAGACTTAAACTTAAAGAATAATAGACAACAGTGACTGCAATAGCAGGGCCACGGATTCAAAATCTGAGAAAAATCTGATAACAGTTCCATTAACTAAGGAAACCCTTCGAAGGGAAACCTAGGGTTCAAAACCCTGTCGGCATTTAAAGGGTACCTGTAATTAGAGGTAGAGATTAGACCTCTTTCATAGACGAAACGGTGTAATAGCCAAGAAATCTGAAAAAACTGGTCGGAGTGAAGTGAATGGTACCTGTCAACAGGACGACAAACACGTTAGAGATGCTAGGTCACCACTGTTGTGAATGAACAAAAACAAATGACAACGTTCGAATAAGGATTTACCTGTAGAATATCAGGAAAAAACGGTAGTAGCTAGGTGGAGCTTAAACCAACGCTGTCAGGGTGTCACGGAAGGAACAAAAATAATAATAATAATAACAGTGAGTGCTCAACTCATTAGGGGAATCCTCCGGCGGATAAAACAAGAAAGGAAAAGGAAATAACCTCGAACTAATTAACAGAACCCTTTGAATGAATTTAACAGTTATTCAACGCATAAAAGTCTAAGCTTCGAGTTACAGCGTAAGACTGTAAGGCAAGTTCATAAGGGAAGGGCTGAATACTTGACGCCGAGGAGAAAACACCCTGGAGATCGCCATATCCCAGCGGCACTAGACAATAGGTTGATGCTGGGTACAAACCCTAAGGATGGCTAAGTTGCCTCCAGACCCTTCGGCGAAACGCAACACTGAACTGAGAAATCAGTTACGATCCCGAAGTCATTACCCAACCTTAATACACATCCACCATAGGATCAAGCCTCGATCAATGGTGTAGAGAATGCCAGGTGCAGCGATGGGACAGAGTTGATTACCAACAATTATTTCACACCAAAAATCATTTGTGAAATTAAAACCCTTACAGATCTGAACTACAAGTACGCAGATTTTGCCATTAAAACTTGATGTCGTGGCTGAAAATAATAAACGCTGGATACTTAGTATTAACTCCCAACGTAAGTGATGTGAAATGTAATTAAAAACCCGGAGCTTAGCGTTGGTTAAAATCTCACCACAAAAATAATTAACGTAAATACCCACAGTACCCAATGGTCAAGAGCAGAGGGCATATCCCAGTCATAGATATTGAAAGATCATTAAATAACCGATGGCAGATGTCATAATTCAACCATAGGCATTAACAGAACAATAAATAAATGCTGGTATTGTCATAGTTTAAAGGTGGAAAAATCATCTATAGTAAATTTTTTTTTTATGAGGTAAGTTCTTTATAACTATGTGACTGTTACAAGTGGTATCAAAGCGACGTTATTGTTGGCAATATGATGCAAAGTGTTGTCCTTGATGGCAACCCACTTAATGAAGATGAAGACATGAGATTGTTGGTATGTGTTGTCCTTGATGACAATCCACCTGATGAAGTTATTCTTGACTTGATGGACTTGGTAATGATGTAAATATGATGTGATATGATGTGTCTACAGAGCAACTCAGTTGTAATTATGGAAGAAATGTCAGTATGTGCTAGATCTATGATGAAAAGAGTATGTCTCAAGGAATACGCGGATTTGTCTAGGAGAAGTCGCGTATGCACGCGGGAAATAACGTTCCAAGTCGCGTATGGGAAAAAGCGCTCATAAAATGCAAAACCAGGGGTAACCACCATGGTATTGACCCATTGTATTGAGCGCTGGGTTGTCTATGTGGTCCCGTCCAGGAATACTATCGGAAGTAATGTGGTTTTGACTCATGGTATTGAAAAAGGCTAAATCTATATAAAGAGAAGAAATTCATTGTGCAAATCATGGGTGTGGTGCAAGAAGTCTGAGCTTGAATGTATACTTCTCTCTGAAGTAGATCTAAATGGAAAGGGTTACAGTTGAATGAAAGATCTGAATGTATGATGCACCAATGAAGAAATGATGAAGAAGGGAATCTAGATCTGGAATGTCTTTGTATCTGCTAGATTTGTTTATGGAATGATTAGATCTGAGATGAGGCGAACATCTGTCTGAAGTAAAGGGTAAAATCTGAGTGATGTATCTGTTCTGAAGAATTGCAATGACCTAAATGTCTGAAGAACCATACACTAGTTCACCGCAGAGTAAGCGCGTATATACACGGGTTTGCTGAAGAAAAAGCGCGTATGGGCAGAGAAATTAGTTCTGTAATATGTACAGAAGTATACGCGGGTTTTTATGCATGAAGGCGCGTATATACGCAGTATCAGTGAAAGGAAAGCGCGTATGATAAACTAGGGTTTGCTGAAGTTGTGAGATGTCTGATCTGTTCTGCTGTCTTGCTGATATCTGTTTCTGATGTGTACTACTATGTTGATCTGGGTAGTTTGAATATTGATTATGCTACTATAGAGCAAGTTGTTGAATTGAAGAATGTTCCTTGAGCTTAATTGTGTGGGTTGGATCCAGTGTGAAAATTGATGAAACGTGGTCCATAAAGGTGCTGAGGGTTGTAGCCTTCAGTCAGGGGGTTGTAGCTCCCTTCCAGGTGAGGCTGGTAAACGAGATCAGGGGGTCGTAGCTCCCTTCCAGGAGAGGCTAGTAAACGAGTCAGGGGGTTGGAGCTCCCTTCCAGAAGAGGCTGGTAAACGAGCGCAGGTGGGTGCCTGCGTGCTGGTAGAGTCTGCACCAGCACATATGTTGTAAGATGTTTTCTCTATAATAAAATATTGAAGGGTGAGCAACTGCAGCGGTGGTTTTCTCCCGACTTGGGTTTCCACCTAAAATCCCGGTGTTCATGTGTGATGCTTATGTGTGATGGTTTATTCTATTATTACTGCACATGTTTACTATTTATAGAACGTCTAATGAATGAATGATGGAATGATATAAGTGAAGAATTAATGGCATAATTAGATCTCTGTGTATACGCGAGTTTTATGAAGGATATCCGCGTGTATACGCTAGTTTGGTTCAGCAAAGTAGCGTATGGGTTTTAGAGAGTGAAAAAGTAAAAAGATTTGATAAAGTCCTAAATACTGATTCACCCCCCCCTCTCAGTATTTTTCCCAACAATTGGTATCAGAGCGGGTCCTTCTGCAGAAGCTTGATCGCTTGAAGGAGATCCGTCGCAATGGGAAGTCATAAAGGAGTAATGTCTATAAAGCCACCTCTATTCAATGGAAGCAATCTGATATTCTGGAAGGTACGAACAAAAGCATATATGCAAAGTCTTGGTGCAGAAGTATGGGCAATCGTGGAAGAAGGTTATCAATATCTGGCAAGTATTCCTACTGATGCAGCAGAAAGGAAGAAGTATGAAATCAATGCCAAAGCAGTGAATGTCTTATTAGGAAGCATGTCTGAACCAGAATTTGCTAAAGTGATGCAGCTAAATTCAACAAAAGAAATATGGGACAAAATCATTCTGAGCTATGAAGGAGATACAAAGGTAAAAAGTGCAAAACTCCAAACTCTCATAATTGAATATGAAAATTTAAGGATGCATAGTGATGAAAGTATTACCAGTTTCTTTATTCGTCTAGATGATATTGTAAATCGAATGAGAAATTTGGGTGAAACCATAACCGATACTACTCTGGTGGAAAAAGTCTTAAGATCTTTGACTTCAAAATTTGACTCTAAAGTTTCAGCTATTGAAGAAAGGCAAGATCTGCAAACTCTTACTATTGTTCAATTACATTGTATCCTGACTGCTTTTGAAATGAGACAAGGAGGTCCTTCTCAGAACAAAGAAGCTACTTTTAAGGCGTCTGCAAAAGGAAAATAAAAGGAAGTTGTCAAAGAATCCAGCTATATATCCGAAGAAGAAGAAGCGAATTTTGTGAGAAAACTCCAACTAGGTACTGGAATATTCAAAGGTAAGCTTCCCTTCAAATGTTTTGATTGTGGAAGAGTTGGTCACTATGCTGCTAAATGTCCTTATAGAGAAAAACATGGTAAAGGGAAACAATTTGAAAAGAGGAAGAGTTATTATGCAAATGAAGATAATGATGAAGTATCCAGTGAAGATGAAGAAGATTATGACCAAGTTCTACAAGTGCTCATGGAAAAGAAGCAAAAGAAGAAGGTTACTCAAGGAAAGGAGATACCTTAGAAATCATGTATAGCAGAAATTGAAGAAGAAGAAACAGGTATTGATCACTGTTCTTGTATTTTACTCTCTTGTGCATGCAAAGGTAAAGATAGTGAAAGTAATAGTATGGATCTAGAAGAAGCTGTCAAGATTAAAGTTGAAGATCAGCAAAAATCATCTAAGGAGAGTGAATCTATAGACAAGTATCAAAGGTTTCATGCTTATGCATCCAATCGAATGAAAAGACTAGAAGCAGAAATCAACGATCTAAATGAAGATCTCGAAATATCAAAAAGGAAGAATGAAGGTCTCGAAGCTGGAATCATCTCTCTACAAGAAGATCTTGAAGCATCAAGTAAGAAGAATGAGGAACCTCTACAATCATTTGAAAAGGAAGGTCTTGAAGCAGAAATCATCTCCCTCAAAGAAGACCTGGATACATCAAATAAGAAGAATGTAGGACTTGAAGCAGAAAACATATCTATGAAAGTAAATCTCGAAGCATCGAAGAAGAAGAATGAAGAACTCTTACAAACTTTTGGAGAGCAAGAAAATGGGCTGAAAGAAGAGATTCTAAATCTGAATAACCAAGTAGAAGACGGAAGAAGGAAAGAAGAAAGCGTGAAGAAGCAATGCCAAGCCTTGGAGGTGGAGGTAAACATTCTCAAAGGTAAATTAGAAGAAAAGGTTAAACTTTTGAGGTTTCAAGATAGTACTAAGATTTTGGACAATATTCTGAGTAATCAAAGGTCTCCCTCTATTAAACTTGGTCTTGGTTTTCATGAAACTGTCAAAGGAGAATCTAGTTCACAAGGAAATGCTAATGATTCAAAGGAAGTCAATGCAAAATCTGAAGTGTTGAAAGAAACAAAAAGTCAACCAACAATCATGAATTCTCAAAGGAAATCATTCAATAATGTGGAATGCTTTAAATGTCATAATTATGGGCATGTTGCAGCAAATTGCAGAATCAGATCATTTCAGTCACTATCAAACAGATTCTATTCAGAAAGGTACTCTGGTAGCTTCAAGGGATATTGTTTTTCATGCAACAAGTATGGTCACAAAGAAGCTGATTGCAATAGGAGGAAGAACAGAGAAACACACTATAATCCTTATGCTTACTTCTCTGGTCACATAAGATGTTATGCTTGTAATAAGTATGGTCATGTGGAAAAGGAATGCAGGATGAACATATATGAGAAATTGGATAACTTCCAGCACACAAATAGAAAGTTCAAACAAATCTGGAAAAAGATGGAGGACCGATCAGAAATGTAGGGAATATTGACCCTACTGCAGTCATCCGCTTCTGAAGCTTACTTCTCTGAATGACTGCAGAAGTAATGTGAGATACATTATGGGGATGTATCATCACAGGGGGAGCAATGTATGATGATTCTCATGATTGATTTGGTAATTCTGGTTATGTTTGTTTCTGACAGTGCATCTGGTATGCAGAAGACAGGTACAGGTGGTACAACTTCAGGGGAGATGAAGGAATGTGAAAATTTCTATGCTTCACTTTTCATACGCGGGTTAGATGAGCAAAAGTCACGTATACACGCGAGTTACAGCAGACACAGTCGTGTATGCATTGATGATAAGAGAATTTATATGATAGCTGAAGATCTGGAGCAGAGGTTCAGGGGGGAGCATCAGTCTGACTGTTAATAACTGTATTATTGACTCAATATCAACTTATTTTCTCAGTTCTAAATAATGATAAAATGATACTTGGTTTCTTATGTTGAAAATCATGGATGAGCCCAGATTATTACTTGATGAAGAGTATCTGTTGGATGAGATGGAAGTCTTATGATTCAGAAATAAGAATGGATCATGCAGAGTTTGTTACTATGGTTGAGACCTTTTTCCCTACATATGCTACATCGTGTTAAATCTTGAAGATCTTGGTGATATTGGACCACATGGATGATTGCTTGACACATATTTGAAGATGTTGTTCTGGTATGATAATGTATTGATGCTGCAAAGAATCTGAAGGCTTGGTTACTAATGTGCTTATGCTACAACCATTGGATGACGCTTGAAGACACGACTACATTTTTCTATCTATTTGTATTCCAGAGAAGCATTCAAATATCTCAGAAAGAAGCTGAACACTGTCTTTGTCTCACAGAGGATCAGATCTGGTTAAAATATAGAAGATGGAATTGGATACGCGTATTTCCTGAAACACAGTCGCGTATATACGCGAGTTAATGCACATAAAACTGCGTATGACTGGTTGCTGACAAATTTCTGTTTGGGGTCAGAATTCTTCAGCATAGCTGCAGTGCTGTTTGGTATCTCTGGTATCTCTGGTGGTGTTCCAGTTCTTATAATACTGTTCCACTCTCTGATGTTTTGATAAAGATGCCTTGATGATTGGTTGAAAGTGTTCAGGATGCATAAACTAAGGGGGAGCCTTAGTCATATGGAAAGGATGCTTGGATGCATAGATTAAGGGGGAGCATTAGCCTTGCTGAGTATAATGCATTGTTGGCATTATGATGGTTCTGAAATATGTTCTCTTTCTTGAGGACTTTCTGGTGTTAGTCATATTTGTAATTTGATGAAAAGGTCTTGTTGAGACCCATGATGTAAAATTTCAATATTCAGTCATGTAAGGACTTGTCAAAAATTTGTAAACCCACTTGGTTGGGTAGATGAGTCACAGTTGTAAACCCACTTGGTTGGGTAGTTGAATTGAAATGTGTAAACCCACTTGGTTGGGTATTTGAGTCTCATATGTAAATCCACTTGGTTGAATCTTTGATGTAAGTATGAGTCCTTGGTGATAGGAAGGTCATAGAGTCATGTACTTCATTGAAACATTTGGATGAACTTTCAGCATGAACTCAGGAGGAGCATGATAATTTTGATCCGCTCTTTGCCCTTGATGATAAAAGGGGGAGAGTGTGTTGATTTTGATCCGCCCTTTGCCCTTGATGTCAAAGGGGGAGAGTGACATGGTGTTTGAATGAATGGGGAGAGTGACATGGTGTCAAAGAATGGGGAGAGTGACATGGTGTCATTGTATTCTTAATGTACATATCTGTTGTGGTGATCAAACACCATCGTGGTTGCCATCAAGTCCAAAGGGGGAGATTGTTGGCAATATGATGCAAAGTGTTGTCCTTGATGGCAACCCACTTAATGAAGATGAAGACATGAGATTGTTGGTATGTGTTGTCCTTGATGACAATCCACCTGATGAAGTTATTCTTGACTTGATGGACTTGGTAATGATGTAAATCTGATGTGATATGATGTGTCTACAGAGCAACTCAGTTGTAATGATGGAATAAATGTGTATGTACTAGATCTATGATGAAAAGAGTATGTCTCAAGTCATACGCGGATTTGTCTAGTATAAGTCGCGTATGCATGCGGGAAAGAACGTGCCTAGTCGCGTATGGGAAAAGCGCTCATAAAGTGAAAAACCAGGGGTAACCACCATGGTATTGACCCATTGTATTGGGTAATGATTCGTCTAAATGACCCCATCCAGGAATACCATCGGAAGTAATGTGGTTTTGACTCATGGTATTGAAAAAGGATAAACCTATATAAGGAGAAGAAATTCATTGTGCAAATCATGAGTGTGGGTGCAAGATGTCTGAGCTTGAATGAATACTTCACTCTGAAGTATATCTGAATGGAAAGGGTTACAATTGAATGATAGATACGAATGTATGATGCACCAATGAAGAAATGATGAAGAAGATACGAATCCCGGAATGTCTTTGTATACGCTAGATGCGATTTATGGAATGATTAGATGCGAGATAGGCGAACATACGTACGAAGTAAAGGGTAAGATGCGAGTGATGTGTCTGTTAGAAGAATTGCAAGCAGGCCCTAAATACCGAGAACATACGCTAGTTCGCCGCAGAGTAAGCGCGTATATACGCGGGTTTT
The DNA here is from genome assembly GCA_034641835.2 of Pinus albicaulis. Lineage (NCBI taxonomy): Eukaryota > Viridiplantae > Streptophyta > Pinopsida > Pinales > Pinaceae > Pinus > Pinus albicaulis. Next base: position 938,417,958 of record CM076574.1, read on the forward strand.
ATAAAGAGAAAGCGCGTATGGGCAATAAAATTAGCTCTATAATATGTACAGAAGTATACACGTGTTTGTATGGTCGAAGGCGCGTATATATGCGATATCGGTAGAAAGGAAACGCGTATAAAGGACTATAGGGTTTGCGAAGTTGTGAGATGTCGATGCGATTCTGTTGTCTTCTTGATGTCTGTTTTACTGATGTGTCTTTTCGCTATGTTGATCGGGTAGTTCGAATATTGATTGTACTACTATAAAGCCGAGTTGTTGAATTGAAGTTTGTTCATGACAATTGTAGGGGTTGGATCCAGTGTGAAAATTGATGAAACGTGGTCCATAGAGGTGTTGAGGGTTGTAGCCTTCAGTCAGGGGGTTGTAGCTCCCTTCCAGGTGAGGCCGGTAAACGAGATCAGGGGGTCGTAGCTCCCTTCCAGGAGAGGCTGGTAAACGAGTCAGGGGGTTGGAGCTCCCTTCCAGGAGAGGCTGGTAAACGAGCGCAGGTGGGTGCCTGCGTGCTGGTAGGAGTCTGCGCCAGCACATATGTTGTAAGATGTTTCCTCTATAATAAAATATTGAAGGCTGAGCAATTGCAGCGGTGGTTTTCTCCCGACTTGGGTTTCCACCTAAAATCCTGGTGTTCATGTGTGATGCTTATGTGTGATGGTTTATTCTGTTCTTACTGCACGTGTTTACTATTTATTGAACATCTAATGAATGAATGATGGAATGATATAAGTGAAGAATTAATGGCATAATTAGATCTCTGTGTATACGCAAGTTTTATGAAGGATATCCGCGTGTATACGCTAGTTTGGTTCAGAAAAGTAGCGTATGGGTTTTAGAGAGTGAAAAAGTAAAAATATTTGATAAAGTCCTAAATACTGATTCACACCCCCTCTCAGTATTTTTCCCAACAGTTATAACGCTGGGACCTTAATGGGCCAACTGACGTTAAAATTGTATGTTATTCATGCACAGTCGGATAGTTAGATGGAAAGACAAACGAGACGAACACCTTCACAACCTCCACCGCGAAATGTCGGGGAGACTCAACCTCCACCAGAGGGAAACCTCGAAATGTGGGTTCATTTGGGGATAGAACAACATCAACGGTCTAACAGGCTGATTGAAGAACAACAGCATCAGACTCGCATTTTATTAACCACAGTGCAACAACTGCAGGAAGAAATGGAGAGAGTACGAAGGGAAAATGCAAGAATGATGCAGGAGCAGGAGAGGATCTTAAAAAGCCTCTCAGATAAGCAAAATCAAAGGATTGAAAAGCCCAGTATTGACAGAGAATTCTAGGAAGGGGGCGAACAACAAACAGATGAATAAGATGCAGGCCGAAAAGAAAGAAGTGCGTCTCAGCGAAGTAATCCAAATAGAAATTTTAATGAGGCCGAATCTGAAAATGAAACCGGACAGAAGGCAAACAAAAAGCAGAGGATGGAATTGCACGGAGAATTCAGAAAGATAAAGCCACCTATGTTTGATGGAGAAAAAGAGGAAGTGGCAGAGGCATGGTTGATTAATATGAACAAGTACTTTAAGGTGTATGATTATGACAGTGGTCTTAAGGCACGGCTAGCTATTTACCAGTTAAAAGATAAAGCCACCTTATGGTGGGAGGAAGTGAAGGAAGTGAAGAACGTGCGGGGAATAGAAGACCAGGATGTGACATGGGATCAGTTTCAACAGTACTTCAAAGACAAGTACCTGACCGAGCGCTTTTATGATGAAAAGGCTCGTGAGTTCCATGATTTGAGACTAGGACAAATGACTATGGACGAGTTCATCACTAAGTTCACATCGTTATTGCGTTACGTACTGTACTTAAGAGACGAGAAAGCTAAAGTCCAAATATTTCTGAGCAGTTTACCCACCCATATGAAAAAGAGTATCGAGTTTGTAAATCCTAAAACAATGGACGAGGCCATTAGAAAGGCGAGGATGTGTTATCAGCAAGCGAAAACCAAAGTGGACCAAGGAAAAGGGTGGCAATCGAGGAAAGAAAATAGAAGCAGTGTTGGTTTCAGAAGGGGCAAAACCAGTAATTTCAAAAGCACAGCCAGGAACTCAGTTAATAGGCAGTTCGGTAGGAACCATCAGAGGATAAGATGGCCTGGGGAAGACAAAAATGTTGAGGCTTCTAGTAAACCTGAGCAACCCCAAAATCAGAGGCCACCTCTGCAGTGTTGGGGCTGTGGAGCAGCGCACTACTATCGAGATTGCCCACAGCGGGGTAAAACCGAAGCAGTAACCAATTTAGAGGAGGCCTCTACTGTGGCAGATGTTGCCAGAAGCTTATCCAGAATTAATGCAGCGTTGGAGGACCGGCAAGCTGATTTTCAACCTACCATGATAGAGCTGGAAGGTAAATTGTTATCCCAAACTGTTTCTGTTTTGGTAGATCCGGGAGCAAGTTTAAGTTATATAAGTCCTAAGATAGTAGAGAAATGTAAATTGCAAAGTCAAAAATTTAAAAATACATGGTTAGTTCAGTTAGCTACTGGAGCCAAAAGAAAAGTTAGCGCCAAAATACCAGATTGTGCACTGCAAATCAGTGGACAGCCAATAATGGTAGACTTGAACATCTTGCCCTTCGGATCTTATGATGTATTGCTAGGTATGGACTGGTTGGAAAAGCATTGGACTCTCATAGACTGCAAAGAAAAGATGATCTACTACAGAGATCAAGATGGCAATCGCCAAGAGATTCAAAGAATAAATAAGCCTGTACAGCTGCGCCCAATTACAGCTTCCCAAATGGGAAAATGTATAAGAAAGGGATGTCAACTGTACGCAATACAAGTTGGACTATCTGAGTCTAAGGATAAGGCTGCCATGCTGGAAAACATACCTGTAGTACAGGAATTCAAAGATATATTTCCAGAAGAGATACCAGGATTATCGCCTAGAAGAGATATTGACTTTACAATAGAATTGCTGCCAGGAGCATCACCAATTTCACGGACCCCCTACCGTATGAGTGTGCCAGAATTGACTGAGCTGAAAATGCAGCTTCAGGAATTACTAGATAAGGGGTATATACGACCTAGTGTGTCGCCCTGGGGAGCACCTGTACTGTTCGTTAAAAAGAAGGATGGAACCATGCGTATGTGCATGGATTACCGACAATTAAATAAGCTGACTGTTAAGAATCAGTATCCCTTACCCCGTATTGATGATTTGTTTGACCAGGTTAGGGGAGCTACTGTATTCTCAAAGATTGATTTGAGGTTCGATTATCACCAGATCAGAATTAAAGACGAAGATATACACAAAACTGCCTTTCGCACCAGGTATGGCCACTACGAATTCGTGGTATTACCTTTTTGGCTAACTAATGCACCAGCCACCTTTATGAGACTGATGCATAGTATCTTCCACCCTTATTTGGATAACTTTGTATTAATCTTCATTGATGACATACTGGTTTACTCTAAGAATGTGGAAGAACACAAGGAACATTTGCAAATGGTATTGGAGATGCTAAGGAAGCACTAGCTATATGCGAAATTCAGTAAATGCGATTTCTTCAAGGAAGAAATACAGTATCTTGGACATGTAATATCTGAAAAAGGTATAGCAGTAGACCCGGAGAAAATTAAAACTATTATGGAATAGAAGGTGCCACAAAATGTGGCAGATATACGATCCTTTATGGGCCTCGCTGGCTATTACCGGCGATTTATAAAAGGGTTCTAAAAAATAGCCTTCCCTATTACCTCTTTGCAAAGGAAGGGAAAATTTTTTAAATGGACAAAAGAATGTCACGATAGTTTTGAAAAATTGAAGTAGTTATTGACATCAGCACCTGTGTTAAGTGTGGCAGATCCAAATAAGGAATTTGAGGCATGTACGGATGCATGCAAGGAGGGTGTTGGGGCAGTTTTATCACAAGAAGGAAAGGTAATCGGTTATGAATCTCGTAAGCTAAAATATCACGAGCTACGATATTCAGCTTATGATTTAGAACTGACTGCAGTTGTGCACGCTCTCTGGGTTTGGAGACATTATTTACTTGGTAAGAAGTTTGTATTGAAGATTGATCACAGTAGTATGACCAGCTACTTTAAACAAGCTGATTTAAACTCCCGACAAGCAAGGTGGAATGCTTTCTTAAGCGAGTTTGACATTGATCTACAACACGTAAAAGGAAAAGAGAACAAGGTTGCGGATGCATTGAGAAGAAAACTGCATAACATTTATGAGTTATATGTTAACAAAGTTGAAACCAGATTTCTAGATCAAATCATAAAAGAAGCAGACAAAGATCCTGAATATAGATTTTTGTGGCAACAAACCCACGAATCTGAAGAGCAGGGTAGGCAAGGGGATTATGAGATTAACCAGGACGGGTTGCTGATTTTTAAGAATAGGATAGTTATTCCAAACCAAATGGAATTAAAAACTATGGTATTAGACAAGTATCATAGAAGCAATTACGCAGGACACCCTGGATATCAAAAGATGCTGACAGCTATAAGAAAAGATTATTGCTGGCCGGGCATGAGGAAGGATATAGCAAACTATCTAAACAAGTGTTTAGAGTGCCAGCAGGTAAAAGTAGAGCATCGACATCCGGCTGGATTGATGCAGCCTATACCTATCCCATAATGGAAATGGGAGGTGATCTCATTAGATTTTATTACTGGATTACCAAAATCAAAACGAGGTAATGATTCCATAATGGTAGTTGTGGATCGATTAAGTAAGTCTGCACATTTCATACCTGTCCAATCCACCTATAAGACAGTACAGATAGCAGATTTATTCATGTGCGAGATCTTCAGACTGCATGGCATTCCTAAGACCGTTATCTCAGATAGAGACATAAAATTCACATCAGCTTTTTGGAAGGCACTGTTTACGGGATTAGGAACTCAAGTACATTTTAGTACCGCATATCATCCACAAACGGATGGAAAAACTGAACGAGTAAATCAAGTATTGGAAGACATGCTGAGAATGTATGTCATGCAGCAACCAATTAAATGGGAGGAATATCTACACTTGATAGAATTTGCCTATAATAACGGTTACCAAGAATCGTTAAAAATGAGCCCATTTGAAGTACTTTATGGGCGGCAGTGCAGAACTCCCATTAATTGGAGCAGTCCTAAAACTAAGCTCATGTTGGGACCAGACATGCTAGCGGAAATGGAAGCAGAAGTGAAGAAAATTAGACAGAATTTGAAAGCAGCACAGGACAGGCAAAAAGTATACGCGGACAAAAAAAGGTCATACCGTGAATATGAAGTCGGAGATCACGTGTATGTAAGAATTAAGCCAAAGAAGAGCACATTAAGATGGGCATATTGTGCAAAGTTTGCACCTCGGTTCTGTGGTCCTTTCCAGATACTGGAAAGAGTAGGACCGGTAGCGTATCGTTTAGCTCTTCCTAGCCATATTCGGGTGCATAATGTCTTTCATGTATCGTTATTAAAACGATATGTTCATGATCCCAGACACATAATCCATTGGCAGAACATTCAGGTAGTGGGAGCTTAATGGTTAAAAAAAATGGTATGATGTTAAAGACTTGTATAATTGACATAAGTCTATTGTGTACAGGTAGAACCGGACGAAGAATTTCTAGTCGAGCCTCACAGTATAATCGACCAGAGGGAAATCATGCTCCAGAAGCGAGCCATCGCCCAGGTTAAAGTGCAATGGAGGCACTTTGGACCAGAGGAGGCCACCTGGGAAGATGAGAGTTTTGTTCGAGAAGCTTATCCTGAGCTTTTTGCTGAATTAAAATAAGAACACCGGGGACGGTGTTCTCTTCCAGAGGGGGAAAACTATAACCACTGTCTTAGCTGCTGACAAATGGTTAGGCTTTTGTTAATTATGGATTAATTATGAATGATGTTTTATTTTAATTAGAATATTTGAACAAAATTAATTTTGGTATTGAATAAAAGATTTACTGTGAAATTAGTTTCATGAGTAAAATGGATGGTTAAAAAAAAAAAAAATCAAGATCTGGAGTTAGTTGAACAGAAAAACAGTTCCACAGTAACCGAAGGAAAACTCTGGAATAAATAAGGAATTCCAAGGAGAGTTTGGGGTTCTGTGTGAGAAGAGGAAAAACTGTCATTCTGGAAAAAGGACTTTTTCAGAGCATAACTGTTCCCTGGAGTTGGAGAATTGGACCGGACTGTCCCGAGTTTCTCCTCCAGTATTTGGTGTTCAACGAAGGCCCAGTCTTGGAGCACGGGGGAGAGTTGTGGGACGTAATTGCCCAAACTCGTGGAAGGGAGGCATCAAATACCATCAGTCGGATTTGAGTTCAGATGAGTAAAGTATAGTGGATGTTTTTCCTTCAAAAAGATAGAGGAATAATTATTTCTGTTACATTTAAGGTTGTTTTGTAACAAGTAGATATGTTCTTTTCTTTCCTTCCTGTAATAAAATTGTAATTGTGGCAGCGTATATTGTTTCTTACTTTGATGGGTAACCTACAGAGGAAGTAAGCTAGATAATTCTGTCCTGTTTAAGTTATCTATAAAGTATCGGAAAACTAAATCCTTTTGCATGAAAACGAGTAGGAGGCAGCCGAGAGCAGGAAGTTTAATATAGCAGTATGGAAATGTATTTTTTTTTGAGTTAAAACTGTAAGAGTAAATCTTTACAAAATATTGCTAACGGTAATGTCAGGAGGATTGTTAACCCATAATGCCTGCGGAACAAAGCTTATGGGTTGGTCGCCCTCCTATCTATGATAAACACGAACGAATAGGTGGTCTGGGCACCCTATAGTATTTCAATAAAGATATATATATGCAGGAACAGTCCAGTAACTATATTATTATAGAAAAAGACAACCAAGATAGATTTTAGCATTTAAAAAACATAAATTAAGAAGGTCTGAAGAGAAAATTTACAGCTACGAACAAGTAAACTATTAATGTTCCCAGTCGGGCGAAAACCCTCATAAGTATAGAACTTCATAAGAAAAAAAAAAAAACTGGTAAGCAGAGAATATCGTAATAAGCCCCGAAAGGGCTGCCATCAAGAAAGTCTGCAGAACATACAGAATACACAGCGGTAACATTTGCAACAGGTTCTTCCACAAATACGCCCTATCAACTTTATCAGTACAGGAAATCGAAAAAATAGAACAGGCTGTCGAGAATCCATATGAAAATATACTTTTGCAACCCAGCTGCACAATAAATTTTTATAAAAGAAAGACAGGAGTACCAGTCGGAGAATCCCAACTGTCGAAGATAATATGACAAAACGAATTTAGAAAAATAGCACGGGCGAGCGAAAAACCGCGGCTGTCACAACTGAAAATTATACACCGTAATTTCGAAAAAAATAATCGAAAAACCCTTCGAAATGAAACCCATTCCAGCAATACAAGCCGTAAACCTCGGCTAGACTTAAACTTAAAGAATAATAGACAACAGTGACTGCAATAGCAGGGCCACGGATTCAAAATCTGAGAAAAATACGATAACAGTTCCATTAACTAAGGAAACCCTTCGAAGGGAAACCTAGGGTTCAAAACCTTGTCGGCATTTAAAGGGTACCTGTAATTAGAGGTAGAGATTAGACCTCTTTCATAGACGGAACGGTGTAATAGCCAAGAACTCTGAAAAAACCGGTTGGAGTGAAGTGAATGGTACCTGTCAACAGGACGACAAACACGTTAGAGATGCTAGGTCACCACTGTTGTGAATGAACAAAAAAAAATGATAGCGTTCGAATAAGGATTTACCTGTAGAATATCAGGAAAAAACGGTAGTAGCTAGGTGGAGCTTAAACCAATGCTGTCAGGGTGTCACAGAAGGAACAAAAAAAAAAAAAAAATAATAACAGTGAGTGCTCAACTCATTAGGGGAATCCTCCGGTGGATAAAACAAGAAAGGAAAAGGAAATAACCTCGAACTAATTAACAGAACCCTTTGAATGAATTTAACAGTTATTCAACGCATAAAAGTCTGAGCCTCGAGTTACAGCATAAGACTATAAGGCAAGTTCATAAGGGAAGGGCTGAAGCGAAAACACCCTGGAGATCGCCATATCCCAGCGGCGCTGGACAATAGGTTGATGCTGGGTACAAACCCTAAGGATGGCTGAGTTGCCTCCAGACCCTTCGGCGAAATGCAACACTGAACTGAGAAATCAGTTACGATCCTGAAGTCATTACCCAACCTTAGTACACATCCACCGTAGGATCAAGCCTCGATCAACGGTGTAGAGAATGCCAGGTGCATCGATGGGACAGAGTTGATTTCCAGCAATTATTTCACACCAAAAATCATTTGTGAAATTAAAACCCTTACAGATCCGAACTACAAGTACGCAGATTTTGCCATTAAAACTTGATGTCGTGGCTGAAAATAATAAACGCTGGATACTTAGTATTAACTCCCAACGTAAGTGATGTGAAACGTAATTAAAAACCCGGAGCTTAGCGCTGGTTAAAATCTTACCACAAAAATAATTAACGTAAATACCCACGGTACCCAATGGTCAAGAGCAGAGGGCATATCCCAGTCATAGATATTGACAGATCATTAAATAACCGATGGCAGATGTCATAATTCAACCATAGGCATTAACAGAACAATAAATAAATGCTGGTATTGTCATAGTTTAATGGTGGAAAAATCATCTATAGTAAATTTTTTTTATGAGGTAAGTTCTTTATAACTATGTGACTATTACAAGTCCATTAATTAGTCGTATTTAAATGTGTTTCATTATTAGATTTATGAATTTGTTACTATTGATTAATTGTTATCTATTACTCTTTCCATAGAAAAAAATGTAATTTTAATATTATTTTCAATTTCATATCTTTGTAAATTTTAATTTTTAATTAATTTAATTATATTATTTTACAATAAAAATGAAAAAAAAATATTTTTAAAACATATTTATAAAATTTAAAAATATATATAATTTAAAATTTCTAAATTCAATTCAAAAGAAAAATAACTAATTTTGAAAATCACCAAAATTTATTAGCAATTGACCCAATTTGATAAAGTAATTAATCAAATCAAAATAACCCATATCACATAGTTTTATTTGACATACAACTAGAAGACACACACACACACACACATATATATATATATATAATATGGATAATTAATTAAGTTCAAGAATCATGTTTTCAAAGACAATTGGGACCCTTTGTTGTAATAAAATGATTACATATATTTTTGTATGTATTGTTGATGTTCTATCTATAATAACTATCAATAATGATAAGATATTGAAGTAATTGTTGAAAGCATAGAACATATCATAAAAATTAACATGGTATTAGAGATTTGATGGAGAAAGGCATGGATGGAGTGTTAAACTTTTGAGGTTGTTACAACAACATATTTAATTTTTTACTCCTACCTAAATAATACAAAGAATTCCATAAATTATGGAGGGAAGTAATTCCTCGTAAAAATATAAATAATGCAAAGAATTCCATGAATTATGGTGGGCAGTAACCACTGGTAAATATGTATAATTACTGAAATATAAAGTATGTATATGCTAATAGTATTTTTTTTAATGCTCTTGAAGAATATATATGTCAATATGGAATAAGGTATAATTGTGTATCTGCTAATAATATTTTCTCAAATAAGATTTGTTAAGACCCTCTTTCATAAACCTTAAGTGGCATTGGAAATAAAGAGGTGACAAGATTGAAAATATTCCAACTTGACATATTGCTTGGTTCCTAGCTTGATAAAGGTTTCCATGCATAACATACTACAATGTGGTTGTTTCAAGGATCGATGATGTCTTGATTACTACATTATGGTGTGATCGTGCATTGATTGGAATAGCAAGTACACTAGAAAGATGAACTGGTTCAAATTTTAATTGAGAAGGTTGTATTTGAAGTCTTCCTGATTGATGAAGAGGCTTCAGAAGGAAGATAAGATCATTGCATGAATTGCTAATGTTTATAATTAAGAAACACATATTGTGAAACTACCTTCAGGTCTTGAAGAAGATGAGTAGGACTCATGACTACAATTTGAAGAATGTTTTATCTCATCAATCTCAGAGGTAGTTGTTTGTTGAACCCTCTCGATAATTATAACAAAGGAATTCCCTATGGAAGTGAACTATCAGAAGCATGGTACATTTATTGGTAATTCTTCATGTTATTATATCCCATTATGAGTTGTCTTCCAGATGGATCATTTTTATTACAACATGCACCTTAAACCAGAGAGATTTTGGTTGTATGAAAGAAAATTGTGTAGAAGTGGCACTGGGGAATCTTCATGAATTAGAAAGACTTAGGCTTGTGGTCTCCCTAAGTGAGAGGGAGTAAGGTTAGTTAAATATTTTATTTAACGTGATTTTTTATTTGGTGTCCTGGATGTATAAGAAACAGAGGATTGATAAAATCATTGGTGTTAGAATGACTAGCTGTAAGAAAATGTTTTTGAAGAATATCTTTAGTGAGTTGTGTTCCATCATCTATATGCTACTGGGAGGAGCAATGAGGATCCCATATATGGATGGTTAGGTTATTTATATCCTCACAAAGCCTTTGGGAAGGAAAAATTCTTAGCCTTCGGAGAGAAACATTCCCTACATGGAGGGATCTTGATTATGTTAAACATTGAGCTCTAGGAGCTCTTGGGAGCCTAGGGTATTTATTGGAGTTATATTAGCACACAGTGAGTGGTTCAACTTCCCTTGTGGACCCATAATGTGAACATAGGGTGAGTGGTTCACCTTCCCCTATGGATAAAATACCCCAATATGTGAACATATAGTGAGTGGTTCACCTTCACTTGTGGAGTACGATATATGAGAACATGGAGAGTGGTTATCCTTCCCTTGTAGACCTAACATGTGAACAGAGTCAGTAGTTCACCTTCCCCTGTGGAGTACATACCCTAGTATGTGAACATAGGATGAGTGGTTCACCTTCTCCTATAGATAACCCATCATACATCCTACCCTTGCAGTCTGTGACTCTTGGGAAGTACCTCTCATCTAGAAAATGAGTTGGGAAAAGTGGTTAGGGTTAATTAGTACTACCGACGAACATGTCAGATACTATTGTATTCCTTATGACTAGGATGCATGATGTTCAACATCTTGATCACTAAAGGATCAAGCCTGGTAGGGGTTCTATCTCTATACATGAGGACTTACCTTTGTCATTTTGGTGAGGATGGCAGGGTCTTGTGACACACCCTCTTTCAATACTTTCTTAGTGTACTATGATATCAATCCTCAGTAAAGATGAGACAAGTTGCAGAGATGGCACATGATGGACATGATAGCATAAGTCATAGTGTTCATCATTCTGATTGCAACAAAACTTGAATTACCACAATCAGATGTCGTATGAAAAATTTATGATGTTTTGAAGTTTTTTTGACCAAAAAAAAAATTGCAGCTAGGTTGGGTGGGCAGTCCATACTGTTGATGTCATGATGATGTCAACATGCCAACTCAATGTACAGGACCAATAACAACTTGCCATGTTTTAGGATCGTACAGGATCATGTGGTCGAATATGGTTGGCTCTTTTTATGTTTTGGTGGCCCAATGGGAGGTTGCCACGTGGCCCAATCAGAGGTCGCCACATGGCCCAATTGGAGGTCACCACATGGTGCCTCCACATTGGCTAAACATTTTGTTATGGGATTGACAACCTCGACAGGATTCGATCAGGTGACCTGCCACTTATAAATTCCAAGCCTTACCAACTATCTTACATAGTGGGTCTTAACCCATATAATATTTGCTTGTATTTAAGTTTTAGGTATGGGCGCGTTTGGGAGAAGGGGCTGGACAATGAGCCGCAAATCCCGGTCATATGCATTCCCACAGAACCCTGGTGGTAGACCTCTGAGTACGATATGGAGAGGGTTGGACTTAAGCCCTATCCCTGGTCATGTGTACCACCACACGACCTTGGCGTAGTCACAGAAAGAGCGGAGGTATGGGGACAACCCTTGGTCATGAGACTGCCCATAGGATTAAGCGCGGAGGTTGAGGTACTCAAAATGATGGGGGATGGACTTATGCCCTTTGCCTGGGTCCATCGCAACATATGTGATAACAGGCGAATAGGAAGATGGCTCTGGTGGTGGGGGTGGGTGGTAAACCTCGACTCCCAACCACATTAATGGCGTGTAACCATCGTCTAACAGATCCTCTGGTGACGAGGGTGGCTAGTTAACCCCAACCCCCAGCCACATCAACCCCACATGACAAAAAAACTGGTAGAAAAGGCGCCAAGTCCAGTGGGGGTTAACTGTTGGCTTAGCCCCTGGCCTTATGGCGCCAAGTGACCCTATTTATGTGCCTATGGGGTCATTGGAAAAATTGAAGAAGTGACATAATGCACCATATGCAGCGAATTTGTCACCTCCCGAGCGGGTTAAAGGGGATATTTTTCACTCACTTTGGAGGTGGACCTAACTTGGAGGATGAATAGCAGAAAAAACTTGGGAGAGCCATAAATTGATGATTTTTTGGCCTTTTTGAGCCCAAGAAGAACCCAGATAGGGGTTTTTTGAAATTTTGAATCCAATGGAAGCCTCTTTTTACTGATTGGGGCACTTTTGGAAGGAAATTTTGTAGTTTTGATTCTATGGGTGCCAAGAAAAATCAGTGGTTTGAAGCTTTTTTGAAGGATTTTTTAGCATGGAGAGGACCTTGTAGAAGTTTTCCAGGCTTCATATGTTATCTACATCTGCTATGAAATATATGGTGCAACTCATGTTTATCTTTTCTCATTATATATTTTTTAGGAAATCTCTCTTTTAGTACCTCAATGTGGAATTGTTGTACTTGTTATGCTCATTTTCAGATGGAGTACAGAGTCTTGATGCAAGAGCCCTTTTATTGTTGAATTTTTCAAGATATATTGTAGGTGGTCATGCTTTTTAGAGTGAGATTTCTTTGCAGGAAAATCTTTACTTGAAGGGGAAACAAGCCACTCATTTTGTCAACACATTTCATGTACTCTTTTATCACTGAAATCTATGGAGAGGTCTAGCTATGTCAGAATGCCTGTGGCTGTAGCCCAAGAGGGGTGAACTCTATCAACAAACTCTATTTTGTCTCTCTTCTTGTTTTCCTTTATACGTTACATGTGGACATGTTTCTTATTTAAGTTCATATTAAACTAACTTATTATTATTGAAGAGGCCATAAAACTTGTGTTTACATAAGAACCATTTGTTTCCTTGCAAAGCGTCAGAGGACGGTAAATTTTTAGGGAGGAGAAGTTATCCTCTAATTCTATATCAATAGGTATTAGAGCTATTTCAGACCAAGTTGCAGGTATGGGCAAGAAGCTGGAAAGTCTCCCAAAGCTAGAGGAGATGAACTTGTCTCTTCAAATGGAGAATGATGAATTAAGAAGAATTCTTGAAGTTGATGAAGAGGAGAAGAGACATATGTGCCTTTAGTTGTAGCATGTGCTTGAGGAACAAGTTTGTGAGAGTTCCACTCCAGAAGAAGCAAATAATTCCTCCAAAATGAAGACAATTTTTGGGCATGGTCCAAACAGAGGTTATGGGCCCTCTGTAGAGAATGATTCTTGTGAGTTTCTTTAACATCGAAAATATTCTCATTATATTCTTGTTGGTAGAAGTGGGTAGCTTGATTCATTTCAAAATTCACCATCAGCATTTGAAGCAAAAAACATGGGTGACAAATCCAAGGAAGTAATCAACATCTCTAGTTCAAATCCTCCAGTTTATGTTAATAACACATCTTTTGTAGCCTTTGAACAACATAATAAATACATTGGTATGAAGATGCTAGCTCAAATGGGTTATAAAGGAGGATGCCTTAGAATCAATGGCCAAGGAATCACTAATCCTATCATGGTGAAACAGAGACCAAGATATCAAGGATTAGGATATGGCCATAAAGAGTTTGCAGAGTGTTCTAAACTATCTGAGGCAAAGAGACCATCAGATGATGATATGTCACACCAAGATGGTAGTGATAATCGAAATTTTTCTCCTAAGGGAGATGAATGCTTCAAAGGACTTTTCATGTCATCGTCCATTCCACATCGTCAAAGTTGCAGCGCCAAGGGAGAGGTTTAAATGTCATGTGAATTTCCCACATGTTGGTAATTTTGATTATTTGTGGGACATGTATCCTTGCACTTTTTGTGATGTAGTTGACCATTATGTGGTTGATTGTGAGCAACGCAAGGTGATGGTCAAAAGAATGGATCAAATTCTTGGCATCAAGCATGAAGAACCTCCATCAAGTTTGAATACTTCCTTGTCAATGGGCAAGATAAAGTACGTTTGTACCCATTGTAACATGAATTGGAATGGGAATGAAAGGTGTCAGAAACTTCATCCAGAATTTTGTCCCAATAAGGATAAAGAGGTTATGAAAACCAATGCAAGGAAACCAACATGTGGCAAAGAGGATAATAGTATATTTCATAAGGTAGCCTTCAAAGCAGAATAGATGTAGAAAGAGAACCCATAAGCCTAGGAGAGGAAAATATTGGGTAGACTATTTGTAGGTTTGTTGATTTGTAAATTGTAAATACTTTTTCTCCATTAACTAGTTTTTATTACTTGGTAAAGTGAAACAAGAATAATCACTATTTGCAACAAGTATGTTTTTCATTAACATGTCATGTTATGTTGGCTTTTTTATGTGTCCAATTGTTTAAGGAATTTTTGGGATGAACATTGTTTGTTGTCCAGTATGTCTACAATTGCGTCATGTACTCACCGATACAAGTGTTCAAGATGAAAGCTTGCCGTGAATGAAATCAATGCTAAATATTGTACAAGAAATGGCTATGTTTCTATGGACAAAGCTAAACGTGTCATTGAATTATTGCAGCCAGAGTACTTTTTTGTACAAGTGCAGTTTGAGGACAGTAAAGCAAAGTTTGAATCAGTGCATGGCAAGCATTGAATTTCTTATGATTTCCAAGATGGAAAGTAAAGTCTGTCTTCAACAAAGGAACTTCAAGATGAAGTTGTTTGAGCCATGCAATATGGTTTGGAGAGAATTTTCAGATTCCATCCATCGATGTTTTTGTTCCTACATGGTTTTAAAAATTGTGGATCAATTCTTGATAGGAAGGTGAGGTCTTCATGCAGAGGATAGGTGGAGTACCTTGATTGGAGCTTGAAGGCACCGATTGAAAAAAAAAAAACATTAAGGATTGAGATTTGGAAATTTTTGGGCTTTTTCCTCATTTTGTTTGATAGAAGAAGATAAACGTTTGGAGTCCAAAAGTTCCTAGTGGGGAGGGATGATCTGGAGATCAAAATTTTTCTCAAAAATTGAAATTTCCCATAATCTTTCAAAACTGGTGTCAAGTCATAGTTTTTGTCATTTTGATTCCAACGACAATTGAATCACCTCAATCCAATGTCGTATGAAAAAGTTATGATGTTCTGAAGTTTTTGGTCAACAACAAAAACAAATTTGCAGGTAGGCTGACTAGGTAGTTCGTACTGTTATTATCATTATGACGTCATTATGCCAACTAGGTGTATGGGACTAATCACATCGTACCATGTGTCAGGATTGTACAGACATTTTTGGTCAAATATGATTGGTTCTTTTTATGTTTTGGTGGTCCAATGGGAGGCTGTGATGTGGCCTAATTGGAGGTCGCCACGTGGCACCTCCACATTGGCTGAAAAAAATTCTATGGGCTCAACGGCCTCAGTAGGATTCAATCAGGTGACATGCTACTTACAAAGTCCAAGCCTTACCAACTCTCCTACACAGTAGGTATTAACCCATATAATCACCACTTGTATTTAAGTTTTAGGTATGGGCGCGTTTGGGAGAAGGGGTCGGGCAGTGAGCCTCGGCCCACGGTCATATGCATTCCCATAGAACCCTGGCGTTAAACCTTCGAGCATGGTATGGAGAGGGTTGGACTTAAGCCCTAGCCTTGGTCATATGTACCTCCACACGACCTTGGTGCAGTCGCAGATGGAGTGGAGGCATGAGGAGCAATTGTTGGTCACGAGACTGTCCACAACACCAAGCGCGGAGGTTGAGGTGCTCGACGGATGGGGGCTGGACGTTGGCCCTAACCCAGGTCCCATCGCAACACATGTGATCGTAGGCAAATAGTAAGAGGGTGTCAAAGCCTGT
Source organism: Pinus albicaulis (assembly GCA_034641835.2). NCBI lineage: Eukaryota > Viridiplantae > Streptophyta > Pinopsida > Pinales > Pinaceae > Pinus > Pinus albicaulis. The sequence continues at coordinate 938,434,068 of CM076574.1, forward strand.
TTTGTCCCCATATTTACTCCCATGTTTACTCCATTAACATACATTTACACTCCTTTTACCCTTTTGAATTGTACCTCATATTGAAAAAACCTTAGTATTATGTGACTGGAGGTAAAGATATTTTACTTAGCATTATTTCAATGTTTTTGATCAAGTTTGGGTAGATTTATGGGATCATACTTATAAGACTACTTTTAACCATCTATCTCTTAGACTCGTAGACTATGAAGTCTATTGACAGGTAGCTGGAGAATATTTGAAATCTGTGAAATGCACAAGGGGATGGACACCTCACCATTCAAGTGTCACTCAACGTTATATACTTAAATCCCATTTTTAATTTTTGTACTTAATCTGGTAGTCAACGTTGCACATTTTCCTTAGTATAACAACAAGTGGTTCACGAGATATCTTGGGATATCAAGCACCAATATCCTTGTGCCCAAGGATGGAAAACAGTTTTCTCAAATGGACACAACCAGTTTAAGATAAATATATTGAAACACAACCAGTTGAGGATCAATTTCAGAAAGGATACTACATAGCCTAAGATAGTAATTGTTTCAACTGTTTGTTATGCAGGAAATAATCAGTTAAGTTCAGTTCTTATCAGGTATCATTTTTAAATGCCTGATCCATGTTGTAATAGTTTATAGAGAAAGAAATAGAGACTTATATCATGATGGTAATCAAAATTCCTTTGTAATTTCAAGGCACTGGAGAAAGGCATGTACTATAATTATGATGGATTTTTTATTTGATCTAATATAATTCGCTTTCTGCTGCAAAATTCATAATGCGTAGTGTGGTTTTTTTACTAGTTTCTAAGTTTTGAGTTAGTTCAAATTGTTTTGGGTGTGGCTAGGGCCCACCATGACCAGTGATTAAGTTCCCTTATTTGATCAGGCTATAATTTATATGAATTTCGTGTCAATTAGTTTCAGGCTAAAGATGCAGATTTGATAGGAATATAATGTTTTTTATATTCATAACTTGATATCTTGAATCTGCATTGATTAGTTTGTTACACATACCTCTTTGATTCTATTGATTTCATGAAAGGTTTTGATCCTGTGTACAAGTAGTGTTTGTAGGGGTAAAACTTGGTTGAATTATGGTGATAAATATCATAAAGATATTTGTCTTATGCTGAGAAGATTAACACATTGTTTGAATCAAATATGGTATAATATGACTAACACTACCACTCAGCATGGTACAGGATTGAAATAGGAATTTTGATGCAAGTTTAGTTGTTAGTTTAGGTACAGGATCTATGATTTCTTATGGCTTGGTAATGATACATATATAGGTAGTGCGAAGTGTGTTGAGTCAATACATAATTTAACTCAGAGATTATGATTCCTTGGTCGATAATTTAATATTAAGTGGTTTTTAAAGGTGATTAAAACACTCAAAAGATGACTCCATGACTGCCCGCCCCCAAGCCACATTGATGGTGCGTAACCATAGGCTAACAGATCGGGAGCTTCGGCGACGGGGGTAAGTTCTTAGGCCCAACACCCAAACAAATCAACCCCACATGACTGTTTGGTCAATTTAGTGTGTCCTAAATTGCTGCATTTAATTGTCAATCCGGGAATCGTAAGCTGATGAAGTGCGGCGCACTATATGTGCAAGATAACCTCTTTCTTAACTTTTTGTCGTTTATGGTCTTTCTAAGGTGAAATGGAAATTATAAAGTGAAAAGCAAGCTTGGTTATATTTGTTCAAGGAAGTGATATCCCCTATAATGATTTACCAATCTCGAAACTTTAAAAGCAAATTGAAATTACAATGACAAAAGAAAGTAAACTGCTGAAATGGAAAGTGTTGTTAATCTAATGAATCAAAACAAGAAACTAGTGAATATGAAAACTAAACTATTCTTGCTGCCAACTGAACACAAAAGAAACTACGCTTAAGGAAATTCAAAATTGCAATGAAAGAAATCTAAACCAGATTACATCAATTCATTTTCTGACCCTTCATCATTAGACTAGCTATGACTTGCGGAAGTAATCATAAACAACTTATGTAACTGATATTTAATTTGCAGAAAGTAAACTAATACTAAACCATACACACATGATTCAATCCCTCGCCATCAGTCCAGCTGTGGCTTTCGGAGGCAATTGAAGATGTCATACATGATTCAATATATTTAAGTTTGCGGAAAAAAAACTAATACTAAACTACACACTTCATCATGCAGCCCCTCACCATCAGTCCAGCTGTGGCTTTCGGAGGAAACTGAAGACGCTATGAGCAGCTTAATATATCTAATTTTGCAGAAAGGAAACTAATACTAAACTACACATCTCATCATGCGGCCCCTCACCATCAGTCCAGCTGTGGCTTTCGGAGGTAGCTGAAGACACTATGAGTAGCTTAATATGTCTAATTTTAACTACTGAATCAGATAAGCAAAACTAAAGTGCACAAGACAAGACTGAAGTTAAACAAAGACTGTGGAAAGAAAACTAGCAGCAGAATAATGTCAGTTTCATATCATTAGCAAAAATACTATGAAAATGCCCCGGGATGTCTACCTAAAACCTGCACAAGAAAACTGATCAGTGTTTTAACAATCATAAAAACATAAAAGACAGGAATGCAATGGAAATTACAGAAATGTATGAACAGAAATGAAACAACTATGAAATATGAACATGTAATGGGTTATGATACAATGACTGCTAAAAGAAATGAAATGAAAAATATAAACATTAATACACAGAACCTCGGCTGAGCAGGGGCCCTCTACGCAGCTTTGGTAACGATCCTCAACACAAATTAAGTTATGAAAACAGAGTTTTTCACATTAAAAAGCAAGTCATTACAGACTGGTGGTATTACGGCTCAAGGCAGCATAATCACCACATAACAGAGTACGCACATCAACTCAACAGCTATATCAACTAACAACTATCAACTCACATTTACTAACTCTACGTGCGTATGCAAACGCTCTTTATAAAGCAATAAAATGTAACTGTCTCCTGAAGTTTATGATAGCAGCCAGCACGTAGACCACTAAGGCCACGGATTTAGGAGTATGGCCATGTTGGAGAACGGATCTATGGAAGGTGGGCGCTTAAATTCAACTCCAGAACTTTGCACAGATGTCAATTAACCTCCGTAAGCTTGGAAACGGCGGTATGGATGTTTCTATGCCACGAAACAGAGTCCAGCCGACATAGAACTCCACAGTTGACTTCCACGTGGATGGCTTTGACCGCGGCTTTCCTTGACGAATTTACTTGAACCAATAGGACACGAACCATGTCCTTGTCATTCCTAGCCTGCCCATGTGGCTCGTTTCCTTCGTTGACACATGTAACATTGATTTCCACAAAATAGCTGCGGAAAGTTGCAGCGGCTGCGGAAAGTGACAAGTTTCCGCAGCTGTATGAACAAAATCTAAATCAAATAGAAAACACACAAACATAATTAAAAACCATGTTAGATACCCTTTTGCACATGATATTGACAATTTTGGAGGTTTGGATGAGTGAAAGAGATATGGAAAAGTGTATGGAAAAGAGGCAAATTCGGGACTCAACATACCCCCACTGTGAAGGTGTTGCATGTCCTCATGCAACCAAAATTTTGATACTCTCTATTCAATTCATGTGTCTGGATACTTCAGCCAGCACATCTAACCCCCTTCTCTTCTTCTTTGGTACTGCCATCATTCTGGGTTTCTTCATGAGGCACCTGAATTTGATATTCACAAGTGCTCTGCTCAATTTTTGGCATTTCCTTTTTAGCTTTTTATTTTTCTTTTGCCAAATACCCAAATGTAACATAGTATTGTCATGGATAATCTTGTCCAGTTTTCCTTGCTCTTTGAGTGTTTCATTTTCATTTTTGATATGCCGATTCAAAAGCTCAAGCTCAAAAATCTCCTGTTTTAATGACTGAACCAAGTCATCCTGTAATGTATGAGGCTGAATAGAAGAGGTACTTGGGCCTGTGGCTGCCTTCTCCAAGGATTCTATATAATCATAGACCTCCTACTGTTTGGGGTCTACTTCCGGTGTCTTTTTCATTGGACTGTCCTGAAAATGCTGCAAGGGAGAATTATGTTCAAAATTTGGCTGAGGAGAACTTTCATCAATATTTTGCTGAAAATAAGATGGAGTACGCTCATTGTCTGATTGGGAGTGAAAGGAGTCAGGTTCACTAACTGACTGAAATGGACTATGGTCAGTTGGAGACTGTTCATATGTCTCTTCACCCAAATCAATGAAATGAGGACCTCTAATTTGTGTTTTTCTCAGTTTTCCCTTAAGCCTGCTGCTTCTCCTCACATGCTGTGGTACTCTACCCTTTTGTTCTTGTTTTCCTTTTTTTGCCTTTTTGGATAGAGATGACTGTTTTTGAAGAAAAATTAATCTCTCAGATAGAATTTGGTGATCTTCTTCTTCTTCAGAAGAAGTTTTATGGACAGCCTCAACAATTTCTTTCCCTTTTGATATTTTTGGCTTCTTAGTTTTGATTTCATTCTTCTTCCTTTTTACCAATCTTTCTTCTCTATCATTTTTCTTCATAGTAATAGTAGAAGTATCTTGGATTTCATCTACTGTTATTTTCCTTCTACTTCTTTTTGCTGTGCTAGCTGCGGGAACTTCCTGTGTAGGAGCATCTTGGGTTTCAACATCCATTTTCTTTCTTCTACTCCTTCTAATTGGATTACCTTCAGGAATTTCCTGAGGTTCTTCAAAGAAGTTTCTAATTAGGAATTTTTCCCATGTATCTTTTCTTTCTTTTAGCTCCTTTTCAATCAAAATTTTTATAAGCCCATGATGATATAAATGAGGCTCTACATCTCCTAGGTGTTTTTGCACAGTCACAGCCATTTTCTTCAAGCTATTGAATAGGAAATAAGGAAGATTGAGAGTTTGGTTTTCAATGAAATTCATCAATATCCTAGTATGATACATGTACATAGAGCCAAAGCGGCCTTCACATGTGATAAATTTCTGAACAATGAGTAATAAAGTGGCCCATTCATCTTTTATTGCATGCACTGGAATTCCTCTTTTGAAAACAGTGATATCCATACCTTGATTTAGGAGGATTGTTCTCCATGCCTCATCACTGATACTTTTGTTTTTGAACCACCGTTCTCCTTCCTGAAGAAGCTCTGTTGCTGCTGCTATTGATGCTTCATTAACCAAAAACTTGAGGTCTCCCACTTCTGCTTCCGAGCCATCAAATGATCTTGCAAACGCTTTGGTAATTTCTCTGTGGTAACCCCGAAATTTCTGAATAAAACGCAGCCATTTAGCTTTTCTCAACATCTCTTTTGCTTGTGGAAATCCCTCTATGAACTTCGGTCCTTCCGGCTCTGCCCTTAATAATTTTCCCATTTTACTTCTCTGTGCTTCACGGCTTGCCTCTGTGAGGGTTTAAGTGGAAATAAAACAATGGGATATACAGAGTCGAGCACAATGTTGTGGGGACGTTATCACAAAACGGAAATGAGCACCATACACAGAATGGAATAAGACTGTGGGTGAATATACGGGAATGAGAGTGAACAAAAGGAACGGAATGGAGTGAAACAGGGAATGAGAATGAGTAGAGTGAGGTTTTGTAAACACGACGGAGACACGACAAAGAGGTTAACAAAGCATAATGCATTCGGCCGCATTTTGAATTTTTGGTGGCTGTGTCATAAATATGAACACGTTTCAATCAATGATTATGAAGTTATGCGGCTTGTAAGAGTCCTTTGTCAACTCAAATACGTATCATTATCTACGGTGGGCTATTTGAACATGAGTAAGAGTCGGAATTTCAATAATGAAACCGTTTGTGAATAAATGTAAGAGGATAACATAGAGATCGTGGAAGGTTACGGACTGTCAATATAATCATTGCGCATTATGGGTAGAGCTCATAGTTTAAAATTACATAAAAATGTGTTTTTTATACTATTTGAAATAAACTTTATTCATACCTTTGGAATCCTTGCTTTTGCCCTTGGTCTTCAACTGATTGATCTTCATTAGTGTCTTGAATGTCCCATTGATCCTCTCCTGCATTTTATTTCATGATTTATGAAAACAACAACTAACTGTACATTCTTTTTGAAAACAGAGTAGTAGTAGCTGCGGAATCTGCTCCTGGCTGCGGAAACTGGAGTCAGCTGCGGAAACAGATGTCAGCTGCGGAAACTGACACAGCTATTACTTGGCTAAAATAGAAATGAACAAATGACAAATGACCAGGTGGAAATGGTCATAAAAAGATTTTTATTGATGGAATGGATGAGATGAAGTGGAATGAAGTGAAATGAAATGAAATGAAATGAAATGAAGTGGAATGAAATGAAGTGGGTGGTGAGATGAAATGAAATAAAAGACAGAATTTTTTTTTTGGAAAATATAGAGTGTCAGGTATCCCTGATTTTCACTCCATATTTTCTGTATAAGACTGCCAATCAATGATTGGTTTTCAGGCTTATACCATTTTTTTCTCTTTTTTTTTTTTATTTTTATTTTTATTTTTTAACTTGAAAAACAAAAACTAGCTTGGTAGAGAAGAAGGATTCTTCTGTACCAGCCTGATTGCAGAACTTTCTTGAAACAACTTGACAAAATCCTCTTTAGAGAGTGGCTTATGATAAACTTTCAATCTATGGCCATTCACTAAAAGAGGATTTTGAAACTCATCAATGGTCTTGATTCTTACAGCTCCATTGTTAAAGATCTTGTCAATCTCATATGGCCCAAGCCAATGAGTCTGAAATTTCCCTTGAAAATCTTTAAACTTGGAGTCAAATAACAATGCCCAATCTCCTTCTTGAAACTTCTTCTCTTTGATATATTTGTCATACCACTTAGTTCTTTGATATTGAACTAGATCAGTTCTTAGAATTGCTTCTTGTCTGATCTCATCTAGCTCATTCAACTGCTCCATTCTATGCTTTTGGGCTTCTGATAAGTCCATCCCCAACTGAACTACTATCTTGAAGGTCTTGATTTGGAACTCAATGGGGAGCAAGACTTCTTTCCCATAAACAAGTTCATAGGGAGAATGTCCTGTTGTATTCCTCCATGTAGTTCTGTAGGCCCACAAGGCTTCTGGAAGCCTTTCTGCCCAATCTCTCCTATGTAGATGAACAGTTTTGGTAATGATACTTTCAAGAACTTTGTTTGTGGACTCCACTTGACCATTTGCTTGTGGATGGTAAGGAGTAGATCTTCTGTGCTTGATTTTGTATTCTTCCATCAACTTCTCCACCAAATTTGATGTGAATTAGCTCCCCTGATCTGTCACAATTTCTCTTGGAACACCAAAGCGAGTAAAAATATCCTCATAAAGAAAATGAACAACTGAATTTTCAGTAGCAGATACTAATTCTTTAGCTTCTACCCATTTAGTAACATAATCAGTGCAAACCAATATATACTTCTTTTGCTTCGATGGTGGATTAATCGGTCCAATGAAATCTAAAGCCCATTTTTCAAGGGGTTCAATGAGTACCTGTGTTTGCAGTGGCATTTCATTTGAAAGGGTAGGTTTCCCTACTCTTTGGCAGCTATCACACCTTTTGACATATTGTTTTGCATCTTTGAAGAGAGAAGGCCAATAATATCCCAAGGAAAGGATTTTATAGGCCGTCCTTTTGTCCGCAAAGTGTCCGCCGCATGGTTCATCATGACATGCCTTAAGAATATCGGGCATTTCATCTTCCCTGACACATCTTCTGATCACAAGATCTGGCCCTGTTTTAAACAATTCGTTAGAAATCCATGAATATCTTGAACTCTCCTGAATAATTTTTCGTTTTTCTCTGGGAAATAAATGTGAAGGTAGTTTCCCTGTAACCAAATAGTTAGCAATATCTGCATACCAAGGGGTCTTAATAGTTACTGCAAACAAATATTCATCGGGAAACTTATCTTCTACAGGAGAATCTTCTTTAGTATTTTGAATTCTAGACAAGAAATCAGCTACTGTATTCTGTTTTCCTGGTCTATCCAACACAGTAATATTGAATTCTTGCAAAAGTAAAAGCCATCTTGTCACTCTGCCATTAGTAACAAGTTTGTTCATTAAATATCTAATTGCAGAATGGTCAGTATGAATAAAAGTTTCATAGCCTGTTATGTAATGTCTAAACTTATTAATTGCATGAACAACAGCTAAGAACTCTTTTTCAGTCACAGTATAATTCAACTCTGTGGGAGTCAGATTTTTACTGGTGTAATAAATGGCATAAGGAATTAAATCTTTTTGACCCAACACAGCTCCAAGAGCTGTATCTGAAGCATCTGTAGAAATATGGAAAGGAAGTTTCCAATTTGGTCCTCTCAAGATAGGTGCTTCAGATATTCTTGTTTTCAAAGTTTCAAAAGCGGATTGACAATCGGGATCCCATTTAAATTCACAGTCTTTTGTAAGCAACTTGAAGAGTGGAGATGCTATTTTAGTGAAGTTCTCTATAAATCTTCTATAGTAACCAGTAAATCCTAGACAACTTCTAACATCTTTTTGACAATTTGGAATAGGCAACTTGGAGATGACTTCAACTTTTGATCTATCAACTTTAATTCCATCTCCTGAAATATGATGTCCTAAAACAATCCCTTCGGTAAACATCATAAAGCATTTTTCATGGCTTAATGAAAGGTTTGTTTCTTTACATCTTATGAGAACTTTTTCCAAATTTTCTAATGCCTCTTCAAATGAATTACCATAAACTGTAAAATCATCCATATAAACCTCTGCACAATCATGGATTAGATCAGAAAAAATTCCTAGTACTGCTCTTTGGAATGTTGCTGGTGCATTACATAACCCAAAAGGAAGCACTCGGTAGGCAAAAATTCCCCATGGACAAGTAAATGTGGTCTTATCTTGATCTTCAGGTGCTACCTGAATTTGATTATAGCCACTAAAACCATCCAAAAATGAAAAGTACTTTTTACCTGCTAATGTATCCAATACCTGATCGATAAAAGGCAAAAGAAAGTGATCCTTCAAAGTTGCTTTGTTCAATTCCCTGTAATCAATGCATACCCTCCATTTACCATTCTTTTTAGGTACTATAACCAAAGGAGAAACCCATCGGCTATCTGAAATTGGATAGATGAAGTTTACATTGAGAAGTTTTTGGAGCTCTTCTTTCACTATCTCCCTAAGATTTGGATTCATCCTTCTTTGAGGTTGTCTGATTGGTCTACTGTTTTCCTCAATATAGATATGATGGATGCAAGTCTTAGGATCAATACCCTTCATGTCGGTATACTCCCATGCAAATGCAGTAGAATGTTTTTGCAAGATTCTGGTTAGTTCTTCTTGTTGTGACTTCTCCAGATGTTTGTTGATATTCAATGTCTTTTCTGGAAAAATCTCAAAAGCAGAATTACCAAATTCTTCCATAGAGTAAAGAGACATTTGTCTTGATGATAAATATTCTATGTCAGATTCCAACTGAAATTGTGTGGGGTCATATTCTGAAGTTACTTCAAAATTTTCTAATGTGTTCAGAATTTGACTATCCTCACTAATCTCAGAAATGGTAAAGACGGGTTGTATAGTGTTCTCATCATCGACCCATTCATTGTCTCCTATTTCTGTAATTGCTCTTGCGGGAGGATACAAATTGAATTTCTTTGTCGAATTACCATTAGAAATGTACATGTCTCGAGATCTACAACTAATAAAAGCATCAGCTGTGGCCAGCCAAGGTCTTCCTAAGATAATTGGATGTCCTCCTAGATTACTTTTGGGAGTCAAAATCATAAAGTCTACTGGATATTCCCAAGAATCTAAGGAGACTGAAATATATTCTAATACACCATCTGGTTTAATAACCGATCGATCTGCAAGTTGCAATAAGGTAGGTGTAAAAAGAAGGTTAGGAAGTTTTAACTGTTCCATAGTTTGTCTACTCATAATGTTGATAGCAGCCCCTAAGTCAATCAATGTGTTTGGAATTTCTATCCCATTTATATGTGTCTTGACAATTGGACTTCCAGGATCTACATACTTCTGCATGGCAATTTTTCCCATCATAATGTCTGCAATCTTTCCTACCAGGTGGATTCTTCTTGTGTCCTTTAGCTTTCTTTCTGGTCTTTTGAAACTCAACTCCTTTATGGTTTTTGCTAGAATAGGAATTTCTCGAATGGCTTGTAGCAATGGAATCTTGATACAAACATTCTTCAATTCATCTAGAAAGTCATAGTTAGGCAACAAAATTTTTTTTTCCACCCCCTTATCAATTTGTAGTCTTTCCGGAAAAGGAGGTGTAGATGAAAATACAGGTTGCTCAACTATAGGAGTTGTGGATGCTAGCTTTTCTTTTTCTTTTTGAATTTTTGAATTTTGAAGAGATTCTTCCTCAGAACCCTTATTGACTTGAAGAGAGTCCTCCTCGGAGGTATCTTGCTCTTGAATGTCTATAGAAGGTTTTTCTAAAACTCTACCAGATCTGAGTTGTACATCGTTGAGAGGAACAATCATATAGGTAGGAAATTGTTGTCCTTCTACCATATAAGTAGTTTGAGGATTCTTATTGTTAGGATTTGGCAATGGCTGAGCTGGAAGTTGATTTTTCTTGTTGGTATGGGAGCATGAGTTGAGGATTTGTATTTTGTTGAGAAGGTTGATGTTGTGGAAATGGCAATGAAAGTTGTTGTGGATTTTGGCTTGGAAATTGTGGAGCTTGTTGGTTTTGAAAAGATGGAGGATATTGATAAAATTGAGCAAATCTCCCATAAGGATTTTGTATCCCTTGTACCCATGGCTGATATGAATTTTGATGTTGGGGCCAAGGTTGTTGCCAAGGAGTCCAATTTGGTGGGGTTTGAAGATTCATAGGGTTATTAAACCCTTGAGATTATTGTCCCTGCCAAGGTCTCCTTGCGACAAAACAGAGAGACTCTATTGAATTTGGATCTTCTTGAAAAACAGCTTTGAGTCCAGGGATTGAAGGACAATCCTTGATTTCATGATTTTCTGAGCAAATCATACATGTTTCTACAACTTTTGCATCCAAGGGACATTCCCTTAAAGCATGTTTCTTTCTACATTTCGGACAAAAGATGGCTAAAGCATCTGTTTCTGCTTTCTGCTTGTTTTGGATTTTAAGGGTGTCTAGTTGTTCACTAAGACCCCCTAAAATATCAGTTTTAAACTCATCAAGCATATTACCAATCTCTGCCCTACTTACTGATCCAGTTGCAGATTTGTTAGCCCTAATAAGAGAAGAATCCCTAGGCCCTTTTCCGGTTTTAGATCTTCCCCTTGAGAATTGGATACATAGTTCTGTTATATCATGAAATGGGAGTTGAGAAATGTCTCCTTTACCCATCATGTTTAAAATTTCTATCCATTCATCTCTAATGGCTTTTAATAGGAGGGCTTTCAAGGTTTCATTATCTAAGTTGCTCATCTTTTCTCTTTTCAAGTTGTATTGAAATCTTTCAATTAAGCCTTCCAAATTTTCATCTTCTTTTTGCATCATTTTGAATACCTCATCCTTGTGATTGGTGGGCATACAATAGTCCAAGTATCTATCCAAAAATGTTTGTTTCATATCATTCCAAGTCCTGAGAGATTGAGTGGCTAATCCCATGAACCATTTCAAAGCAGATCCCTTCAAAGTTGAAGGAAATAGTTTGAGTTTTTGAGAATCTTCCATATAGTCATAAGTTCGGCACACTACTTCGAACTCAAACAGAAATGTTTCAGGATCCTCACTTCGTAATCCATAAAAGTTAGGGAGAACATATGGTGAAATATTTTTCATTGTTGCATGAGTTTCCTCATCAACTATAGGGAATCCAAGAAAATCGTCCCTATTTCTACCGTTATTTCCTTCACCATTGTTATCTTCATTATCTCCTCCTCCTCTACCTCCACCTCTATTTATTACTTCCTCTGCCATGATAGTTTCTTTAGAGTCCTTATAGTCCTCTAGTTCTTCTACCAAGGAAGGATGTGAGAAAGTCTCTTTGTTGTCTAAGTGGGTTTTAGTAGGTGGTGTAGGAGAATCCTCTAATTCAGCTGTTCCTTGACTTCCAAAAATCTTAAGGCTAGGGGTAGATGATGGTGAATCTGGTCTATGCCTTGAAGAAGATGGAGTTATGAAAATCGAACTCTTGGCTTTAGCTATAAACCTTCCCCTAGAATTTCTTGCTCTATGCATGTCATTTTTTTTTTATATTTTTTAACAAAAGTTGGGCTAATAATTCTCTTTCTGATCTTCCAGATCACACTAGGTGCAAGAAGAGAGCATACTTAAGAAATTACTAAACCAATAACTCTCTTTTCTGATCCTCCAGATCACACTAGGTGCAAGAGGAGAGCATACTTCAAGAAGTTATCAAGTTTTCCCTTCTTTTATGATTTTATGTGTTTTTTTTAAAGAAATTGGCTACCTAGTTACACTTCCCCGGCAACGGCGCCAAAATGTTTGGTCAATTAGTGTGTCCTAAATTGCTGCATTTAATTGTCAATCCGGGAATCGTAAGCTGATGAAGTGCGGCGCACTATATGTGCAAGATAACCTCTTTCTTAACTTTTTGTCGTTTATGGTCTTTCTAAGGTGAAATGGAAATTCTAAAGTGAAAAGCAAGCTTGGTTATATTTTTTCAAGGAAGTGATATCCCCTATAATGATTTACCAATCTCGAAACTTTAAAAGCAAATTGAAATTACAATGACAAAAGAAAGTAAACTGCTGAAATGGAAAGTGCTGTTAATCTAATGAATCAAAACAAGAAACTAGTGAATATGAAAACTAAACTTATTCTTGCTGCCAACTGAACACAAAAGAAACTACGCTTATGGAAATTCAAAATTGCAATGAAATAAATCTAAATCAGATTACATCAATTCATTTTCTGACCCTTCATCATTAGACCAGCTATGACTTGCGGAAGTAATCATAAACAACGTGTGTAACTGATATTTAATTCGCAGAAAGTAAACTAATACTAAACCATACACATTTCATCATACGACCCCTCACCATCGGTCTAGTGTGGTTTTAGGAAATGTGCACGCTAAGAAACGACTTAATATATCTAATTTTGCGAGAAAAGGAAACTAATACTAAACTACACATTTCATCATCTGGCCCTGTTGATCCAGTACCGTGGCTTTACGGAGAAATGGCGGAGCACTATGAGTAGCTTAATATATCTAATTTTGCAGAAAGGAAACTAATACTAAACAACACATTTCATCATGCAGCCCCTCACCATCAGTCCAGCTGTGGCTTTCGGAGGTAGCTGAAGACACTATGAGTAGCTTAATATGTCTAATTTTAACTACTGAATCAGATAAACAAAACTGAAGTGCACAAGACAAAACTGAAGTTAAACCAAGACTGTGAAAGAAAACTAGCAGCAGAATAATATCAGTTTCATATCATTAGCAAAAATACTATGAAAATGCCCCGGGCTGTCTACCTAAAACCTGCACAAGAAAACTGATTAGTGTTTTAACAATCATAAAAACATAAAAGACAGGAATGCAATGGAAATTACAGAAATGTATGAACAGAAATGAAACAACTATGAAATATGAACATGTACTGGGTTATGATACAATGACTGCTTAAAGAAATGAAATGAAAAATATAAACATTAATACACAGAACCTCGGCTGAGCAGGGGCCCTCTACGCAGCTTTGGTAACGATCCTCAACACAAATTAAGTTATGAAAACAGAGTTTTTCACATTAAAAGCAAGTCATTACAGACTGGTGGTATTACGGCTCAAGGCAGCGTAATCACCACATAACAGAGTACGCACATCAACTCAACAGCTATATCAACTAACAACTATCAACTCACATTCACTAACTCTACGTGCGTATGCAAACGCTCTTTATAAAGCAACAAAATGTAACTGTCTCCTGAAGTTTATGATAGCAGCCAGCACGTAGACCACTAAGGCCACGGATCTAGGAGTATGGCCATGTTGGAAAACGGATCTATGGAAGGTGGGCGCTTAAATTCAACTCCAGAACTTTGCACAGATGTCAATTAACCTCCGCAAGCTTTGAAACGGCCGTATGGATGTTTCTATGCCACGAAACAGAGTCCAGCCGACATAGAACTCCACAGTTGACTTCCACGTGGATGGCTTTGACCGCGGCTTTCCTTGACGAATTTCATTGAACCAATAGGACACGAACCATGTCCTTGTCATTCCTAGCCTACCCATGTGGCTCGTTTCCTTCGTTGACACCTGTAACATTGATTTCCACAAAATAGCTGCGGAAAGTTGCAGCGGCTGCGGAAAGTGACAAGTTTCCGCAGCTGTATGGACAAAATCTAAATCAAATAGAAAACACACAAACATAATTAAAAACCATGTTAGATACCCTTTTGCACATGATATTGACAATTTTGGAGGTTTGGATGAGTGAAAGAGATATGGAAAAGTGTATGGAAAAGAGGCAAATTCGGGACTCAACAATGACCAACAGGCCGATAAGAAAGGTGCCAAGACTGGCAAGGGTATACTGTTGTCCCAGACCCTGGCCTTATGGCACCACGTGACCCTATTTTTTTCTCCTATGGGGTCATTGGAAAAATTAAAGAAGCGGCAGAATGCACCAGATTCAGCTGAATTTGTTGCCTCTCAAGTGGGTTAAAGGGCGTATTTGTCACTCAGTTTGCAGGTGGATCTAATTTGGAGGACGAATAATAGAAAAAACTTGGGAGAGACATAACTTGATTATTTTTTGGCCTTTTTGAGGCCAAGAAGAGCCTAGATAGGGGGTTTTGGACATTTTGAATCCAATGGAAGCCTATGTTTACTAATTGGGGCACTTATGGAAGGAATTTTTGCAGGTTTGAGTCTATGGGTGCCATGAAAAATCAAAATTTTGAAGAAGTTTTGAAGTCTTTTTTAGCATGGATACAACCATGTAGGGACTTTCCATCCTTCATATGTTATCTGTAGCAACTGATGTTATTTGCAGCAACTATGACATCTATGGTGAAGCTCATGTTTTTCTTTTCTCATTATGTCGTTTTGATGAAATCTCTCTTTTAATACTTCAATGTGGAATTGTTGTACCTATTATGCTTATTTTTAGATGGAGTACAAGGTCTTGCTGTGAGATCCCTTTTCTTGTTGACTATTTCATGACTGAATATAGGTGACCATTCTTTTTAGAGTGAGATTTCTCTGCAGGAGAACGTTTCCTTGAAGGGGAAACAAGCCACTCATTTTTTCAACACATTTCATGTACTCTTTTATCACTGAAATCTATGGAGTAGTGTAGCTGTGTTAGCAGGCTCAGATATGTAGCCCAGGAGGGGTGAACTTTGTCAACAAAATATGTTTTGTCTCCATGTTTTCCTTTATGAGTTACATTTAGATATGTTGCTTATTTAAGTTCGTATGAAGACTACCTCATTATTCGTAAATATGCCATAAAACTTGTGTTTACATAAGACCCATTTGTTTCCTTGAAAAACATCAGAGGACGTTAAGTTTTTAGGAAGGATAAGTTCTCCTCTAATTCCATATCAATGTTGATAGGTGGAATTCCTCCCTAGTTGAGAGGGAGTGTTAAAGAGTGCAACTAGGGGCTAATTCCCCTTTTTTAGAATCATGATATATATATATATATAACAATCATAAATAATGAATAATTAACTAATAATTTGTGTTGAATAGTCTTCTCTCTAGGGACATGACCATTCATGAATGGGTACCTGCCTAGGTATATAATTAAGACCCTATGTTGTAATCAAATGATCACATATCTTCTTGTATGTTGATGTTCTATCTACAATTATTACCGGAAACGATGATAAGGAATTAAAATAATTGTTGCAAGTATAAAACATACCATAAAAATTAACACACATATAATATACAACAATTATAGGCATGTAGAATAGCTCTTGAAAGTACTTTTAGAATAATATTTTAGATAATTGAAGGAATATAAATAATGCAATTGCGATCAATTAGAATAATCATAAATAAATTTATAATAACAACCTTTTAATATTCATACATTGTACATATATGCTCATTACCATTGACTATCTACATATACATCTAATCTTTTATATTCTCTTAATCATGTTTATTATATTGTTTTGTAAAAAATACATGTTAAATTTATAACCATTTTAGATCTATCTCTGTTTCCGTGGACGTAGTGGTCCATTTTTTTTTTGGATTTGGTTCACGAACTCGGAGATCGGTGACTGCTACATCGAGAGAAACATTCCCAGGTAGATCCACCCGAAGGGATTAGTCCCGCTTGTTCATTTCAGAGCAATAACCCTGAGGGTGTCGAGGAGAATTAATCCCATGGCCTCTCATAGTGAGGTGCTTATGCTATGAGTACTAGAGAAATTGAGCTAAACCTCGGGGATTTTTTAAAATCTATTTAAAACCTAAAATTTTTAAATATAAAATAATCAAATTTATTAATTTATAATTTATTTTAATAATCTAATATCAAATAATAAATAAATAACATAGAATTATAATAATTTAAAAATCACATATTAATAAATTTAATCCCTCTTCATACTTGATAAATATGTGTTTTAAGATGAATGTAGGGTGATGACATTCAAGTTTATCTATTGTTAACTTGTATATCCTTTAATAGAAGAGTTAACTTGTATAACTTCATGACATTCAAGATGAATTGAACCTGTAACCCATCAATAGAAGAGTTACTTTAATGACAATGACTCGACTAAATAATATAACCTTTGAGAGTTGATGAGATTTTTTTAACACAGTAAGATACCATTATATTTTCTTTTACCTCTTAATTATTTCCGAGCCCAAATTATTGATAGTGTTGATATTTCCATAAAGACAATTAAATTAAGGAAAAGCGTTCCTTGAAAATGAACTAATTATTATAAATATGAACCATGATTAGACCTATTCTTTAAATGTTTTTGGTCTCTCGTTCCATATTCCTATGTAAATTTGAACATATATCGAGCATTGTTCCATGCTCACTATACTAGGGTTCATAGGATGGTAGGGAGCTCCTCCTCGTGATCAATTTAGATCATTGAAAGATCATTTTTGTATGGAACAATTTCTTTCAGCAAGATGTAGCTATCTAAATATCTAAATAATATGAATTTTGATTTTTCAACCATTGTAATGATTAATAATACATATAAAGGTTTCCCACCTTTTCATATGTGGGGAAATGTAGTGGCATTTCGTTGATGTAGTGTACGACTATGATAATGCTAGTTATTTTGTTATGATGATTTTATGCATATAAAATGTTAGAACAACGTTTATCATAATGCTCACATACATATCCTAATGGTTCCATCTTTGAATGAATTATGTCAACTTTATAACTAATTCTGGCTAATTAAATGTAGAAAACCATTTCTCATTTGCTTCTAGTCAAATAATTTAGATTGGGTAATATTTGCAATGACATTTGTACGATACACAATGAATTCTATAAGTAGTGTTATTCTATTGAAATTGTTTAGCTGCAATGCTAGATTGATAATTTTGGTATTTTTGATGTTTGAATATAAAGGCCAATGTCATCTATATATTCATAATGAAATGCTTGTGTTTTTTATAATTTTTTTTGTGTACAATGTATGTGTTTTTTAGTTTTGTGGGAAACATTTTTTCCAAAAATATATATGAATTTTTTTTTTTCGTTTTTTCTTGCTACATTTTTTCACAATTAACTAGAAATAAATATCTATTTTGTAATTTTGTGTTTTGTAAACCCAATCAAATTCTACTCATAAATAAAAGTACTTGAAATGAAGAATCACTATTCAGTGTTGATCCATATACTTACAAAAGAAGTGTTTGGGACATTTATTCTATGATTCATCTCATCCATTTTGATTTAGAATTGAAGTTTTTGGGGTTTCAAGATATAAGAATATATGGTGAAAACAAATTTGTCTTAAGCTTTATTTTAATAAATAGGGAAATATATTAAATGTTCACTGAAATGAGCTCACTAGGAAATTTGTTTAAGATTTTTATGTTAAATTAATATGTTTGACCAAAATTTTAATTAGAAAGAAAAAAAAATTATTTAAGAAAAAATTATATTAATTTTTTTTTTTAAATTTTAGAGTTTCAAAAATTATTTGTTTTTATTATATTTTTTATTAATTTATGTCAAATATTTTAATTTGAAATTAATATTAAATTGTTATAAATTTTTTGAATTATATGGTTAGCTATATTATATTATTTAGTGATTTGTGTCTTATAATAATTTTAAAATTATGTTAATAAATTACTAATTAATTTTATTTTGTTGAGTTAAGTTGTTGTAAATTAATTTTAATGTATAGTTAAATTTTTTAGTTGGCTTTTTTAGGTTAATGTAATTATGATTCAAATTGTTATATTATAAGAGTAAAAGAAAATTTTATTATTTAAAGGATTTACTGATGTTACTTAGATTATAATGTTTATAATGTAAGCATGTAAGGGTTTTTGGGTTTTAAAATGAAATAATTAATAAGGTTGAATTTAAATTTTAAAAATAAAAGAAAGGTTGGAGAAGAAAGGTCAAATGTGATTAGGGGGTTTCAATGGATCTGGAATTGGAATTAGATTTGAGTGTGGGGATCTAGTTTTTGCTGATGCTTCATCCTTCATCCATGTTTATGTTTTTAGGATGCTTAAATCTAATTCCAATTGTAGATTCCCTAATCACATTTTACCTCCCCCTATTTCATACATAAATTAATATAAAAATATAATAAAAACAAATAATTTCATAGGAAATTATCATCTCTTTATAGTATGTGGAGAGTGGATATCTTTACAGCATGTGGAGAGTGGAGAGAATAATATTCATAGATATAGATGTATAGCTATTAAACAATAATTTTCTATTTTTGTGTTATTAGAGGGAAAATTGAATCTGGACAAAATAACAATTATTCTGTTTAACTACTAAAAATAATCTCAATCTCAAGTATGTTTGCATATAATCTGAATTAATTTTACTTGACACACAATTTTTGATGTAATTAATGAAAGTGAAACATAATGTATAGACAAAATCTCAAGCAAACTCATAGTAGTTAAAAGATTGTATTTTTTTTTTTTTTTCAAATGAAATATCAAAAATACTTTTTCCAAAAAAATACCATAAATACCATGTAATGAGGTTCTGAGCATTTGTGGGTAACTTGTTTTTAATATATAATTATAATTTGTAAAATTATATCAATTTATTTTCAATGTTTTAATGTTATTATTTATTCATTTATAATTTGATTTTAAATTTCAAAATATTATATAAATTTGAAGTTAATAAAATATTCCAAACTCTGCCATACCATTGAATGTATATCACTACGTCATGTGGGGACACCATTAATTTATGTTCTATATAATTAAGAATACATTTTAAATGAGGTATTTGAAAACTACTCATTGATTGGAAGAAATAATTCTTGGATATTGAGTTTTAATTTCATCATTTCAATCCATTATATTATATATATATATATATATATATATATATATATATATATATAAATTAAAATTAGTATTACAATTTTAATCATTATATATTATAATTTTTAAATAACTAATTATATTTATGATATTGGTACACTAAAGTGGAGAAAATGTTATTTAAATATAAAAAATATTATATTTATGTATTTTATATTTAATAAAGCACGTTAACTTATTAATATTATTACTTTTATGGTTTAATTTTTTCAATCATTTTTATAATGGTAAGTGTTGTGAATCAACATTCAAAATTTATATTGAATTATTTTTTAAGTCAGATATGTCTCTTTTTATTGAAGATGGTGTCAAATTCTATATTATAAGAGTTTTACTAAAAACCCTTTTGATTGAAGATGGTGCCAAACTCTATACTATAAGATTTTTATTATCAGAAAACCCTTGGCTATGACGATGCAAGTGAGTGGTATATATTTTGCAGTCATTAATGATTTACACTTAGCTTCATCCACAAATATCTCATTAACTTTAATTACGACTAATCACAACTTCTCTGTGTTACCATAGAACGAGTGATGTTGAATTAGCATGACCCACACCTCAAGGATAGTTGGTCTTCTACTTTAAAATGGGTCATCACTTGGGGAAAGAACTCAAAATTTAAGTTAAACCACAACCTAATTCAACAAATTGGATTCATAGTTAGTACTATATGATATAGTCCTCTATTACATTAGTTCAATAAGTAATTATTAGGTATTATTCTTTTACACTACTAGCTTGGGTACACTACAAGGATGGCCTTGGTATCAAGTATCAACAATATTGTAAATGAAGATGGAGAAAAATATTTTGATGATGAGGAGAGAGGGCTTCATACTTGTAGTTTAGTGTTCTTTTTGTCTCACACTATGGGTAGTGCAACATCCAATTGTTGTGGTTTTTGTAGAGGGAGAGTATTTTGATGATGAGGAGGAAGAGCTTCATACATGTAGTTTAGTGTTCTTTTTGTCTCACAACATGGGTAGTGAAACATCCAATTGTTGTGGTTTTTGTATTCTATTTTCAGTGCTTTATTTTGCTTGTATAAATGGGTAATGCATCGAATAATATGATAGATTTTAGGAAAATTTCTCTAGTTGTTTAATCTCATGATACATATTTTACTCTTAATGTTGCTATTCTTTATATTTTATGATTTAACTCTTGAGTTATTGGCCTTGAACTTATTATGCAACTAGATGAGCACATATGGATTTTAATGGGCTTTGGTATAACTGTTAATGGCAACTGGGATAGATTTCTGAATTTTGGAAAGACATAACAAAATATATTATTCCAAAGTTAAATTTGTGAGTGTGGTCCAAAGCATAATACAAATAAAGACATTACAAATAGAAAAGACATTGACTCCTAAAATGCAAACATGTCACGCACACTAAAAAATTAAATTAAATTTAATAATTATTATTTACTTCATTATGGATCCAAATACAATTTTTTCAATTTAACAAATCTATCGACTACTCTTTGCACTTTTTGGAACAATTGCTAATATAAAATAAATATAAACATAAATAATGTAGGCAAGAACCAAAATTATTATTATGAAATATAAAAGTAAAGTACTCTCTAATCCTAAATAATAATTTCACATATTATGAATAATAATTAATATATATACATGTATAAGTAAAATCTAAAAATAATAAAAAAGAGTTTCACATATTATGAATTAAAAAATAAAAACGAAATATATATAAAGATTTAAATCTAATAATAATAATATATATGTTAAAAACTAATAAATTTTTTACACCTTTATATTATATTTTATATTCTTTATAAATTTATAAAGATTTTATTTAAAATAAATATTTTTTTTTTTGGTAATAATTGTTTTCCCGTAGTTGTATTTGATTTCTATACTAAAAGCTAAATAGCACAATGGATGGTATTTATAAGGAGTGTTGCTGTATTGAAACGGTTTACTTGTAATGCTAGATTGATAATTTTAGCATTTTAGATGTTTGAAATGGAAATGTATTTTTATTTAGGTGAACTGCTGAAATGTTTGTGTTTTTATGTTTTTTTTTAATTTTTTTTTATGGTTAATTAAAGATAAATACATTTTTTATGATTAATTAAAAATAATTATCTATTATATAGTTTTCAAAGCCCAGTTAAATTTTACTTATAAAGAAAACTCTTTAAAATAGTGTTTTGATTTAGATTTTACAAGTTATATCTTATATGCTTAGAAGACAAAACAAAACATCATTTAACCAAAGGCTTCATTGTAGACTAATTTTAACCAAAGTTTTTTATTTTATTTTTCAACCCTTTAAATTAAAAATTTAATACAATCTGGATTTTATAATAAGATCAAATAAATGTAAATATAAATAGTTATATGCTTAGAAAACAAAACAAAACATCATTTAACCAAAGGCTTCATTGTAGACTAATTTTTTTTTTCGAACCCTTTAAATTAAAAATTAAATACAATCTAAATTTTAAAATAATATAAAATAAATGAAATATAAATAGTGTAGGCAAGTACCAAGGTTATTATTTTAAAGATGCTATAGTAATATAAAATAAATGTAAATATAAATAGTGTAGGCAAGAACCAAGATTATTATTATGAAATATAAAAGTAAATTAGCAATGTTTATTACACCTAAATAGGAGTTTCACATGTTATAAGTTAAAAAAAAAGAATATATATAAAGGTTAAAATCTAATAATTTTTTTACACCTTTATATTATATTTTATATTCTTTATAAATTTATAAAGATATAAAATATTTTGTAATGATTGTTTTTCACTAATTTTATTTGATTTCTATACTAAAAATAAAAATAAATATAATATAAAAGTAAACTACGCTCTAAAATAGTAACGGTGGGTAGTAATGTTTACTACACTTAAATAAGAGTTTCACATTTTATGAATTAAAAAATTTAAAATAAGAGTTTGACATGTTATGAATTAAAAAATAAATATAATATAAAGATAAAATAAGCTCTAATATATAATGGTGAGTAGTAATGTTTATTACACCTAAATGAGGGTTTTATATGTTATCAATTTAAAAATAAAAAATAAGAGTTTCACATGTTATGAATTAAAAAATAAAAAAGAATATATATAAAGGATTAAAAAAATATATAAAATACATAAATTGGTTTTGTAATGATTGTTTTTCAATAGTTGTATTTGATTTCTATACTAAAAATAAATATAAATTGATTATAAAATATTTTATTAAATAAATTTTTTCAATATTTCTAAATAAAATATTTTAAAAAAATTGAATTACATTATTAAATTTAATAATTAAACCAATTGAAAGGCATTAAATTCTAACACAATAATAAACATAAATCAAAATAATATATCATAGATTTACGAATATATAATGTACAAAAACATAAACCTAAATCACAATAATATATCATAGATTTGCAAATATATAATGTACAATAAACATGGGTATATAAATGTTTTATTAATTGCATATATAGTCATTCCCATTAACTATTTATATATACATATAATATTTTGTATTCTTTTTTATTATATATATAAAATCTTTTGTATTATTATCACTATGTTGATCTAAATTTATATAGATTTAGATTTATATAATTACTCTCATTAACTATTTATATATACATATAATATTTTCTAATTTATATATATATATATATATATATATATATATATTTTGATCTATATTTTTAGATTTTTTTAACAGTAGGAAAACCTAAAACTTATCATAAGTTAGTTTTCAAACTAGCCATCATATGTTATTATTCCTTTTTTTTTATGTTTTAGATTTTAGAAGTTTTTAGATGAGTTATTAATCAAGACAGATCCATCTTAAACAAAATCAAGATAGATTCATCTTAATGTGGGATCTACCAAGTCACAAAACACATACTAGTAAAATTTATAAATTTATTAATTTACCATCCATGCGTCCTTAGTAAAATAATTTGGTTACAATAAAATATTTTAATTTTGATTATGTATATTTTTGAAAGTTGGAAAAATCAGACAAAGAATACCCAAAAAGGAAAACCAGAATTTCCCAGGTAGTTAATCATTTATTTCTCATTCTTGAAAAGTCTCTTTGGTTAAGAGAGAGAATCTCATAAGAAAGGGAAAAGTGAGCATAATGCCTGTATAATGTGCTGAGAATATTGAGTTCTTGAGCTGTTACATAAAATATAGTGGAACTGTGGAACCAGGTTTAATCCCGTCCATAAAAACTTCTGCACATAATTGTTGTGGGAACGAAGGTGGCTCATGGGGAATTTGGTTGTGGGAACTAAGGTGGCTTGGGAATTTTGATTACTGATTTCATGGTTCGGTGGACAAGGGATCTCAAGGTTGGGTGGATAGATATAACTTTAATATTTTATGACATTTAGCTTACTAGATTCCCAATCATTAACTCTTACAAAAATCAGCAGACCAATTAAAATTAATTTATAAACACTACAAGGAAAAGACCCTCTAGTGGATGTTTTTGAGGAACCCCACAGAAAAATACCCTAGACGTCTGTTTCTAGTGGAGGATCCTAGAGGAGGTTGGCGAGCGGAGGTTTTGCGGATGTATTTCTTCCGGTGCTCTTATCAACCTAAAACGCACCAGTGTGTTCAATATGACAAAGCATCGGTGCATTACAAAAATTGGCACACTGGACGACGTGCGCTCCGTACACACACACCAGGTACGTTTTATTTTTGTAGAGCACCGGTGCTTTACATGTCGACCGCACAGATACCGCCCGATGTGGAATAAATGAAACGCACCGGGGCGCCCACAAAATGCGCACACTAGTGGATGGATAAATAAAAAAAATTACGGCAAAAAACTGCATAAAACATTGGCACACCGGAAACAGTGCGCTCCGTACACACCCTCCCGGTGCTTTTAATTCAGCAACCGTGTCGGTGCGTGTCATATCGTCAGCCTCGGTGCCTCATATAAAGCGCGTGGAACATAAACGTCATGATGCTGAATGACTGAAACGCACCGGGATCCCCATAAATGCCGCACGTCGGAAAAGGGTTTAAAACAAACAAAATTATGGCAAAAAAACTATAGAAATCATTGGTTCACCGGGCACCGTTATCGGTGCATCAAGTTACTGTAGAGCCTCGGTGCGTCACATCCCCATGCCCCGGTACGTCATAAAAGTGAGTGGAACATAAACTTCCCGGGGCGGAATGATGGAAACGCACCGGGGTCCCTATAAATGCCGTGCAATGGAATAGGGTTAAATAAAAAGAAAATACGGCCAAAAACTGCAGAAATCATTGGTTCACCGGACACTATTACCGGTGCGTCATGATACAGTAGAGGATCGGTGCTTTAAAACTACGCTGCCTCGATGCCTCCTAAAAGCGCGCAAAAATAGAAAGAGCCCAGTGCGGCATACAGACAACGTACCGGTACTCCAGCAAAAATCTCGCGCACCGGAATAGGGTTAAATAAAAAAAATTTACGGCCAAAAAACCGCAGAAATCATTGGTTCACCGGACACTATTACCGGTGCGTCATATTACTGTAGAGCACCGGTGCTTTAAAAATACGCTACCTCGGTCCCTCCTAAAAACGTACGAAAATAGAAAGAGCCCAGCGCGACATACATGAAACGCACCAGCACTCCAGTAAAAACCCCGCGCACCGGAATAGGGTTAAATAAAAAAAAATTATGGCCAAAAAACTGCAGAAATCATTGGTTCATCGGACACCATTATCGGTGTGTGATGTTACTATAGAGCACTGGTGCGATAACATTACGCTGCCCCGGTGCCTCCTAAAAGCGCGTGAAAACAGAAAGAGCTCGGCGTGGAATACAGGAAGTGCACCGGTACTACAGTAGAAAGCCCGTGCACCGGAATAGGGTCAATTAAAAAAATTACGGCCAAAAAACCACAAAAAACATTGGTTCACCGGAAACCGTTACCAGTGCATTGCGTTATTGTAGCGCATCGGTGCGTTACAGTTACGTCACCTCGGTGCTTCCTAAAAGCGCACGAAAACAGAAAGAGCCTAGTGTGGCATTAAGACAATGCACCGGTACTCCAGTAAAAACCCTGCGCACCAGAACATGGTTAAATAAAAAACAAATTACCGCATTTTTCACTTTTGTTAGTGCTACAGAGCTCTCAAGCACTAGTGCAAGTTATCCTTTCTTGAGCCGCACTGACATCCGTGCTCCCATTGCACTTATTGCACGAACTACTACTATACATTGCCACCAATCTCTAGCTTGAATTTTATAAAACAGTGGACAAATTTTCTTTTTTAAATTGTACAGCCAATATGCCTCCTCAATGGGTGAATGTACAGGTATTTTTCTTGTTTTTCCATAATTAAACCTTTTAGTGGATTAGAATTCGAAAAAACCTTAAAATTAACTATTAAAAAAAAAAAATGTCGCGTGGTGCCCTCGAGCCGTTCGGCTCGCACTAGTTTGCGGTGCTGCTGTAAATTTACAGGCCGCACCGCACCTGGCGCTGAAGGAGTCCGCACTGGTTTCGGGGTAGTACCGCGAGGCGCATGGTGTTATTTTAAAAATTTTTAAAAGTGTGGTTCGGTCATTTACCAAGTCGCACTGTTAACAATGTTGAATCACTGCCACCCGGTGCGTTAACCAAATTATCCGCCTCGGGGCACGTAAGTTTTTCGGCGCACCGGAACCGCAAATCGACATTGTCAACGGTTTGGGTTGGTAAACCGGTGCTAAGTGTATCTGCACCGGTTCCGCGGCAGATTCTAAAGGCACACCGTGTAATTGTAAATTTTATGACAAAGAGTGGTGCGCTCAGATACCTGGCCGCACCATACGACTATGTACGGTGGCAGGAGGGCGGTGTGCTGACTTAGCTATAAGCCCCGAGGCGTATAGTGAAGTCAGCGCACCAGCCTCCTGACATCGCAGTTAGTGAACGATGTGCTAAAAATATTTTCTGGAGCACCGCTCCCAGTGCTTTTTATATCATTATGTGAATCATCACCGGTGCGTCTCTGTGGAGGGACGCATCGTTACCGGTGCGTTACTATGTTTTTGGTGCACCGACTCTTGTTTTATTTATTTTTCAAAAAATATTTATATACGTATATTTGTAAATACATGTGTCATTTAATTAAAAAAATGTGTTTAATATGTCAATCATTCAGAGACGTGAAAGGAGAGAAGAGGAGCAACAACAACAACAACAGGTTGAACAATATAACATGGTTCTCTTGCGGGAGGCAAGAGAGAGGGAGAGAGATGCGTACCCTCACCCTCTTACAGCAGTGACGCAGGGGCTCCTAAGGTAGGTAGGCCTCCTCAAGTTCTATGAGGAGGCTAGTTCCCTAAAGTCCCATAGGTTTTTTTTGAGACATCTTATTCGAAGGTGGAATGCCCAGCAATAGGCTTTCCGAGTTGGTATCGACCAGTGGTACACGCCCACTAAGGAGGATGTATATTTTATTACAAGACTTTCGAGGAGAGGGGTGGATTTTCCCTCATTCCCCGAGGTTCCAGCTGGCTGTGTGGTAGGGAGTCAGTTAGTTTACTCCCAAAGATACATTAGAGCAGATATATTGTCTCCTTCAGATTTTCAGGTCTCCAGAGGACAGTTACGTATTAGTGCATTTGGTTGTGAGGAGGTCCAGTGTCTCTCACTTATCATTTAGACCATTTCGCACAACACTAGTGACGAGCAACACATTAGTTGCCAGCTTTTATATTATGTTGATTCTTTACTACAACAGCCATGACTTTTCAGGTGGTTTGCCATTTTTTTACGGCAGTTCTGTACAACATTAGATAGATGTCGTGCTCGTGCACAAGGGAGGGTCAACTTCCCTTTTTCTTCAGAGCTTTTTTGTTTATTTTTTGAGAGGTTTCCAGAGATGAGGCCTTCTTTTCTTCGACAGCCTCATAGGTCGATTACTGAGGCACGTATACATATGTGGGGGTAGATGATGCCCAAGAGGGAGGAGACTCTGTTTCCAGCGAGGATATCAAATGATGCACTGGGGTTGCTAGCCATTGTTTTTGAGCATCCCTTCATTATGGTCCCTTGTCCTTATGCGGGGTTGGATTGGTGAGGGTGTGCCAACATCCTCTTCACAAATGATGAGCCGCCAGATGATAGAGGTATATTACTGTTTTATTTAAATGTATTCTAACATTTTTTTTAACTTATTTTTATTAAATTGTGTAATGAAATTGTCTAATTATTGTTGTGTACTTGTATATATTTTGCAGACATTGGCTCTTATGATGGCGAGGAGATGCTGCCACCACCACCTGATCCAGTTGTGGATCTTGATGAGGATGCAGAGGGTATGATGCCAGATATTGCCGAGGATCAGCGGGAGGTTGGTGCAGATCAGAGACCTACTCCTGCTGGTGCGCCGGCCCGTGGTCAACGTATGAGTGATGCTAGATACAGGATGGAGTTGAGCGACCAACACATTGCATTGTTTGTTGAGGCGGGCATCCGCTCCGCTGATTTCAGAGATATAGAGGCCGATGATAGGCTCTTACAGATGTGGAGAGGCATGCCGCGTGACATGTACAACCTGATGCAGCATGTCGTAGGAGTTACAACAACGTTTACACGACTAACGAGGACTGTCACATGTTACTAGCGAGCCGCAACACATGATGGACAGTCTGCGAGGTGTAGCGTACCATCGACATCTCATGATTTTTCATGGCCTCGCACTGTGCCAGATTTGCATGAGCCTCCAGTAGCATCTACCAGCAGTCATCATGGAGATGAGGCTCGATCATCGGCTGATCCATGAAATTTATATTACAGTTGTATATTTTTAACATTATTCAGTTATATATATATATATATATATATATGGTCCATGTATTTTATATTCATTTTGCAGTTGTACTTAATTTACATGTTGGTGATCATCATTATGTGTATGTTGTTAGGTCATGTTAGATATGTTCATTTAATGTGCAACTTGCAGATAGATGTCTATGTGATAGCATGAGATGTATATTTGATGTTTGTGTTGTACTGATGATGTTAATATATAATGTTAATTGTCTTTTTTTAGATGATCATGATCACGATGATTTAGTTAGCAATTTTGAATGTGTTTTTTAGTCAAATATGATGTTTGTACAATGCTTATCATGAAGTGATGTTTATTAATTAATTTATAAATACCAAATGATCATGATATTGTAAATTTGTAATATATGTATTTCTAATTGTATTTAAAATTCTAAAATTGTAATTGTAATGATATATATGTAAATTTCTAAAATTGTAATTGTAATTGTATATATGTAAAATTTTAAAATTGTTATTGTACGTGAAATTGTATAATTGTAATTGTAATTCTAATAATTTTAATTATAATTCTAATTATAATTGTAATTGTATGTAAAGTATTTGTGAAATTTTAATTGTATTAATGTGAAATGAATTTATTAAAATTTTTAAATTTGTAAATTTTAAATAATTGTAAAATAATAAATATAGAATAATATGATTTATTGTAACATAAGGAAATTTAGAAAATAATGCAAATAAATTCCTGTACTTAATTAGAATTATCATTATTTTATTATGATCTTAGATACAAAAAAAAGAATTAATTTATACAGTACACCATTGTTTTTGAGATCAAGTACACAATACCAAATTATCAAGTGAATGATTGATTTTAACATTAACATAATGCAAATTACCAATTAATTCAAATTAATACATATTACATTAATATTTCGAAAACTCATCTTAAAAAGTATAAATATTGATGAAATAAGACATTGTACCATATCACTCTCGGTTCTCGTGATCACCCTCATGGCATGATAACACTGTTGTTCTCAAAAAAATGTTTTGATCTAGGGCCATGTGTCAATACGAACCACCAATCCCTATCCAACACATCTGGGTAGAAAAACACCTGGTTGCAATGTTTAGGGAAAACATAGGGCTCCTTAGCTTCATCCCACATCTTTCTAGAGTTGATACATATCAGCCTACTATCGCGATCTTCCTTTACATTATTCCGATCAAAGGTGTCCCACCACTTGCACCTAAAAATAACACATTGGAAAGAAGAAAAATCCACTTCAATGATCTCTTGTATCTTTTCGACGTAACCTAACGTCCCTCTTACTAGTTGTTGATCACGGTGGCTAGATCGACTAGATTGATCGAACTCGACTTCCACTCCACATTCTTGTGTGATGTTTCCAGCATCGACATTTTCTGTGTGAAAATGGTGTCCATATGCCCACATAGATGGGAAAAAATGCACCTATTATAAAAAAGTTTAAAAAATCATATAAGTGTCATGTGTCTTATAAATAATAATCCAACAGTTAAAATATGAAATGTAGATGTCTTAATATAAGTTTCAAATTTACATATAAATTATTACCGAGTTGCTGCACCCAATCCCTACATTTAGCATATCCTCTTCAACACGTGGGTAATGACCGGTAGCACCGTATTGCTCTCTGACTTGGTCAGCAACTCAACTTTTGGGGCATAGTTTTGGCATATTTTTTTTTAAATGATCGGGATAAGGCATACTTCTACCATTCAACCGTCTAAATTATTTCCTGTCACTATCCCATTTCATTCTTTTTTGTTCGTACAATGCGACCCACGGTTGTGTCACTTGAGAACTGTAAAGAATGAATTTATTGATTGCTTCAATTTCTGCATTCACTGATGAAATCAAACCAAAATTATATAGTACTTAGAGATCAAAATATACATTATATCGAAGTTAAACATGAATATTAATTACTTTTTGTAAATTTGAAAAATTATAAGTCGCTTACTCTTTATCAAGCACTTTTTTCCACTTGTTTGGAGAAACTCTCCTTCTCTTTTGTCTTCATCCAATTCATCGCCCCAAATCACCGCACCTGGTCTGTTGTCGTTCTTCTTGATGTACTCACTAGCATAGTAGAAAGACTCATACAATATGTACCCCTCTACCATAGACCCCTCGGGTTTTTCCCTTTGTCGAACAAAACCTTTCAATTTCTTCATGTACTTCTCTAAGAAGAACATCCAACGAAAGAAACAACCCCAACTAATTCAACCTCATCTACCAGGTGGATTAGAAGATGAACCTGTAAGTCCATGAAACTCGTCGGTAGTTCCTTCTCAAACATACAAACAATCTCAACTATCTCTTGACGCCACCGTGGAAATCTAGCCACATGAATCTCCTTTGACGTGATCCAACGTACAAAAGCAGATAATTTAGATATGGCGCATTCTAGGTCTTGAGGGAATTCATGTTTCACACACCCATGCACAAACAAAGGATAATGACACTGCAAAGTTATAAAAACATGCAATAATATACAAAATTAGGTATGTTTTATGATCACTGCATGGGATAAAATTTATTAATATAAAAAAGAATAAAATCATGCTTTTTACATTATACGTACTCTTAGAAGATTCAAATGGTCATGTGATTTCAACCCCGAAAAATGGTCATCCACGGTGAAGCGGCGCCGTAGTGAAGACCCATATGAATTTGGCACCCTCACATCCATTATAACTTCCTTTGCCAAAGATATATCATCTTTTTTTAAAATCCATGGGACATCACCTTTGAAAAACCATGAATTAGAGGGACCAATGCCTGCTTCTGATCCCGTACTTTCTAATCGTCTTGGCCAATATTTATTTGTAGTTTTTGAAGTAATAAGATCTTTCCTAACCGCCAATGTGTCACTTTGTTTTGATGATATGTGCCTCCATAATGAAGATGAAACATTTTTAAATATATGCATGGGATCTAATAAGTGGGCAATATTAAGATGCTCCCAATATGGGAGGTCATAAAAGATAGATTTCATTTTTATCCCAATGGGAAATTTCTCAACATAGGTGTTGAAGAAATCTGGATCATCGAACTTAGGCTCCCCATTTGAATCGAACATTTCTGTGAACTCCTTCTCCTTCTCTCTCTCATATGTTCTAAGCCATTCAACTGGTGTCATTATTGGAGGCCTTTGGGTTCTTTCTCATTTACCATTGAAAGTGGATGCTGCTCTTCTGTAAGGGTTTTGTTCTGGTAGGAATATCCTGGAGCAATCATACACTGGCTTTCATAGGTCCTTGGACCATCTAGCTTTCAGAGAAGGTCCACAACATTTACATCCAAAATACCCTTTTGTTACAAGACCTGCGAGATTATATTTATATACATTAATTAATATGCATGACACGTTAAAGAATATCATGAAGATCAGAACAAATAATATTACAACGAATTAAATAACTAATATGTGAAAGAATATTGTTACATTGTATATAAACAAATCAATAAATTAAACATGTAATTTACCAGAGCAAACTCCTAAGCCTGGATAATCATGTGTTGTGTAAGAAAATATGCCATACAACGTAAACCTCCTCTCTGCTGCGATGGGTCTTGAAACATCGTATACATTTATCCCATCCCATAATTCCTTCAATTCATCTACCAGTGGTTGTAAGTAGACATCCATATTCTTCACTTGTCTTCTACCAGGGACTATGAGAGCCAACATAAGATGTTCATTCTTCACGGACAACCATGGGGGGGATATTTTTATTGATCACTACTACAGGCCAAACAGAATAGTTGGTGTTCTGGAGGGAATATGGGTTGACGCCATCCATGGCTATGCTGAGTCGTAGACTTTGTACTTCATTCTTGAATTTTTCGGGCCATGTATCCTCTATATGCTTCATGGCTATTGAATGAGTTGGTATTCGCATAATTCCCAACTCACTTCTATGTGAGGCATGCCATCCCTGCAACATAGCTAATTCTTTGCAACGAAAGAGGCTTTGAATCCTTGGGATTATAGGCATGTGCCTCAATATCTTAAAAGGAGGACCAGTACATGATTTACCCTTCTTTTTTTATTTATCATACCTGTCATGCCCACATTTCGGACACATCTCTTTGTCTACATATTCTCCTCTATTTAGAATACAATCATTTGGACATGCATGATATGATATGTACTCAACACCCAACATTTTCAACAATTTTTTTGCCTCTTCGCAGCTATCAGGCAAGACATTATCACTCGGAAGAACCTTATCTTTGAATAACCTATAGTTGGTGATCATGGAAAACTATATTAATAAATTTACATTAATGTCGATATAATTATTAACGTTCATAAAATTTAACATTTGTAATTTTCATTGTAGTGTACTGATTATGTTTCAAACACTACAAGAAAAAATGACATTGGTGAGGGTCATGCTTGTGATAGACCTTTACGGTCCATCACCAATGTCACATATGGTGATGGTCCTTAAAAATGTGTCATTGTTAGTGTATATAGTGATGGTCCTTTAAGACCCATCACCAAAGCCATTTTCAATGACATTTTTGGTGAGGGTCGTTAAAGGCCCATCACTAATTCTCTCTTTGGTGACACTTCTAGTGATGACCTTTTAATGACCATCACCGATGCTCTTTTTGTTACTTTTGGTGACGGTCAAAAAATGTTCATCATCATTAATCATTCCAATGAGTTTTTGATGATGTTATGTGCTTGTTAATATATTTTTTTGTAAGTTTTTTTTTGATAACAGCACGCTGCCCACCTTCGCTCTGCAAGCTAGGTCTGGGAGCCTTACAGCGCCGCTCAGGCTGCTGCGCCCCTGCGCACTGGCCCGCCCTCCCCTGCAGCTGCTCGATGGAGATCCCCCGCTTCCGCCCCCGCCGACCGCCCGAAGTATCCGCCTTCGGGATCCCCGATTGCCTCCGGACAAACGCCCACGCATTCCGGTGTCATAAATTGTCAAACGATCGGACACGATACCTGGCGCTGCTCTCGCCGCAGGAAGACACCGCAAAGCCGCATCGAACCCTCGTGCAAAGAGGCCCTTATAGGCCGCTCACGTGCTTGCGGGCTCCTTCACCCAAATCAGTGGGAGGACCCGGACGCAGAAACCTGAAACCACCGATAAAGACGAGTAAAGAGTTACTTCGGGCAAGCGAAGCGATCGTGCCTTGCAGACCAATACGTGCTTAATATTAGTAAATGGTCCCTACTTCGTTGCCTCCACAAGGCTCCTTCATGGGGCCGCAAGGCTTGTATTTAAACAAGTGGACTCCAGATTTCGACCCTTCCCAAGACGTTCCATCTGCCGTGCCGGTGTGGGTGAGACTCCCTCATCTGCCCCTACACTGCTGGAATCAAAAATCGCTCCAGATCATCGGGAACACACTTGGAAAATATATAGATCAGGCTGTAAGAAAAGACCAATATTCATGCGCCCGAATCTGTGTAGAAGTGGATCTTGAGGAAGGTCTCCCTGAAGCCATCAAGCTCTCGGTGGCAGGCTGGACGCACGTCCAAGAGCTCGACTATGAACAGCTCCCCTTCAAATGCCGACACTGTCACGGTCACGGACACTTCGCAAAGCACTGTAAGAAGAGAACAGAGGAGCAATCTGAAAAACAAAGCGGGGACCAATGGACCCTAGTCCATAGAACAGCCCATGCAAAAAAAGACGCAGGAAAAAGTGCTGCATCAGGAGCTAGGAACATCCCCATCCCTTCTCAGGAAAAGGAAGAAACCCCAAAAGGAACGGAGGGTGTACAAACTGATTCACCGAACAAAACTCAGGAAAATGAGGTACATGCAGAAGCCCCTCCTCCAAGCAAAGAGGGTGGGGTCAACATCCAGATCGAGGCAGCCCAAGGCAGCCCTTCCAACCCCACCTATGCAGAAGTCACAAAGAAAAAGGCAGTCGAAAGCTCAGAGTCCTCAGAGGAAGAATTCTTTGAACGCCCATTAAAAAGAGCCGGAAGAAAATCCCGCAAGGAAAAAAGAGAGGAAGAAGCAGAAAGGCTCAAAACGCAAGGAAGCCAGTCCACAATAGAAATGACGATCGGAAGAAATAGCAGACCCAGGTCAACCAAGGGTGGCTCCACCCCGCTCACAGGTAAATAATGAAGCTAGTCTCTTGGAATTGCAGAGGACTGGGGAACCAGGCAAAAATAGAAGCAGTAAAGGACCTTTTAAAGACGGAACCTGCATAAATCCTCTTGCTCCAAGAGACCAAGATAGCAGGACAAGCCCTGCTGGAAATCAGTACATCAAAATGGAAGAAATGCTCAGGTATAGCGGTCAGTGCTCGGGGCTCTTCGGGAGGACTAGCAACTCTCTGGACCAAAGATAAATTTCAGCTGATCAAAACCCACGAAACCCAACACTGGATATTCACGGAAATAATCCATCTTGCAAGTAAGTTGGCTATCTCTCTTGTCAATCTTTATGTGCCTGTCAATTATTCTGAAAAAAGAGACTGCTGGAACTCCCTGGCAATGCTTCTAGAGCAGGAAACCCCTCGCAACATCATTCTTGCTGGGGATCTCAACATCGTTTTGAAAGCCAAAGAGAAAAGAGGAGGCAACAACTCTAAAGATCCCATGGTAGCCGTTGTAGAAGAGCTCGCTCAGCAATGGGATCTGCAAGATTTTAATCCATCCCAAGGACTCTTCACCTGGTCTAACAATCAAACTGGGACAGACCACATTTCTGCCCGTTTGGACCGCTTTCTAGTGCAAACCTCTCTCCTTATGGATAAAAAGATCATAACAACAAAAATTATGCCCAAGTTGTCCTCAGATCACAAGCCAATACAACTCTGTCTAGAAGACGAAGAGGACTTGGGTCCCATTCCTTTTCGCTTTTCTCCTCAATGGATCGAAAGGGAGGGTTTCTTTGACACGGTGAAAACAGCTTGGGCCTCCTCCATCACAGGTTCTCCAAGCTTCGTTTGGGAGCAAAAGCTGAAACTTACCAAAAAAGCTTTGAAGGACTGGATTAAGAAACCTCCCTCCAACCCTACCTCCCAAAGAGTTGATGCAGTCCTGGAACTGCACACCCTACAAAACGAAATGGAGAGCAAAAACATCAGTGCAGAACTACTGGACATGGAAATAAAAGCTCAGAGAGCAGCCTATCATTCCTTCAGAAAAGAGGAAGAGTACTGGAGATTAAAGTCTAGAAGCTTGTGGCTGAAAGCAGGGGATCGCAATACCTCTTTCTTTCACCGGCAGTATCGAGCCAGATTATCAAGGAATTATATAGCAGAAATAAAAACAGCGGATGGCCAAACCTGCAAGGGATTCCAGCAAGTCAAAGAAGCAGCAGCAACACATTTCCAAAATCTTTTCAGCTTGGACACCCAAGGTGAAGAAGCAGATGAGGCAGATTTTCTCAATCACATCCCACCCCTCATCTCTCCGGAAGACAACTCTGAATTATGCAAACCGGTTACGGAAGAAGAGATTATTAAAGTCATTTGGTCCATGGAATCTGACAAGGCCCCCGGACCGGACGGATTCACCATTCATTTCTACAAAGTCTGCTGGGACATCATAAAATATGACCTTCAAAAGATGATCAGGGGATTCTTGAATAAAGCTAAAGTAGGCGGCAGCACCAACTCAACCTACTTAGCTTTGATCCCCAAAGACTCCAACCCGGAAACCTTTGCTAGATTCAGGCCAATATCGTTATGTAATGCCTCCTACAAGATTTTGGCTAAGCTGTTGGCAAGCAGATTAAAGCCCTTGCTTCCTCGGATTATCTCTAGCCCCCAAGGAGGTTTCGTGGAAGGCAGGCACATACTGGACAACGTGATACAAGTGCAGGAGACCATACACTCAAGTAAGCAGAGAAAAGAGAAAGGTATGATTATAAAGCTAGACATGGCGAATGCGTTTGACAGAGTCAACAGAACGTTTCTCAGCAAAGTTTTGCTCTCCTTTGGCTTTTCTTCTCATTTTGTAAACCTCATAAAAGCTTGTACGGAAAACCCATGGATAGCCCCTCTCATTAATGGAAGGCCAGTCAATTTTTTCCAAGCTAAGAGAGGCATCAGGCAGGGATGCCCGCTCTCCCCCTTCCTATACATCTTAATGGCGGAATCTCTAAGTCGCAAACTTGAAGCAGAAAGAAGGTCAGGCTCTCTACCGGGCCTCAAGCCCACCAGCAGCGTTAACCCTTTGAATCACGCACTCTTTGCAGATGACTCGATACTGTTGGGAGGTGCTTCAATCAGAATTGCGAAGGCCTTTGACACAGTCATTAGAAATTATTGCAAAGTCTCAGGAGCTCTGGTAAATGAAAAAAAAAGTGAAATCTTCAGCTGGAACAGCGATCAACAGGAGCTCAATACTATAGCTAACATTCTTGGTTTTAAAGGGCACTCCCAATGGGACAAGATCAGATATCTTGGGCTCCCCATAATCTCAGGAGTGAACAAGAGGTCGCTTTGGAGCGACATCATAAGCAAATTCAAATCCAAAATATCGAAATGGGGAGGATTCTGGTTAACGAAAGGAGGTAAGGTTATTTTGATAAAATCTCAGCTGTCTGCTCTAATAATTTATCAAGCAGCCTTCTTGCTCGCTCCCAGAAATGTGATGGACCAGATCTCCTCTCTCCTCAGAGATTTCCTCTGGCAAGGAGGCAGGGGCAATGAGAAGAAGCAGCACCTGGCAAATTGGGACATGGTCAAAAAACCCATCGATGAAGGAGGATTGCAAATACGTGACCCCTCCCTGGTCAACCTTACCCTCGGCAGCAAAATCCTGTGGAAGATGATTAAAGATCCTAAGCACCCTGTCAGCGCTACTCTGAGATCTAAATACACTGTCAAAGCTGATTTTAGAAACCTCCAGCTTGGTTATATTGCCGACAGCACTCTGCTGTGGAAGCTCTGCTATAAGAGCAACAAATTTTTCAAACGAAATGCATATAGGATACCTGGGAATGGCAAGCATGTCCGCCTTTGGCACGACCGCATAATGGGGCGAAACCCATTAATCGAAAACGAAGAGATCTCTGATATAAGAGATTGGCTCATATCAATGGGCAAGGTAAGCGTATTTGACATTTCGGCCTGGGATCACAGAGAAGAATGGACCGGTTGGGCAATCCACGATCCCCCTGCCCATCTGCTACCCCAACTAAACTGTCTGCTCGATTTGTTGGAAGGCGCAGCTCCGATTCACCTTTCATTGCAGGATCGATGGGGCTGGGGTCGAACTGGAGAATACACAACTGCAGAAGGTTACAAAGCGCTCCAGACAACAGGAAATAGCAGGCACAGTGCAGCGTTTTGGAAAAACGTATGGGAGCCTCTAGCCCTCCCGAAAGTTAACTTTTTCTTCTGGACACTGATTCACAACAAGATTCTTACCGGCGATAATCTGGCTAAAAGAAAGTTTGCTGGCCCTCACAGATGCGCCCTCTGCAGGAGCAACGAAGAGACAGCACATCATCTATTTATTAACTGTCTGTTTGCCAAAGAAGTTTGGGAACTCATGCTCCATGAATTCCAAATGAACGCTCCCACACAGTCCTCTGTTTCAGATCTCTTTGCAGAATGGAGTTACCTTTACCCTCATCGAATTCCACATAAAGCATTCTGGCGCAAGATATGGAACGCTCTGCCCAAATTTGTCTGCTGGCAGATATGGTTGGCCCGCAACCAGAAGATCTTCAAAGACCTGAACCACTCTCCCTTGCAAGTGGCAGCAAAAGCCAGATCGTTCCTCATTGAAGCAGCCCAGCAGCAGTACCACAAAGAGGATGCTTCGCTACTGCCGGTTGAGAAAAGATGGCTCGGATCTTTTGAACCTCAAAGCAGAAAGACCCTCCTATCTCCCCAAAGTGAGCTTCCAATCTGGAAAAAGAGAGACTCGGATGTTACATTTCAACTCTGGTGGAGGACTCAAAAAATACACTCAATTTTCTTCGATGGGGCGTCCAAAGGAAACCCCGGTCCCTCTGGTGCTGGTGGGATCATCTACTCCCCAGATGGAGCTTCCTGTGACTCTTTCTACTGGGGCCTTGGCCTGAAGACCAATAATCAAGCGGAGCTTCTCAGCCTCCTCAAAGCATGTCAAATTGCTAGAGAGAAAGGGATCAAAGAAATTCAGGTCTTTGGTGACTCGGAGATCCTCATAAACAAGCTGAATACGGAAGAACACTTCGGAAACGCAGGCCTCAACAGAACATTGGAAAGACTGAAAAGAGTCATCCGAGCTTTTGCTTCCATCAAATTTTATCATATCCTTAGAAGCTCCAATTGTGAAGCGGATTCGATGGCCAATAAAGGGAGCGCAACGGGCAAAGGGCTGCTCTTCATAAATGAGGACAGATTTGTAGAAATCCCATGCTAAAGTTAAGATAGAAAAGCAGATTCTGATGTTAAATTTTGATGTATTTAGGGCTGCTCAGGCAAAGCCCCACTCCATCTTTTCCTCATAAATAAAAAAAAAAAAAAAAAAAAAAAACATACCCGTTACAGTTAAAAAAAAATATATATTTTTTTGTCAAAAGATAATGATTTAATACCATTATTGTGGAGTCTTTTTTATAATATGTCCAAGGCCATAGTGGTTAGAGTCAGTCACTTTTTTAAGAAGTAATTAGTGTGTGTCATTAATTCCCTCAAGTAATGACTAGTCGAATAGAGTTTTCCTATGATTCAACATGTGATTCATATCTATTAATTTTATTATACAAAAAATTCCCTTTAGATAAATTCCCACTAGTGTGCATAGGAAATATATTATTTAATACATAATCAAGCTCTGCCAATTCTATTAATGAGAAACACCTAACACTCTTCAACAATCTGGGCACACCTTAAATTAATGCTTTGGCACACAATAACATTTCTTAGCACCTCACATGTCTTGGAAAATCTTTGTACCTAGAACATATTTTCATGACACTGATGCCCAAACACATGGTGGCATGCGCTAGCACAACATAGAACTCTCCTAGATTGCGTTGGCATGCATGTAGTCCCTAGCATGCCCTGGAACACCTTGGTTTAATGCATTGACATACATTAGCACTTGCAACACAATGCCACTTTTCATGTATTACGACCTATTATTAGTGTGGCTATCATGCCTCTTTTGGAAAAGATAAAGTCCCGACTTATTAACCATGTTATTGGTTCTTCCCTTTGTTTCCTTGAAACTTATTAACACATATTGACATACCATGGCACCCTGTACATCTGTAGCACCTGGCATGTATTGGCATATCTTGGCTCTATTTGGCACATATAATTAGCACACCGTGGAACTCCCAAGCACACTTTGAGACTTCTTGGCATGCCTTGATATTCCCTAGAATGCCTTACAAATCCTTAGCATGCCTTGTCACTCCCACCTTAACATGACAACTAGCAGTCGTTAGCATTAGTCTGTGACACATGTTCCTCATATTCATTAACTTCCATGAATTTTTACCTAGTGATCACTTAATGTTTTGTCTTAGTACTCCTTAACACTCCTCAACATGCATTATCACTCTCTAGCACACCTTAGCACTCTTCAACACACCCTTCCACTTCATAGCACGCATAACACTCACTCTGTGACACATACTGGCACTTGGAAATTCTTAGCATGTATGGAATATGTTGACGCTCCTTGGTATGATTTGGCATGGTTTATTAAATTTATTTGAGATCAACTATTGTAAAGTAGATGAGAAGAAACAAAGGAAGACTTAGCACTGAGAATACACTAAGACTTTGCACTTGGCACCTATTAGTGCCTAGTGTTGGTGTGCCTAGAATGCCCCTCTTGGAAAAGGTAAATTGATGACTTATTAACCCTATTATGTGTTCATTTCCTTGTATTTTAACTTGTTTCTCCCTTTTGTTTCCTTGACAGTCCCTGGCACACATTGACACACCCTTGCACATCTTGGCATGCCTTATCACTTGGCACATCTTAGCAAGTTTGACATGCCTTCGCACTATCTAACACATCTTAACATTCCCTAGAACGCCTTGACACTCATGTACTCACATCTAGCCTTTACATTTTTTCACGACTTGGGAACCCAATCAATTCCTTGGCTACTGTAGTTCATGTGACAATATTGGCTTGCTTCAACTACAACAAATTGACCAATTGCACCTACTACAAGTATTTTTCCTTTTTCACCTAAGAATTGCCTATAACTCATCTTATGCCACTCATGTCCAAGTTCAACATGTGCCACTTAACTAGTTACCAAGGCAAGGATCACATGATCTACCCATGGCCATAAAACAACTAAGCAACATATCTTACATAGGAAATATTTCACATGTATGTTTAGTTCATATAAACAATAGAATATTAACTGAGAGTTTGCAAGAACCACAAGATGCACAAGGCACACAAGATATAAGATGACACAAGTCAAGTGCCCCAAAAC
Source organism: Pinus albicaulis (assembly GCA_034641835.2). Lineage (NCBI taxonomy): Eukaryota > Viridiplantae > Streptophyta > Pinopsida > Pinales > Pinaceae > Pinus > Pinus albicaulis. The sequence continues at coordinate 938,474,825 of CM076574.1, forward strand.
TTATACACAACAATGTACAATATGTAATTATCTAGAATATTTTAAAACATGAGCATGTAGTCAAAGTGTCATACATCTCATATAAAAAGAAAAAAAATCTAAGGGAAAAACAATGTTGTGCTTAGCACAAAGTGATCTCCCTTTATATAATACTGCTATGTCAATACCCATATAACAACCATAGTCTTGCCTCCTGTAAATCCTATTATGAACTTCTCCTAACACACTTCGTCCTTAGCACACTTAAATTCACTGAAAATCCATAGCACACACTCTTATTTGTTCCTTTCCATGCATTTTGATCTAGTTATCCCTTGATATGCCCCGACACTCCCTAACACTCTTCATCATGAATTGACATTGTTTGACATGTGTTATCATGTGTTTTCATTCCTAGTGTGCATGCCCTGACCCTCCCTAGCTATCATGGCCTCACAACTACCCTTACTTAATTTGAAACTTGGTAACCCAACCAAGCCCTCGCTTGACTACAAGAGCCTTACCAAGTTATGGTTACTACAACTAGACTATGTTGTTGAATTGTGTAGCTTGGGAGGTACTCCACAAGCCCATTGAGATGGGTTTTTGTGAGTTTGGTCACAAAAGGCTTTGTGGGAAAAGAAGCCAAGAAAAGGGATTTTGGACCCAAGATGGGGTTTAAAATATAAAAGGAAAATTAATATTTCCTAAGGTCTAAGTGGATAAAACCCATAAGTTCTAGAGGGTTCCTAAGAGGTCTAGGAAAAATTATTTAAGGAGGCCTTAGGATGAAGGAAAGAACATCAAGTGAGAAGGAGCTCATTTGATCAAGGGGGCGAAGAGAGATAAAGTCCTAAAGTAGGTCGAGTAAGAGGGCTGAGTAAGGGTTGCTAAAGGGAGGCCATTATCATCCTCCAAGAGCAAGATCATCATGTGAGGGTTCACAAGAATGTTGCATACCTTAATGGTTGGTTCAAGATAAGAAGTAGGATGGAATATTGTTGGTTCTCTTATGGCAGATCAAGATTAATAGAGGTTGCTCATGAGAATATGGGCATGTGATTTCAATGGTGTCTTTATGTGAAGGCCACATCAAATTATGAAATGTTGAAATTGGCAACAAGAAAAATTAAAATTTGAAACCATAAAGACAAAAAAAAATGCACCCACACTGGTGAGGAATTTTGATGCATCAGGAGTGAGGAATGTGGGGCATCTAAATTATTTTTCCCTTAAATAAATTGGACAATAAATTGTAATCTCACCTCATAACAACTTGTGTCAGTTAACTAGGTTATGATGACTGAGTTAGCTCAAGAAATTTGAGTTCAGGGTCTAAGATGAGGCATGTAGAGGGATTACTATAATATTTTTGGGGTCGAGTTTCAATTGATGCATTAGTGGGGTGTAGCTGTGAATTAGTTAACTCAATTAAATGAGTTAAAATTAGTTTAAATAGTTATAGCTAAGTGATGAGCTAGTGAAAGGTCGGCTAATGAATTAATTTAGATTTAATTCACAATGAGTGATCAATCAGATAAATGATAATGCACTATTAATAGATGCATTCATGTCAGTTCTGAGGAAAACCCAGTTGAGATAGAGGTTAAAGGGAACATAAACATTAGTTGTATTTATACAAAATTTCCCATGTGCAATTATAAAGTCATTGGGATGCCATGATGGATTGCACAATCAAGGAAGGCTGGTTTTCCTAATTGATAGGGAGATAATTTGTTAGGAATTGCATGAGCAAGTCAGGCTGAAGGAAGGCTGAGAATTGTCTGAGTACTAGACCCAATTTTCCTAGATCAGCGAGAGACAATTGGCAGAGTGTTGGAGAATATCATGAGAGAATAATCATTGTATTGTTTCATGATTCCTTGTATTAATACATAATAGAGATAGAGAAGTTTTGAGAAGTTGCCTTCCCCATATACATCTTGTGTTGTGTGATTGATAATTAATTTCTCTTACTTATATGTGATTGTGGGATCCTGTTTTTCTTCCGAAAAGTGTAGGAAGGATTCAATATCTTGTTTTAGTACATTACAAGATCACATTGAATATCATTGGTTAGATTTTATACATGGTATCAGAGCAAGAATTTTTTGGGTGGCGAGTTTACAGAGTATCTGAATATTTTGGTGTAAAATTTTCAAAAAATAAAATAACATATTTGCATTCCTTGCGAAAAACTACTCAAATGGAAAATCAATTCGAAGCTTGGATGAGAGAGATATCATCGATTTAAAATCAACTATTTTTTAGAAACTTTTGTAGCTGTGGGGAAATTATAATGTGTGCAAGTCAAGAACCTATATGCACTTGAGGTACGAGATGCATGCAAAGCTGTGAGGAGAAAAGCAGAGGTTAGAGACATGGTTGTTGAGAGGGAGTAAAAATTACCTCTCAACATGCAACCTTAGAAGAAGTTTCAAAAGGTTGTGGAGTAGCCACAATTGGAGAAGCAGAGAGGAGACCAAGTGGAAGTGTTCACTCAAGAAAAGACCTCCATGAGGGGGAATTTTCGAGTGAGATGGGCAGAGGGAGAACATGCAGCCATACCTCCAAGTGAAAGGTGGGGTGATGTGTAGACACAATCCCAAGGTAAGAAATTTGAACAAGGTCCATTGAGATGGTGTGTCTCATGGATCGAACCTAGCTACGAGGAGTCCACAGTACAATAGTAGTAGAAAGGATCAGTTAGATTGATGCAGTCAGATGTTAGGAAGGCAGAAACCACAGTGAGAGATGTCAGATACTGAAGCACAAATTAGAGTTGGAAAAAGTGCAAAGGGAACAAATGCAGATGTCAGAAAAAGTGCAAAGAGTCCAGTAGACATGTACAGTAGCTAGCTGCAGTCATAAGACTTTGATGACAAATGCATTATACTGATTCAATTGTTCAAAGGCTATTCAGTTTGAGGATTTGTAGGTGCAAAAAAAAATAGAGAAGTGTTGCATGCAGAATTCCAAAGGTATCAGATCAGGATAGATTGAATTCCTTTCTTGTTGAGAGGGAGTGTTGAAATTTTCAATAAGAAACAATGAAATTGGCAACCATAAAGGAAAAAAAAATGCACCCACACTAGTGAGGAATTTTGATGTACCAAGAGTGAGGAATTTGAGGTGTCTAATTTATTTTTCCCTTAAATAAATTGGACAATAAATTCTAATTTCATCTCATAATAACTTGGATCAGTTAACTAAGTCATGATGACTGAGTTAGCTCAAGAAATTCAAGTTGAAAAGGATCTGCTGAAATCCAGAAAGTCTATGATGGGAGATTGGTGCCTGAAGCATCAAAAGAGGCCGAAGGTCTTGTATTTTTAAAACTAATAATTTGTTGATGAATGCAGGTACATCACCGGATGAGAAATTTGTTACTATAGGAACAATCAATGACTATAGTTGGGATCAAGAAGAAGTTCTTGATTATTCTTCATTTCAGAAAGTTGAGTGTTCAGCGCAATTGGAGACAGAAGCATCAGAAAAAGAGGAATTAGTCTGAGGAATTGGCAAAAGAAATTGTTGTAGAGGCCGATGGAATGCGATTGACAAAATGAGTAATGTTGGTGATTCTGATGTAAGACTAGTTCAAGATTATTTCAAAGTTTGGAGACCAGGAGAATGGGCATCAACATTTCTACACGAGTCTGTAATTTTCAAAATAAAGATGATGTGGTATGGAAAAGCGAGAGTTACATTCAATAGAATTCTGAAAATACTATTCTGGAAATTCTGTGCAAATTTACAAAATGGAGTTGATACTTTAAAAGAACAGTGGCAAAACAGAGTTTGGAATCCTGGAGGGAGAAAGTCATTGAGACTTGTGGTTGTCACATTATTACAAAAAAGTGACAAACCTCATGGATAGGAGTCTATGGAAACTTCTCTACATGGGAAGTCTGATGCAGGAGCATCGAGCTTATTTTTCATTATTTATTTGTGTGATTTAGGGGGTGATGTATTTTTTAATTATTTTATAAATTATGCACATTTTAAATAAATTAAGAGGAAATAATATGAGTGTGAGATTTATTGTAAATATTCTCTTAATTAATTGAGAATATGAGTGGAGTTGGATTGGATAGATATTTTAGGGATTAGGAATTCCTTAAATGGAACTTGGTTGAGTCAAAGAAGGGATAAAGATATTTTAGGATTTGGTTGAGATATTTGTGGAGGAAATCATGGATTCAAATTAATCCATAATTATGTATAAATGCGAAGCTTTGTGGGAGGATAGAGAGACACAAATAATGGAATAGGTCAGAGAGATATAGAGAGAAATGGTGTGAGAGTTTATGTAAAGGAGGTGAGAGCCGAGAGGCCAACAATTGTAATATTCAGCCAAAATGGTTTGAATCTGAAATTCTTGTTGCTATTATATACCAGTATTTTGTTTATGTTTGGTTCTCTCTTCTTTATATATATTTTGAGTTGAATGGAATGTGGTTTTAATGAAGATTTTCATGAGGATTTTCATGATAAAGGAAATACACACCCTTCTATGTGCTCTACTCTGATTCATGCGGAATCTCTGCATCATCTTGTCCCAACACAGTGCAGGTCATTTCCACCACCCTTGAAAATTTGAACATGATAGGCTCGTGCTCCTATCTGAGCTGGGAATAAAATTTTAAAACTTAGTTACACAACATCATGGAAGATTATTATAAATGTTTCCCATGCATTCTAATCATAAATATCTGGTGGGATTGGAACAAAAACACATTTTGTTCATGAGAAATATCCATGATATTTTATGAATCACCCCAACATCTATCCTTTATGTAAGTCATATGATGATATTTATTCACACTTATTTATCTCTTTTCCCAACACAGTGCAAGTAATCACCACCACCTTTGAAAATTTGAACATGATAAGCTCGTGGTCCTATCTAAGCTTGGAAGAAAATTTCAAAACTTAGTTACACAACATCATGGAATATTATTATAAAGGTTTCCCATGCATTCTAACCAACAATATTTGGTGGGTTTAGAACAACGACACATTTTGTTCACGAGAAATATCCATGATATTTTATGAATAACCCCAACATATATCCTTTATGCAAGTCATAAGATGATATTTATTCACACTTATTTATCTCTTGTCCCAACACAGTGCAGATCATCACCAACACCCTTACAAAATTCAACATGAGAGGCTCATGGTCCTATCTAAGCTTTGAAGAAAATTTCAAAACATAGTTACTCAACATCATGGAAGATTATTATAAAGCTTTCCCATGCATTCTAATCAACAATATCTAGTGGGATTGGGACACCAACACATTTTTTTCATGAGAAATATCCATCATAGTGTACGAATCACCCCAATATATATCCTTTATGCAAGTCATATGATGATATTTCTTCACACTTGTTGGAGCTGGGTCCCCTGAGGCACAAGTCTCAAAGCTCTATTTTGGGTAATATTGTATGTGCATATGGCGAAAATGGAGTCAAAGAGCTTTAGGTGTGGTCAAAGTCCCCTATTTTTGTGTAAATGAACTTAAAATGTAAACTATGGGCCTCAAACCATGGTTTGAGACCATAGTATCTGCGCGCTAAGCGCATATAAATAGATAGAAGATCTCTAAGCTAAATATTTCATAATGGTGACAGATATTTTTATGCTTTTGGCTCGCAAAAAGTTTGTAAGAGTCTTATCGGGCTAGGGTTGGGTAAAAGGCTCCTGCTGGCTGTGTCCTCAAAGACCTAGTCTTGGCTGTGTGCGGACTCTGCTGGATGTGTGCGTGGAAGGGATAATAAGGGTTTTGTAAGGGTTTCTGAAGGAAAAGATGATGTATTGGAAGATATGAAGGATTAATAGAAGGGACATTTTTGGCGAAAGCTCTGTGTTATGTGTCTAGTTATTGTTTATGCTTATGGTTACGCTTTGATGAGATCACACTATCTGTTTTCTTACTTATGAATGCATAGAGATAATTGATATCATCGTCATGTTCAATTATTCCTAAACACATAGCAAACTCACAATTATATTAGCTTATTGGGCCAATAAAAAAGGACATGCCTCAATATTTTTAAATCATCATTTAATCTCTGACATGCCTAAGTAAATTTTCATGCACTCTATTAGGAATTCTCTTGATGCATTTATCAGTGTAATTCCCATATTCAATTACTTAACTTTCCATATTTAATTTACATTCTCAAGCTTATATCATTTTTACATCTTAACTCTATTTGGTATATTTCTTGGCCCATCCACGTCCATTGTTTGATCCTTGTTCCAATACCACTCTGTAACATAGACAAATCCCTTTGTACCTTTTCGAGGGTATATGTATCAATTTTTTGTTTGTTCTAATTCAATTCTAAAATTTGTTATGATATTACTGTCACATTCTCCTCATTAGGAGCTTTCCAAACTTTATTAAAATTCGAGTTTGAATAATTAATATACAATCATCCAAATATTTTCACCCTTAGTGCCATGTCAATGCTAATGAAAAACTGCCACATGGTAGATGAAGTTGCATCTTAGTCCACATGTCACACCAAGTGGAGTGTTGAGTGAGCATTAGGGCAATCTAACTTACCATGTCTTTTACTAGCTCCAATTAATTTACTTTATGTGCATTTCCATAATTGGGATTTTAAATAAAATATTTAATCCATCAATTCCATGTAAATATTCATATTTCACCCTATTTAAATAATAATTAAACCCCAAGTGAAAATTAAACTCATGTGTAAGCATAATCCACATGTAGATTTCCAAAGTGTCAAAGGTTTCTTCCACAAAATTTGACAAGTTGCTGATAGTACAACCCAACATATTTCCTTTCCAATGGGGTAAAATTCCAATCTTTCACTTACTACTGATGAGGTCAACCCCTAAGGTAGAACCCCAATTTTTTTTACAAATTATCTATGAGGTCAACCACAAATTTTTTTACCAACTGTCTATTAGGTCAACCCCAAACTTTTCGTTGAGAATAGATGGATTCATCAGCCATCGTTGAAATTTAATATGTTACCATTTGAAAAATTGTGTCCAATGTCCTTGGTGGCTGATGGCCTTATTGGCCATAGATGAAATTCAACACTTTACATTATGGAAAATTTAATCCAATCTCATCAATCCCTGATGAAATTACCGACTACGAGTGAAATTTAGTACTTTTACCATTTGAAACCCTTAATTCATTCATCGATTGTCGATGCCATCAATGAGTTCCACACACAATGATAATAGGTAAAAATCTAGGAGTTTACCTTTGAAAACTTTGGACATTCGGTGGATATTTAAGGTTTTGCACTTCCTGCAACAAATCTAATAATTTGCATTAAACATTAGAAAGGATTAAATCATTCAAATATACATGTGTAAAAATCAAGGAGTTTAAATTTGAAAACTTTGGACATTTTGTTGATAGTGAAGGTTTTTCAATTCCTGCATCAAATCTAGGAATTTGCATTAAACATTAGAGAGGATTATCTCTATGAAGGGAAATCAATCAAAATTACAAAGAACATCAACCTCAAAATTATCATTGTTTGGGAAAAATCTTGCCCAAAATTCTCTTCTTCTTCATTTATGGAAAGTTCATGAATATAAGTGACCATATGCATATCCACATTCACTCATATAAAAAGGTTTCTTGCCAACGTTTACTAACCCTAAAGTTTATGTATACATTTCTCTTAAGCAAGTCTTTGCACCAAAATAGGAAGGAGTCACATGAAAATGAGCATACTTGCCAAAGTTACTGCCCACCATAATTTATCATTCCTTAGTATATAAGTAGATAGGAGTAAAATGTACACATGCAAACTTACCTGAGGTTACTATCCACCAAAACCTAAGCAGTCATTTTCACATGATTAGGAAAGAGGATTATGTAGTTTAATTTGTCCACTTCAAACATCAATTTATTCCCTCAAGATATATCAATTTCAAACATTATTTAGATATGAATTTTTTCAAGTTGGAAACTGATCTGGGAATGAGTCTTTTCCACCCAACCATAAGCTCAACTACACATCAACTTTCTACAACTAGGCACACCTTAGCTAGGACATGATACCACAAGGGGAAAACTAATAACTCACTAGTATCTAACTGTGTGAAAAAAACTCTCTTTCACACATAAATCAAAGTTATGGATCTCCTGTCCCAATTGAATATAGGCCTCTGTGCTCTTTAAATGCCTCTTAGCTTGGTTAGAAAAGAAAACAAGGGAATTCCCTTTTTAGCTCTAAAGTCCCTTGGAAATTTCCCTACCTCTTACTTGTCATTCTCAACCAACACACAACAAATCACAACCCACTATGCCCAACTAGAGTCCATAACTCTTTTTTCTAGTGTTTGACAAGCAACATTCATTTTTAGGGAGCCGATAACACACCAATGTCATTCCCTTTTGCGATTGACACATTTATTGGCATATATGGGCACTCAAAACGTAGTTTAATCACCTAGAATGCTTCATCATTCATTCTGCTTGTGAATTTCACTACTTAAGCACTTGTGTGCCTTTGTTCCTTGTGTGTGTATCCCTTTATGTGTGAATGGACAAATTTCTCTATCTATGAATGTCTTAGACCACCTTTTTCCTTCATGGGTCTTTGCCAATTTCCATATTTTTCCATAATATAGTCCCACATTTATCTTAGTCTCCCAGTCAATCCATGGGTCAACTTCAAAATCCAAGGGTTGCACCCATCCCATTCCTTCCATTAAAATATTAATAACTATTGTAGTTTCCACCCAATGTCCCATATTTATGAGGGTGATTGTTCCAACTATCTAATCCTTCAAAATCAATTGGTTATTGGGCAAGAGGAAAAAGGCTTAGATTCAAATTTGAAATTAATGGAAAGAATTTAGCAAGACAATTCCTTGCAAAAAATTCATTGTTTTACACTCATGGTATCATAGCTCATATTAGTTCTCATATGCCCCAAGTTACTTGTGTCATCATATTGTTCCTTGATTTATCTAGTGCATTTTTGTTGCACTAATAACACATTAATGCTGACACAATTACTACAATGTCATCAACATAATTAACTTCATTTAATATTTGTTATTTTAGTTTCAAAGTAAGTTTATATATAAATAAGAGCGCCTTGTTCATTCTAAATGAGGACTCTTACAACATATTCCACTCGACGTTCTAAATGAGGACTCTTAGAGCATATTCCATATTATGATGAAATACAATAGAAATTCTTGATATTTTATCTCGTATATATTATAATTTTACAATTATATATATAATACATCTTGATTTAACTTTATGCTGTTATAGTGTAATTTGCTTCTTTGATTTTTTTGGAGACCTAGCTCCCTTCATGAGAACATAGTGGCCTTTTGTTTTATTTTACTTCATGCAATTTTATTTCATCATTGTTTTCTTTTTTTTTGTAATGATTATTTTCAACTAATAGAATAATTTTCCTTTATCAACAACAATTCATGGAAAGAAGAGGTGCATGGATCATGCCAAGGGATAACCTGGTGACGTTAAGGTCCCAATAGCATCATCAGTGTTCAAGTACATGGTCATTGCCCAAAATGATTAAGTAAGTTAGTTTCTTTGTTTCTTGTTTTCATGGAACTAGCTTAATGTCTATTGACATTGTTGACAATTAGTTCGTTTAAACCCCTGGACTATTTGTATTGATATTAACATATATAATGCACTTTTATTAATTCATTTTTTAAAACTATTGTAACATTTTTTTGTTATAAAGTATATTTCCCTCTTCCCGCTTAATTCAATGAAGAGGTGGATAGTAGAACATATTTTAGGATAACCATACATACATAGTCATGTCAATGAGACTTGAACCTCGACAGGGAGGTTATCATTAAAACCTCCCAATAACTTGGGACACACTAAATTGACTAAACTATTGTAACACATGCCATATAATTGTTATGGTTCCTTACACATCTCTCTCATATTAGGTTTTACCAAGTGCCCCTCATTATTTAAATGCAAATTTAGGATAAATTTAAACAAATATTACTCAATTTTTAATTATATGAATGCTTATTTGGGAAACTCTTGTGCACTTTTCTTTGTGCCAATAATAATACCTAGTATAAAGTAAGGAATGTAAATTCACTACTACCACTTTTATAAAAATTATATCAAAAAATTGTATGACATATAGAGTTATCAACCATACATTAAAAATGATAAAAAAAAAATGAATGACGCTATATCAACCATACATTAAAAATGATGAAAACAAATTGAATGACCCTAATCGTTAATGACATGTACTTCTTTGTGAGAGTTTAAAAATTAAAATCTAAAAGGGAGTAGAAATAAAAGTAAATATACGGCAGTGAAAACCTAAAATTCAAAGTCAACAAGACTTCGAATCTAAGGTTGGGGTTTTTTGCGCTTAAACGCAGTGTTTTATCTGTGGAAGGGGCGAAGTTGAGGTATAACCAGAGTGTGTTTTATTTGTGGAAGGGGCGAAGTCGATGTAATTAGTAATTCTAATTAGTAATTTTTTTACAAGGCGGGAAAACGACACTTTGTATTAGAAATTCTAATACTACTATTGGAAATATTGTCATTGATGACAAAGGAGGCAGCAGAGGCAGAGACAGACAAAGGACAGCAGAAGAGGAAAAAGAAAAGACAACAGGTAACATTTACCTGGCCACAACAGAAGAGGAGGAGGATAATGGCCACTGAACTGAATATCTGGCCAACCATGAAATTGTAAGTGATTACTTTTGAGATGGATCACCTGTATATATATATATCTATATATCTATATATATATATATATATATATATATATATATATATATTTGTTTATGGAGAATTGTTTATAAGTTCGATGTGTGACTTCATGTCTTCTTGGTCAAATTACATGGGGAATAGTTGAATTCTGAGAGTTAGTTTGGATTCTGCGTTCTTGGTTGAATTAGTAATTCTGTGCAAGATCTATATTTCTGTGTTTAATAGAAAGTGCTTGTAGTTTTTGTAGAGGAGGACTGTAAAATATCCCTCTCGCCCTTGAGAAACTGTGTGTGAAGGGTCGTGGAAATGCCCTCCATACAAGAAGGAATTCGGTGTTGTTGAGTAACTGTAACGAGGATGAATGCCAGTGGTCGAACCAGAAGCAATTGAATATTTTGGAATTAATAGCACAATGACTCGAACTTGGAATGAGCAAGAAAGGTCTGCGTAAGGGCTGTTAAATCCTATGTGGGAGTGTATTCCCGGAACCCTTGAGCCTGCGCTTCCCGTAGACAGATTGATACGTATTTATTTTGTAAGAAGGTGAAGTCAGTGGTTGGAGAATCGTGGTGGAGCCACATAGTAACTTTAACTCTGTTGAAGTGTTGGGAGACAACGCAGAGTAATGGAACTGTGCTTGACGGAGCCTTGAGTGGAAGCTGAGCGGAACCTTGAAGGCGAGAACCGGAACCGGGAAAGTATGAATAGTGAACAGTAAAGGCGGGTTTCCGGTTTTTATCGCACCTCTTTCGTAGGGTAAGCGATATTCAAGAATTTGGAGTGATTCCATTTACTGCCTGACACGTGGCATACAGCGGGGTCCCAAAAACCGCTCTCATCGCGAGTTAACGGTCATGCAAGTAACTCGTGCAATATCCGTTGGATCTTCAAGACCGGTGCGACGTGTTGTCCGCCGTTGGATGTGGAAGGCTTGTCAGCGTTGGGGCCCATGCATATGTATGCGTTGATCATTGTTAAGGTTTGCGGGTTTAACCAAGGTATGGTATTGTGATTTAAGCACGTAGTTAAAGGGCAGGTCCGGTTATATGGGGTTAAGGTATACGTGGTTGCATCGATTAAATGATGTGCTTTTGATAAGGGGCGAGCGCTTTCAGCTTCATAAGCACTTACAGATATCCCCCATATTGTGTTGATTGTGTCGTGAATTACCAAGCATTTATATGATCATTGGTTGAGAGTAGAGCTCCCACAGAAAAGAAGTGAATCTGAGATATTACATACATATAATAACTTTGAAATTAATATCTCAATTCTCTGAGATTTGAACGCTCTCAGATTTAAGTGTTTAATTTGTCAGCATAGAATAAGTCAAGATTTAATTAAGGAGTGAATGCTGTACACATATGAAGGTAAGCGCTAAGCACTGCATATTGAGTTGTTGTGATTATATGCATTATATTATTATGGCTCGAACCATTGCAAAGTCAATTCGTACAAGATTTGAGTATTAAGGGTATAGGCCATATTAATACGTTTGTGAAGTCAACGCCCCGTGAAATGTATGGGGATTATGAATTGGTTGAACATTAGAAGTACAAAAGGGTTGAGCGTATAACATAAGGGGCTTGGAATTAATATCTCAAATATCAGAGATTTGAGATATTAACATTCACAGATTTAAGTGATTAATTTTCCAGCGTAGAATAAAGGGATGTTGTGAGATTGCTCGGATTGGGAAGATGATTGGGCATGAAATTTTGAATGCAATTGTACACACAGCTTTGATGAAAAGTTGAGCAAAACGGGACTGAACTTGGAGAATATGGACCTGACAGAGGTAAACAAAGATTGCAGAGTTGAAGAGATGTGCAGCAAAGGGGTTCAAAAATGCAGTGAACAGGTGAAATATGTAGAAGACAGTGAACAAAGTATGCAGGACAGCTGCATGACTGCTACAGAAAGAACAAAACTAGCAAGCCAAGGGTTGAGCGAAGTTTATGTATTGAAACTGAAAATATAAATGTTTTAATTGTTTTATATTGTTTGTGATGCAAAGGCAAGTATCCAAAAGAAAAAGAAAAATCCCATTGTAACATTGAAATTTGTACATATTGGTATATTTTTAATGAATTGGACAAAGGAATGAGAAGACAGAAGCCAAAGAGTCATGGCTGTTCACTCCAAATTCCTTGTGAAATACAAACAGTCATGTGATGAACTCTATATATGATATCAAATTGATATGCATAAAAGAGTTAGAGAGAGTAAGGATAGAGAATGAAAATATAGAAGATTGAGGTAAAGAAGATAAGGAAGAGAGGAGAAGAAAGAAATGCTACAGAATAGAGCTGATATCTGAGGTAAATCAGCAAACATTTCTTTTGATAAATTGAGGAAGTTGGAGCTTCCCTATCAAGTTGAAGCTTGATAGCTGTCAGTTGTAGCTGACTGAGGTTGGAGCCTCCTGTAGGTTGGTGCTTGCAGAAAATTGAAGGGAGTTGGAGCTTCCTTGCAAGTTGTAGCTTGCAGAATTGAGGTTGGAGCCTCCTGTAGGTTGGTGCCTGCAGAAAAATAGTGGAGAGAGGGAGTTGGAACTTGCCTTTGCATCACAACAATAATAAGATGTGGTTTTCTCCCTTTATGGGTTTCCACTTATATCTCCTGTCTCTATTTGTGTTGCCTATGTGTTGAGATGATTTATCAAATCTGCTTAATGTTTGCTGCTCTCATAATAAGTTTGATGTCACATTAATTTAATACTTGCTGCAACATATTAAGACTGTTCATATACTAAGTTTGGTTATCAAAGTAAGCTATAAATAAGCTAATGAAAAATTTAAAAAGCTCATGTATGTATTGAATTGATTCACCCCCTCCCTCTCAGTTCAACTAAGAATTCAACAACTACAAGGCGGGAAAAACCCAGAATAGTGAAGTTAAACTGATAGAGAGGCCTATTGATGGCAAGAAGAAGAATGTATTGGGGAGTGCATGGACTTTCTAATTTGAAAAACCTTTGGGGAAATCCAAGTCGACAGCTCGGGGTAGCTCCCTTCGTTCAATCTACACCTTCAAGAAGGTGGAAGATTTCTAGTGGTAAGTTTTTTCAGATCTTGAAAATGCAAGATATGCAGTTCATCAGGGTTTTCACTACCATTTTCTCATGTCGTGTATCCCCCTGATCATGCTGTGCATTTTATACAACAACATGTTTTTTCCACACAATCTGCTCTTAGCGGCAGATTTCCACTCCTTTAAAGCGGGTACACAGCCCAAGTCGAAGTATATAAATAGTGTCTGTCTCTGAACAAATGGTACTTTGTATTAGTAATTATAATACTATAGGGCTTTATTTCAAGGTGCGACAAGAATGGCGTGGGAACAACCCAGAACCATGAAGTTAAACTGATAGAGAGGCCTATCGATGGCGTGAAGAAGCATGTATTGGGGAATGCATGGACTTTCTGGTTCGACAACCCTTCAAAGAAATCCAAGTCGGCAGCATGGGGCAGCTCCCTTCGTTCAGTTTATACCGTCAAGACGGTTGAATATTTCTGGTGGTAAGTTTTTCAGATCTTGAAAATGTAAAATATGCGGTTCATCGTGTTTTTCTCTACCATTTTCTCATGTCATGTATCCCCCTGATCACGCTGTGAAGTTTATACAAAAACATGTTTTTTCCAAGCAAGTTTCCCTCAGTGACAGATTTCCGCTGCTCTAAAGCAGATATAGACCCAAGTGGTAAGACCTTACACGTGCCCATGGAGGAAAGTGGACTGCCACTAACAACCGAGGTGGCAAGGCTGGATTGGATCAACTAAGGCTTAACACTGTAAATTTCCAACTATCATACACACATGTGCGTGTATAGGAATTTTTATGTATATTTAATTATGCTCATATAGATTTTGTTATCTGATTTCAGCTGTTGGCCATGATTGGTGAATAATTTGACAAAGGTGATGAAATTTGTGGTGTTGTGGCTAGTGTGAAAGCTAGACAAGGAAATATTGCCTTGTGGACCAGAACTGGCACCAATGAAGCTGCTCAGGTAATTTTTTTTCTTTTTTTCATCAAGGAAATGTCTTTGTAATGCGAAGCTGAGGAGCAATGGTAGAGAAGCTATCCATAGGAGTATAGGAGGTGCTCCCGATCATCGCATTCAGATACCAAGCGTCTTTGTGGGATTATGGTTGGTCTGAGGCCAGTATGGAAGCAACGAAATGAGTCATATCCAAATGGATCTCTATTTGGCAGAGAAGAAACTATAGATCAGTCAAGATTTGAGACAATTGATAAGCCAAGGTCAATGGCATTGAATTATTCGAGTCTTGTTCCAATCATTATTGGGTAAAGCGCTTACCTCTATATATAAAGAAGTGAGGGGGTAGGGACACACGGATGTCGTGCCTGCAGTAACACACCCATCTATAAGTTCGATAAAATGTTCGATCTCTTTCTTCTCTATTCAATTCTTTACTGATTGAAAGTTGGGATTCGATAAAGTTCTCCAATTCATTAAGGTAATTCCATTTGTTTTTGAAATATTAGATCAAGTGAGTTGTTCAGTTTCATTATATATTTAATTATAAACTACGAAGGACGAACGACTTAGGATCAGTTAACTATTAGATATCACAAGATAGAAAAACAATTAACCGCATCGAGATTGCATACCCCATGGTATGGGGATCGAATCTGTGTCTTGTGCAAGCAATTTCACTTGATTGTTGTTTTTCTTTTCCTCTCCTTTTTTTAGTTCGACTCAAACCTTGTCATCTGTTTTAAACAGATTTTTAACCAAGTCTAGTTTATTCTCATCTTTTAGGAGTTTAGAAGGGTCCATTTCCCTCCCATCTTTAATTTAATCCAATGATTCACCTTTCTTATCCTGATTTGAGGGGGCTCGAGATACCATTAAATCTTGCTTCAACTTCGTCCAAATCTCTTTTGATTGGAATCTGAGTCTGATTAATTCTAATTATTCATGAGTTTAAAAGGGTCGATTTCCCTTCCCTCTTCAATTTGATCTAATGATTCACCTTGCTCATCCTCCCTTGCATAGGTTGAGGATACCATCACATCTTGCTTCAAATTTATCCAAATTTTTGTTGATTGGCATTTCCTTTTTTTCTCCAAGGCTTAATAACTATGAGGGATCTGCTACTTCCACCATGGGACAATTTTCCTCAACACCTTGCTACCAAGTGTGCCGTTAGATATATAGGCACCTTAGAAAAAGGGTTGCCAAGAATATGAAAACCCATTCAAGGCTATTTTACTAAATCTTCATTCTTGAGCTCTTTTCGTGTTGTTGCACATTGATCATGGAGTTTATTTAGTTTTATTTGGCTGTGTATCTATTTTGTTCATTTGTGTGGCTCTAAGCTTGTTCCTTAGAAGCATATTTCAATTGATGTTCTCACCCCGATATATATTGGAGATAGCATCAAACATCTCCTTATTGATGGTCTTATTGATGATGTGAGGGATCCTTCATGGAGTCCACGATGACTTGCTTTGTTTTAGCTATCTTCCTTTTATTTTTTACCAATTTTATAGATTGGTATGTCATTCAACCTTTGTCTTTACAAAATGCCCGAGGTCATTATCCTCTAATAACATCTATATTTTCACTTTCATGGTATGAAGTTGGAGGGACCTTATAATCTGTTTTTGTATATGAGATTGAATGTAGTCAAATTATTACTCTTGGATTATACTATTAGAAAAAATAGATCAAATACCTAAAGAAAAACTATCATAGGTCTATGGTACTTTTCTCAAGCATGAATCTTGGGCATCCCACTATTAAAACCTTCCTACAACTTCCTATCCCAAGTAGAAGTCCTATTGTCCAAAAAGGGGCTATTGGAAGGTTTCAACAAACATGCTCTAATGTCATGTCAAAAATTAGACATTGGTAAGAAAATTCTATTTTTTTTAAATCCGAACTGAAAATATATTTATATTTCATAAAATCTGTGTTGGGGAACATTTGTATAACCTTTACAAGTATTTCTTGCTGGTCCAAATTAATCAACACTGTGTTAAGCTACAAAATTCGAAACTATGATCCAATTTTATGCCTTGGAGTAGGCACAGGGGTGTTATAGTGTTCTAAATTCACTATCTTGTAGATCCTCCAAGAAAGACCAATTGACACTTACAAACATGGAAAATACATTTTATTTGACCCCCTCATAGTGGGAGACATGTTGTTCATCAGGGAAAAATTATTTTCTATCTGTATGACTCAGATAACTAAGACAAAATGGACAAGTAGGATTGGTTTTGGATACCTTCTGGTTAACTTTGAGAGTGAGCCCATCTAGCATCGATCTTATGTAGGCAGTTTCATCATCCATCTTGCTGACTTTTGATTCCAGATCTAGTAGGCGCCTTGAGTATAAATCAAGGCTCCCTTTCAAAATTTTGGTCGCAATCCTCTTTGTGAGAAAATAAAGTAACATGAAATTATCTTCTACAGAAGAAGGAAGAGATAAATCTTTATCCCAATGAGATCAAGTTCCATCAATATATAAGGGTTGGGTTGGCTAGTGACAAGAGAACTTTCCAACGAGGGCATAATTAATGAGATTGGGAGCCAGATTTTGTGCAAGGGCTGGTGAGAGTTTGAAAGCTATAACTTCATGATATATTTTAAGCTGATGTAAGTTATCCATACCTTCACTAGGAGTCTCATTTGTTCACTTGTTGGGTAATCAGACTCATGAATAAAATCAAAGAATTTCTCTCATTGTAGAGGGGAACTTGTTTCAAGAAAATTTCTAAGTTAGATGGCCATAGCCTTCCAATGTAATGGAAATTATAGGTAGACATCTATAACAGACACCACGAACCTTTACCCATGCTTTCCCTTTTCTTTCATTTTTATCGACAGTTAAATTAAGATAAATTTTAATATTATCAGGGTCTTGAATAAAATTTTCCTTTAACATCTTTTACTCTATGGTAAATTTTTCTATTATTAAGAGGGATGGACATAGTAACCTTATTTAAGGACCGTTGACATTTTCAACATATCGTGTGTTGGACTGTAGACATTTTCAATGTATAGTGTGTTGAAATTAAAGTTCAGTAACATTATTTTTAGGTCGTGAATTTGTCCTCTGTAGGTGAAGTTTCTCTTAAAATAACATTGTCTTTGGAAAGTTACATTAGCTTGTTATTGTTATCCTATCGTATTTATCATTTATATGACCTTAGTAAATGGTAGTAAGCTTGGTAGTGCAAAGCATAAAGTGCATCTTATACTATGACTTTGGATTTTTTTAGCAACTAGTATTAGAGAGGCAATTTATGGAAAGACTATCACTATATTCATTTAGCTATATTTTTATACCCTTTTTTTTTTATTTTTTTCAGAAATGAGAAAATCCAAGCAATAAAAATTGCATGAAGGGCATGTGAATTTTGAATCAAGGGAAAGGAAGAAAATAAATAAAAGGAGACCTACGGCAATGGATGATAATGTGGATGAGGAAAATAAGGAGGGTACATCTTTAAGAAGGATGAGAAATATACAAAGGTTGGTTGCAAACCTTTAGAATGTTTTTGATTTTGATATTTTATTGATTGTCTAAATTGTTCAGTCTTGCATGAAAGTTTTAGAGAAAGAATGAATACAACATAGTTTCCATGTCACAAGCCAAGTCTAGCTCCAGGAATTTGACATAAAAGTATTTGAATGGCTATTTTTCATCTTGAAATTTTCCTTGGAAGAAACATGTTATTTTCTAGCTTCTACATACACACATGATGTTTTTCAAACCCTAGGATTGATCTTATAGGGCAGACTGACATATGTTAAAATATGTTCATCATGGAACTGTAACGCATTCACTATATTTTGTTTTCAGTCAACTGTCCTTACCCTTTTCTCTTGATTTTACCATGTGTTCAAAAGATTATTATTGTCTTGAAACTTGACTGTTGATTTACCACTTCCTGCTTGAAGTCTAGTCTTTTGTGAGATTGTGAAATATTTTTTACTAATCCCACCATGAATACCATATTTCAAAGCAACTAAAACTAATAAATATTGAAAATTCTCTCTTGCTTCTCCATGACTGCACCTCTTAATGCCTTTTAACTTGTCTTTTGTTGACCTGTCCATTTCCACTGATAATGTGATTCAAAGCGAAAATTTGAACAATCCTTATCATCAATTGGTGAGACTTTCTCCACTTCTTCATAACGAATTCTATCTTTCCTTATACAATAATTATTTTGAAAGAGGT
The DNA here is from genome assembly GCA_034641835.2 of Pinus albicaulis. Lineage (NCBI taxonomy): Eukaryota > Viridiplantae > Streptophyta > Pinopsida > Pinales > Pinaceae > Pinus > Pinus albicaulis. The sequence continues at coordinate 938,493,785 of CM076574.1, forward strand.
ATGGAGAAAAAACCTTGAGACCATTTGCTACTCTGTTTTTCAAGTTACCATCCAAAGTAATTGATATATTGTCTTTAGTATCCCTGTTAATGCATCTTGGGGTTAGTACCATTATATATACATTAGATTCCATTCTCCCTTGCGAATGAAATGCACCACTTGACAACCTATCCTTTCTATAAAAATCCTTTTCTTTAGGCTTCCTTCCAAGCTCATAATCACTTCTCTAGTTTTCAGGAATCAAACGGTAAAAATAAGTGATAAGGTTAATGAATACCCATCTCAACATAGGGTTTTCCCTATGCACAATATCCTCTGTAAAGATAGAGAAGAGGGAAGGAAGAGAAAGGATTAGTCTATAACATTGGACCTTCCGAGGCTTAATGCTGAATCTGGATTGTGTGAAGGTAAAACCTCCTCAAAACACTAGTGTACTAGTAGTAAGTACCAACAAAATTCCACAACCATGAAAAGGAGATTTTTGGTGGAGAATTGAAAGGAGGCACTAAAGTATGCTTCATATAGGATATCCATGAAGACAAATATTATAGTCCAGAAAAATAATATCTGCAGAAGTTGTGGACCTGTGACTGCAAATTGTCATAGCAACATCATCTGTATCTTACTGGGCCTTAATTTTTTTTATTGCTTGTCATACCCGAGGGTTTCATAGACTTATGGGATCTTGGTTGTCTTTGAAGGACTGAATTGAGTTTTTGAATTATTTCTTCGTCTTCTTTAACATAAATATCACATAATAAAAGGGATATTATATTGAATTCATTTTTTCAAAGGCTTTTCGGTTCATCTTTATACTTGTCCATATAGAGAATAAGGTCGATTTGAACACAAAATATTATGGTTGCTTTGCTACTCTCAAATTTTCTTATCTTTCTGCTGAATATTAGTGTTGATGTGGATGGAATTTTGTGATGATGTGTCGTTTATAGACTACAATTCCTTCATTTTATATGTAACGTCACCATCATGCATGTGAAATGACATCTAGTTTGTTTTTATCTATTTTCTTTCGACGTAATTTTATAGTTGGAATCTTAGACCAGTCCATCTTTGTTACACAGGTCATGTTTCCTTCTACACTCCTTGGAAGAGCTGAAAATTGGATTTTGATGGAGATTTTTTATATTTTGTGAGTTTGACATTGGTGAGCTGGCTACATCATAGTCATGTCCAAGAATAACACCAAAATAGGGTGGGGAATTGACTTAGTGACTTAACATCTAGGAGTGCTTTAACAGTGCACTCAATCATTGTCTATTGAAGACCCCATGGACGACAAAGGCAATTAGAGTTACTAAATACTTAAATTATGAAGTAGGTTAGTTCTACAATGATACTATCTAGATATAATATATTTTATTGTTGTTATTTCTCCTTCACATTTTTTTTTTTTCATTTTGGTTATGGAAGATCAAATATTCTTCAAATCTCTAATATGAATCTTCATGAACCTATTGACATCTAATCATTAAATGTTCATAGGATTTTTCTGAAAGTTTGTGTGAGGAGGTATATAGTTTTTTAGCAAAAACAAACACAAGTCTTCAGGGATAACATAGAATTGAACCATTGACCCATATAATGTCATATGGTTCTACAATTGTTTCCAAAATTTTTATTTTTACACCATCTAGTGACGCCACTTATTACTTTACTTCATAATGGTTGTAGGTAAAATTTTGAAAACCAAAGGGATGGGTGCGTTTGGAAACAATGTTAAAACCACAAATATCCCCGTGGAGGTCTGGTGGTATTATTTGCTGACAAAATGGCATGATAATGATGATAATACCTTAGCTTTTCCATTAATATATCCATAAAATTGGTGAAAAATGAGTGATCAACTGCCCAACCACATGAATATTCTGTAAATTCCACCCCCAACTGGGTTATGAGACCGCAGGGATGAAGGATGGTTGTTCGATTTATTTCTCATCCATCCCAACCCACAATACTAAAAAATATAGCCACAACTAGACATCAACAATTCTTTCCCTCATTGAAAGCTTATTTACGTATCTCACCCAATGTTCAAACAATTACAAACCTCTTCCACTTAGCAAAATACAACAGAAGGTCATGATCTCCATTGAATACATCCCCTCTAGTTCCACAGTGTTGGCATAAAGAATTTGAGCTACTGTTTGCTCTTTGGGAATCCCTGAAATTCATATACCTTGGCTCATTGTAGTGATGAATCATAGAAGTGGATAATGTGATTTCAAAGATACCTTAACTCATTTCCAATTAACATTGATTTAAACAAGTGAGTAATGAGATTCAATGTTTCTTACTCTACAACTCTCCCTTCAAACACAATACCTTCCTTCTACTTCTGCCACAACCCCTCTAGCTTAGCACAATCACACATCTTTCAAGATCACTGGCTTCTTGGGTTGGCTATATGAAATTATAGCTATAGAGGCATGTGTTCTCTCAGAATGAGGAAGAATAGAGCCAAAAAAAAACTGATCGTGTCATGTTTACTAAAATTGCAGGTTTGGACTTGGAACATATGATAAACAGAGTAGGTGAAAGAGATTTTAATATAGCATGGTTAAAAGATAGAAGCTTTGCAAGCAACACAAGGCAACAATGATATATTGGGTTATAAGAGGCACCTCAACCCTTGATAAGAAATCCCATGTGATGTTGTCATATGGGATTTCAAGATAACTCATGCTAGATTTGTAGGCAACTCCCTTATACTAGCTCCATGTAGAGGGCCGTATTTTTCACACAAAGAGACATCCCCCATACCATATTCATCTCTTTTACCCAAATTTCTATCCAGAGCTTGAGATGGTAGGATAGCTTCCCTTTCGAATTTAGATGAATACCCTCTGTTTGACAGTGGGCATTCGATGCATTGAGGATTATCCTGTACTTGGCTCCAGAGCTTTGTATTTCTTCTTCTTAGCATTGTGATAGTCATGCTTAGATATTTTTAAGTAGGACAGATTCTTGATTTTATAGGGGTGGCCTTTGAAATCCCACTTTGTATTGCCACTTATAAATTGAGTAGTGTTTTTGATGTAATTTTGGTCACTTTTTGGACATTAAGTAACCCATCTTACCTTCTCAAGGACTCCCTTTACTCTTCCACTCTTCGATTCAGCTCCTGTGTTGATCCTCAAGCAATATTTTTGGAGGTTATTATATTATTTATTATACTTTGGTTTTATAACAGTTAAGCATAACATCAAAACTTAGCCTACCTGCCATTTGGACTCATGACCATTCAATAGTGGGGCCTTTGCCTTAGGCTTAGATCTAAAAAAATTTGCAAAGCATGTTCACATTCTACATTATGGGGTCATTACAATTCAACTCTGTTGGATTCACACAATTCTCATAAACAACTGCATTGCAAATAGTACACGATTTAGTATTTTATAATCCAAGGGTTAAACTGGAATCTTAAATTCTCTAGGTCATAAATTTAGTTACAAACACTGACGGGGGACATTTTCTATTTGGACTGTTGGAAAGATCTTGAAAAAACAAAATTTACATTGTTGTTGGTCATTTTTATTTGTGATTTAGTATCAACTCTTTTTCTTCATCATAATTAAGTCCATTTTCTATCGCAGATATTGAACACATTGTTTTTTTCCAATGTTTTGTAGTCTTAAAGTGAAGTAATTACAGTATTATTGTTTGGTGTTCACTGCTGAAAAGAGATACTATGATAAGTTTCATTTTTTTTTATTTGTTGGTTGTTGTCATGTTTTGAGTGCAGACTTGTGATATTGAAAATCGCATGTCGCTTTGTGTGAATGGGATATATATAAATATAAATATTTGTGTTAAAATTGCACATAATTTTAGATATCATTTAGATATTTGAAATTTTTAATTTTTAATTTGAATATTTACGTGATAAAGGAAAGACAAAGGTCCCAATTATAAAAAGTCACCCAACAACAACAAAATTGAGATTTTTCTTTCATTCAACCTGTAACATATTGCATCTATATTCATCAATGCTCTTCTTCCATATGCTATCCACTTATGACATTTCCATTACAATATTTGGTGCATTTGCGAGTTATAGGTCATTTGTAGCCTATAAATGTCTTCTGAGTTTCAATTCTAATTGTGTATTCAACTAAACATATTGAGTCTCTTATATGTAACTATTTTCCCCTCCACCCACTTTTCATAACTTCCATAACCATTAAGTAGGGACCTGTAGATTCGATGTTGTTTTGCTTGTTTAGTAAAAGATTGTTGATACTTTAATTTATTGAAAGTTGTAGAATTTAAAATCTATAATGTTTCAAGATATAATTTTTAAAAGTATAATCCTTTAAAGGGTGCTAGCTCAATGGAAGAGCACCTCCTTTACAAGTAGGAGGTTGGTGGTTCGATTCCATCGTGCCCTGATATTCATATGGAATGCTGACGATTAGTTTTTGGTGACAGAGGCTCTTTTGACCATCACCAATGAGCTTATGGTGACACTTTTCTACCCTCACCAAAATATGAAATGGTGACGGTCAACAAACACCAACATTTATATGAATCAATAGTGACGACCATGAAAGGTTTGTCACCATAAATCATCGTTGTTGATGTGAAAAGGTGAGGGTCATTGTTTGTCATTATAGTCATTATTCGTGACAGACCTTGATGTCACCAATGAGCTAATGATGACATTTTTTGACCCTCACTAAATATGAAATGGTGACAGTCAATGAACGTCACCATATATATGCACTAATAGTGACGGCCATGAAAGGTCCATCACAAAAAAATGTTGTTATTCATAAGAAATGGTGACGGTCACAATCTGTCATTATAATAAATATTCGTGACGGACCTTGAATGTCACCACAACACATACTTTCGGCGATGCCACCTTTGGTGACGTTCAATTTTTTAGTGATGGGGGCTATTGTCCATCACCATTTCTCATATGAAATGGTGACGGTCACTATCCGTCATTATAAATAATTATTGGTGACGGACCTTGAATGTCTCCACAACACTTATACTTTCGGCGATGCCACCTTTGGTGACGTTCAGGTTTTGGTGACGAAGGCTCTTTTGACCCTCACTAATGAGCTTATGGTGACATTTTTCACCCCTCACTAATGTCCTTTTTTCTTGTAGTGAAATTTATATATAAGGGAAGTACTTTATGGTAACTTACCTCAAAAGTTCCTTGAAATATGCATTCGACAAGCCAATATTTGCTTTCAAGTTGTACAGTAACATCGTTGTCCCCAACTGGGTAGATTTTGACTAACCTTTGGGTCCAAAGAGAGGGGTGGTGGAAACAAATTTAAGGCTTTCGAAAAATGTGTCAGCGATATGAGCATCATCCCCTAGCTGATCATCATTTTGGAATGCATCTAACAACATTGTCTCCATGGAAATCGTATCCCTTAAGTAATAATCCATACCAACCTCTATTTGATTGTCTCCATTGCCAGCTTGTGAAGAACTACTATTGCTATAGTCATTCCTAATTGGTGAATCTGGACGTAGCGGGAATTGAATTGGTGGTTGATTCAACCATTCTTGGTATCGTTCCTCTCCGATTTTTTCTCTTAATTCAGTCATCTCTTGATTTGACATTGTCGTGGGGTGCAACGGAAGATTGTAGGTAGGTCGTTCATCATCACTAGAATCCTAATAATAATAATAATAATAATAATTGAACATGATTAGTACAAAATATTATGATATAAATTAGTAACCACGTTGACAATATTGCATGATTATAAATTGGTTTGACGTTGAAATAATTACATATTAATCAATATATATACCAAAAAATTATAATTAAATTACCATCATTGTCCCGGGATTGTGGCTAGAAGATGCAATATTGTTACAATTGGCAAGGTGAAACGGCTGTCCATTTTCAACTACCAAATGCGTCTTGCGGTATGCAGCTCCTGATAAGAACTTTCGATGTTTTGGAGCAATACTTTGAATATAATTTTGTGCATCTGAACTCGATGATGAATCTACATGAACCTAAAAATTTGTATACATTATAATTTTAATTAAGTTGTGCATGATTAACTACATGGATAAAAAACATGCATAAATTCAATTAGATAGTGAAAAAATAAAACAAATCTGAAGTAAATATTACGTCTCCACATGGATAGGGAGAACTCTACGATGGACTATGAGAAATATTATGGAACGAGCTGGATTTTGAAGAATTGTCCATTTCATATAATATATGATATTTTCTCCCTACATTTGAGCAAAACAACAATAAACTTTGGTGCACAAACCTAAATGTAATTCCAGTGCGTACTGTTCAGATAACCGCACCGGCAAGTTCTTTATTTTGCACACCGGTGCGCTTTTCTAACAAGTAGCACTGGTGCGGTTCAATTAAACGATGCACTGGTAAAAAAATAACCGCAATAAATAAAAGCGCAACCCTATTTTCTTTAAGTGAAAAAAAAGGGTAAATTGAAAATTGAGCGGCAAAATATTTTCGAAAATCTAATTTCATATAAAATTTCTTTAAATACTAAACACTTTTCATTATTTCACTATTTTTGTAAAACATTTCAGCCAAAGATTTGCAGGATACATACCTGGAGCAAACAGAGCACGAGAGCACTATGGAGAAGGGAAATACGTTTGAACAGAAGTATTCAGACAATCCGAATTCCAAACCTCTGGTAATTCAAACCCTGTACCATAGAATTTTAAACGACGTGAGTAAAGTTTATTGTTTTTTGTACTTTTTTTTGTAGTTTTTTTATGCAGTGAAATAAGAAATCAAAGTCTATTGTTTTCTTTTATTTTTTCTCTAGTTTTTTATGAAGTAAAATAAAAAATCAAATCTTATTGTTTTTTTAACTTTTTGTTTCTGCAGCTTTTTATCCTTTTCGTAGTTTTCAGAAACAAAAATAAAAAAAGAAATCAATTTTTAGAAACAAAACACTAGATTCTTTTTGTTTATGCCATTTTTTCTCCCTATTTCTTTTAAATTTAGATTTATAGGGTTTCTGTACTCATAAGAAATCCAACCCACAGGACGACTTGTATAGTCGAATCTCAATCCATGTTGGCCCTTGCGTCAATCTTAAAAAAAATACAGATTTTTTTTCGCCGGTGCGCCCTGCGTAACGTTGCGCACCGGTGCGCTTGGTTATACCAGTGCACTGCTGAAGTACAATGATAAAAAATAGAAAAAAAAATATGTTTTTATCAGTGCGCCATTTGTAACATATGGCACCGGTGCACTATTACATTATGGAGCACCGGAAAATGTGTTGTTTTGGAAAACAACCATTTTACAAACATAACCTACATTATTTTTGTTTTTGCCCTTTCTTCTCCCACTTGCTGTGATTTCAGAATTAGGGTTTTTCAATTTATATTTATAGGGTTTGTATTGCTAAATATAAGCCTAAGACATGTAACCGACGGGAGGATCTTCATAGTCAGATATAAATCCATGACGGCCCTTGCGTCAATCTTAAAAAAAGACATTTTTTTTTGTCGGTGCCCCCTTCTTAACATAGCGCACCGGTGCGCTTTGTTATACAAGCGCACCGCGCAAGTACAATGATAAAAAATTAAAAAAACAAATTATTTTTTTATCAATGCGTCATATGTAACATATGGCACCAGTGCACTATTACATCATGGCGCACTGCACAATGTGCTGTTTTGAAAAAAAAACCATTTTACAAATATACCCTACATTATTTTTGTTTCTGCCCTGTCTTCTCCCACTTGCTGTGATTTCAGAATTAGGGATTTTCAATTTATATTTATAGGGTTTATATTTCTAAATATAAATCTAAGACATCCAACGAATGGATTGACCTACATAGTTGGATCCCAATGCATGTCGGCCCTTGCGTAAATAAAAAAAAAATTAAAAAAAAAATCGATGCATCCTGTCTGAAAGAGTGCACCAGGGTGCTCTGTTATCACAGCGCACCGTGAAAGTACTGTCATAAAAAATTAGAAAAATATGCAGCCGGTGCGCTATTTCATTATGATGCACCGCGATCATTCAGTTTTGAAAAAAAAACTTTCAAAAAATACAAACCTTACTTTCTTTTTGTTTCTCCCCTTTCTTCTTCTTCTTTCTGTGATTCAGAATTATGACTTTTCAATTTATATTTATAGGTTTTTTATTGCTAAATATAGACCTAAGACATGCAATCGACGGGTGATTAGCATAGTGGTATCCTAATCCATGTGGGCCTTGGAATGATTTAAAAAAAAAATAGATTTTTACCGGTGTGCCTTATGTAAGGTAGTGCATCGGTGCTCTGTTGTTTACAAGAGCACCGGATAAGTAATATGAAAAAACAATACTTTTTTAATGGTGCACCATATGTAAAATATGTCACCGATTTATGCTAAAAAAAACTAACACTGGACGATTTTTATTATTTTTATGATGGTTAATCGGTGCGATCATTGAAATGTAACACATCGGGGCTTATTTTTGACATAGAGCACCGTACGGTGTATTATACTATTTTTCGGTGCGTGGGAAAGACATACACGCACCGACGTCGGTGCGTTCACCATGAATGGTGCACCGGTTTTTTGAGAATTTTTTTTTAATTGAGAAGTTGACAGTTTATTTAAAAATATATTATTGACTGACATGATACAGGTTTGATATTGTTAAAGAAATTATTGACAAGAGATCAAGTAACAAAAATACTAATAACATATCAAGAAAAGAAAAAAATACAAGTTCTTTGTAAATGTTTTACAAAAAATTTATTTTTGAACTATATGTAAGTTTAAATAATATGTATTGTTTAATGTGTATCATGCAGAGCCAAAAAATGATGAAGCTCGATAAGATTATTTCTGATCTAAGACCAGAAGAACGTATAAGCTTGATGGAAAAATTGCAAAAAGATGAATTAGGTGAATGAAAAATTACTATCAATCCAATATGAGTTTCTTTTTTTTGTTTTCATTAATAATATAATTAAAATTATTAGATAAAATGTGTGAAAAATTCTATTAATTCACCTTTGTTTAATGTTCTACAGGGGCCAACAACTCAGAAAAGGAATGTTGTTCTAAGAAAAGAAAAACAATAGAACATGCAAATGAAAATGAATTGCTCCTTAGCTCATCTGAAGTGGTGTTGGAGGTTAACGAAAGAGGGAAAAACTTTTACAAATGTTTGAGGGATCTAGTGAAACAAATGTATAGATGTTCTTTCCACTTACAATACAAAAACCAATCCATTAATGATTCCAAGAACCAGATTTTATGTAAACTACAGGAAGAGTTTCCAGAGAATTGGTCAATGAGACATGTCAAAATTTTAATAGCAAAAACATACAAAAAAAATAAGAAGGAATGAAAAAGTAATATTCCTTTAGATGTTTGTCTAGAATTATTTATAAATATCACTTTTGTTATACTTACTTTTCATATATCAATATAAAAATTAAATAGTCTATTGTCATGTTACATTTTCAGGAAGATTATGAAAATCTCAAAAGATGAATGAGCTGATATCAGAAATATGCCAGTAAGAATGTCCAAAAAGGTGTACAAGGAGATGGTCAAATAAATGGACAAAATTGCATCGCGGGAGGAGCCATCTCAACAACAACGTGCTTCAAATGTAATATGTAATCATTGAATTTTTTGATCATTAGGTAAAATAAATAAGAAATTTAGCATTAAATACTAATTTTCAAGTATTTTCTTGCAGGAAAGAAAAGAAAATGGAACCCATTCAGCACATAAAATAGGACGACAAGGAAGAAAATGATTGATATCTAAGTTTGTGAGTAATTGTTACTTCCGTATAACAACTTAACTAGATTTCATTTTTTTATTTTTAAGTTGTTTTAAAAAAATCATCATTGAATGTCTCCAAACAGGTGCTAACATATAAAGAAGAACCATCAAAGGAATTTCTTGAAATTGGTTTAAATATGGGTTGTGCATATATGTTGGCATATCATAACTTAATTGTGGAATTTGTAAGCATCTATCAATCTTGTTTTACTTAGCTCCGTTTATAATTAATAGAAAAAAATAAATCTTTTATATTAAATATATGATTTCTTATGGGGTATAAAACTTGCATGAAACAAAGTATGGCATTGTGCCAACAGATCAAATCTTAAAAGATGGCATGTTACATGGTTTTGAAAGAATGTGTATAGTTTATGAGTCAATTGTTGCATTGGTACATCATTTATTTTCGATTTACATTGATGTATATTATTTAATATTGCAATTTTCTTTATTCTCACCAATGTATATACACTCATTCCAATTTATTTTTATGTTTGTAGATGGAAGAAGGTGAAGAAGAAGAAAACAATCAACGTTGTGAACAAAACATTTTTGAAAATAACCCAAGTCATGGAAGTAGCTCTAGTAGTGATAACAATTCAAGCGCAGAATGATGATCACTATGTTTGGATATAAAAGCAAGGCGTTGTACTATTTTTGGAAAAATGTCTGTGAAATCAGACATTTTCTTTAATGTAATGGACATAGTGTCCCAATTGAAAGATAAAGGGATACCAATAACTGTCCCATTTTGTATGACAAAGAATGTCTTATTCATATATATATATATGTATGTGTTTTAATTTATTCTATTGCATTCTCCATTTCCGTTCTCAAATGCAGTAATAAAAATTTAATTCATATGAATATTGTTATAACATATATATGTGTCGACTTTTGATGAATAATGAATTTAAAAAAACCACAATAATTATGATATGTTATAACAAATTAATCTAAACATCACATTCAGATCCATTAATAAAAATTTAATTAATATGAATATTTTAATAATATGTGTTGAATTTTGATGAATAATGAATTTAAAACAGTCAAAATAATTGCACTACCACAGGTCGATGTTTCTAAGAAATACAAAATGAAAACCGGTGCGCTTGTATTATTAAGCACACCGGTGCATTTTTGCTACATATCGAGACCGCACAAATACCAAAACCAGTTAAAAATATCGAGGCGTTTGTGCAGTACAACGCTTCGATGCATTTATGTATCTATATGCATCGGTGTCATTTTATCACCTATGAGCACCACACAAATACCGATACCAATTATAAATTGCGGTGTGTCTGTGTGATACTATGCACCAGGGCGTTTTTTCTGTCTATACGCACCGGTGCATTTGGATGACCAATAGGCACTGCACGAATATCGATACCAATTACAAATCTTGGTGCATTTGTGTGATAGTATGCACCAAGGCGTTTATGTGTTGATAAGCGCTAATGCATTTGTATGACATATTTGCACCGCACGAATACCGATACCAGTTGTAAACCTAGGTGCATTTGTGTGACACGATGCACCAGGGCATTTATATAAGCATACGCACTAGCGCGTTTAGACGACCTATGGGCACCGCTCAAATCCCAAGACCAATTAGAACGGCCATGTGCATTGTATCACCAACACTAGGCCCGGTGCTGTTATTTTCCTTAACGGCCTGGTGTATTCTCCTTCGACCGCCCCGGTGCGCTGTCTACCGATACGCACCGATGCGTTAAAACCTGATAAGAGAACCGATGAAAAAACATCCATAATAACCTCCGACTGCCCATTTTTTTTAGCTGTGTTGAATTTCCGTTAAAATCTCTGCCAAAACCTCCATTACCAAAAACTGATGTGGTAGCATATGTTTTTTTGACAATTTTGGCCAATTTATAACACTAAAAACCTCCTTTATAACCTCCGCTAGAGGGTCTTTTCCTTGTAGTGAAATATTTTCATATTTCTGAATTTATGCATACAGAAAAGAATAGCAATTGCTCACCAACATTAGAAATTGTAAAAGAAAAAAACCCTTTTAAGCATAAGAAACCTATAATTATGCAGTGATGAGTTTGGGTAATAAAATACAATAGAAAAACAGAACTGTATCAATTGTAAACTATAGTATGTAAAGACTAAATACGAAATAAAGAGAAATGTTATGGGTGGTAAGAAGTAACACTGTAATCAAAATATTACCAAGAATTAACAATACCTAGCTAAGCGAAAACCATTCGAGACAACCATTAGAGATAGAGAACTATTCTGGAATGTGACACATAAATAACCAGAAACATATATATATATATATATATATATATATATATATATATATATATATATATATATATATATATATATATATATATATATATATATATAACACGCAGGTGCGAAAGAAGCATTAATAGGTTGTTGGACAATGAATTGCTAGAAAACGCTCTAGTAATACTATAACCTCGTTAAAAAAGACCATGTGATATGATAAGCCTACTTTCTAGAGAAAAATGTGCTTAATACATGATTAGGGTAGGGTTAGTCTCTCCTACGGCCGCAAGGGCCAAGGTGACATCCTCCCAAGTCTAGGACCTGGTCAGAATTTCAGCTAGCCCGACAGAAGAAATTATAATCTACTGATAACTTAATGAATAACAAAAATCAGAATCCATGTATAATCTAAATACTGATACATGAGTCATATGTTAATTCAAAAGAGACCGGCAAGCCAAAGACTCTGGTGTTTCCATGGAAATAATAGTAGTGCTGTAGAGCGGCCTTGAACAATAAATGTTGAGAATAATACTTAAATCCAACCATGTAATTGCTGATATTAGTCAGCAGATTTTGTGATTATCTGTGGTTATGTTATTAAAAATTAGTGCAGCAGATTATTAGGATGGCGAGTGGTCAGAATGATTGGTAGTGTCATAAATAATGGGCATGATTGGTAGAGTCATTAAATAATTAGTAGTATATATATATAATATAAGTAATAGGTATATTATATAGAATATATCTACATACTTGATTTAATACGAGATTTACATGTTGAGTTCACTCATCTGTGTTTTATTTTCTTTCATTGTTTTTTATATGTCATAATTATCTTAGTCAGAATGATTGGTAGTGTCATAGATAATGGGCATGATTGGTAGAGTCATTAAATAATTATTAGTCTATATATATAATATAAGTAATAGGTATATTATATAGCAATGTATTTACATACTTGATTTAATATGAGATTTACATGTTGAGCTCACTCATCTGTGTTTTATTTTCTTTCATTGTTTTTTATATGTCATAATTATCTTAGTTTATCAGCTTGGTTAAAGAGAAGGAGTCATTTTAGATTCCACAATTGGTATCAGAGTAGGTAAAATTGTATTGGGTTAAATTTTAATTGTTGGAATTTCGCCAAAGTTAAACATGTCGAATTCTAACATGCCTGTTCCAGAATTTGATGGGAACGATTATGATTATTGGTGCATTAATATGCTGACCTTTTTTATTGGAAATTATTTGTGGAAGATTGTTGAATCAGGTTATGAGGATCCAGCTGATTGGAATTCCCTTACGACCAATGAAATAAAAACAAGAAAAGAAGCAAGGAATAAGAATGCTCAAGCTTTGTTTCACATTCAGCTAGCTCTTGATAAGAGCTTATTTCCAAGAATATCAGGAGCAACAACTACCAAATATACCCAGAAGATCTACAAGAAGCTTACCTAGGTAGTGATCAAGTTAAGGTGGACAAGCTTCAAACATTGAAGCGAGAGTTCGATAATTTGAAGATTCAAGAAGCTCAAAGTATAAGTGAATATTATGTGAGAGCCAAAGATGTGACCAATAAAATGGCTACACTTGGGGAAACGGTAAGTAATGAAGTTTTAATAAAAAAGGGTATTGAGATATTTAACACCCAGATGGAACCATGTTTCCATAATCATAGAAGAAAGAAAGGATTTGACACAACTAAAGTTTGATCAATTGTTTGGAGCTCTCATGTCTCATGAAGAAATATTGAAATACACTTTTGAAGGGGTAGAGAAAGCTTTTTCCTCTAAATTACAAATTACACAGAATGAAGATGGAAGCCAAAATTTTTCTAGAGGTAGAGGCAGAGGTGGTTCAAGATGAAGAGGTAGTTCCAGAGGAAGAGGTAGAGGTAGATTTGATAAGAGAAATGTTCAATGTTACTATTGTAACAGGTATGGCCACTTTGGAAGAGAATGCAGATTGAAATAAGGTAAAAATGATAACTATGTTGAAGAAAGTAGTGATTATCCTCCAGATCACTTATTTTTATCTTATGTCAAAGGTGAAAATAATATTAAAGATATTTGGTACATATATTCTGGATGCTCTAACCATATGACAGGGAATGAGATTTTTTTTTCAACCGAGGATGGAATTTTTAAATCCAAGGTCCAGCTTGGTGACGATAAACCATTGGAGGTTACTTCCAAAGGAGCTATGGAGTTCCAAACAAAAGAAGGTATAAAGAGTATTCATGATATTTATTATACTCCACAATTGAAGCACAATTTGTTAAGTGTTGGGAAGCTATGTGAGAAAAATTGTAAAGTAGTCTTTGAAAATAATACATGTAGTATCTATGATAAGAAAAAGGGAAATAGGGTGATCACTGTTGTGCCTATGACAAGAAATAGGATGTTTCCCTTGAGTTTTGATGAACATAAGAACAACCCCGCAAATATGACTTATGAGGATTCAAGTTGGCTATGACATCTCAGGTATGGGCATTTAAATTTTTACATTTTGAAGTTTCTAACCTCACATGCATTAGTTTATGGTTTTCCCAAGGTAGAGGAGCATAAGGAGGTTTGTGAAGGATGTGCTAAAGGCAACCATGCAAGGGAAAAGTTCCCAAAGGGAAATACATGGAGGGCTCATAAGCCACTTCAACTTGTTCATTCAGACATATGTGGTCCTATGAAGACTAATAGTTTGGGAAAGTCGTCATATTTCATCACTTTATTTATGATTACTTAAGAAATGGTTGGGTATATTTTTTGAAGGCCAAAAGTGAAGCCCTTGATCCATTCAATAAATTCAAAGAACTTGTAGAAAATGAGCAAGGGTGCAACATCAAATGTTTGCAGATTGACCGTGGAGGAGAATTATGCTCAAAAGCTTTCCAGAGTTATTGTGATATGAATGGCATCAGGAGGCAACATACTACAACATACACACCCCAACAAAATGGCGTATATGAAAGGAAGAATCGTATTGTAGTTGAAATGGCAAGGTGCATGTTACAAACTAAGGGACTCAACAATTCTTATTAGGGAGACACATTTGCTACAGAAGTGTATAACCTCAACTGTAGCCCCACCAGTGCACTAGAAAATATGACTCCTTATGAAGCTTGGTATGGAAAAATTCCTAATGTAATTCATTTCAAAGTTTTTGGTTGTTTGGCTTATGTTCATGTACCTGATCAAAATAGAAAAAAGTTAGATGCAAAGACTGAGTTATGTATTTTCATTGGGTATAATAAGACAAGAAAGGCTTATAAATTGTATAATCCCCTCACTAACAAGCTTATTTACTCAAGAGATGTAATTTTTTATGAAGGGGGAGTTTATGGTTATCAAAAAGGCCATGTTGAGAAGACAAAATATGTTTTGAATGATGATATAATTGTTGATATTGAGCAGCCAACTATTGCTTCTGTATCTAGTGGTTTAACTCCACCAAGAAGCCCTTCATCAATTTCTTCAGTATGAAGTTCAAGTCCAACTTATTCTCCAAGTTCTACAAGGAAGGTAAGGATATTGAGTGATATATATCAGAGGAGTGCAAATCAAGCACATGAAGAAAACCTAATAAGTGAGACAGTGAATTTTTCTTTATTAGCCAAGGCTAATTTTGAACCATCAAGTTTTGAAGATGCATGTGTTGGAATATATAAATCATTGTTAAATGACTAAACATCACACATTAATTATCAATCCAAGGACGTATGTTTATTCCAATGAAAGTTTCACTATCTGTGCCGATACACCAACCAAAAGCAATTTCAAAGAAAAGAAATTGTTGTTGAAGTAAATGCTGGAAGTAAATCACTCATGCATAATTAAAAGGATCTACAAGACTGAAATCACACTTCAATTAATCTATTCTAGTGCGCCACACAACAAGTAACCAGCTGGTGTCTCTAATATCATATGTGTAACAACATAGAAAGTATTGAAATTGAAGCAGATATATCCACAGCTGAACAACAACAACAACACTCTATTGATACATAAACTAAAATACAATTACATACACACAACTACTTTAATCACTGCAATCCTTGCTAAGAATGAGGGCCCTTCCTCCCTAGCAGGGGGCAGGTAGAGGAAGAACTTAATGAAGACTAAATTGAATAACGCATGTAATAGCAATAACAGTGTAATCTGTATTAATCTTAACACAATTACAGAGCCAAAATAACACTGCTAAAATTTTGACCTCTAGGGCCGAGAACTATATCGTGGTTACATTAAAAAATCAAGGGATGGATCCATCATGAGAATAATATGATTCTCATGTTGATCAAAATAGAACATATATAGTTATATCCACTTCCTAATAAAGTTCTGACTAGGAAATAAAATATTACAATCAAAACTTCCCTTAGGCTATTATCCCAAAAATACAATGCTAAACTTCTATAGCTATCGTAATAGAGTCACAACTGTAGTGTAACAGACAAAGGAAAAATCAGCAACAAGTGTTAATGAGATCAGTCAACGGTATAATTGTATCAGTAGTTCGCCAGCGGGTCTGTAACAGGAGAGGGTAACAGCAATTTGCCCGTGGGTCTGTAACAGCAAGGTGTAACAACATCGCTTTGCTATAACAACACCCTCTTAACTGCTCCTGTGAACTTCATGCTCTGGATCTTTGGTGCTATAAATGACATCTAAAAAGACAATACAAAGACCATCGATCTTCTCCAAACATTCACCGTCAATTATTCATAAAAAGGTACGATATATCATAATAATTGGTGAATTGGCAAAGTAATAAAAACAAGGTAAAACATCATAAGTTAGGGTAGAAAAGTAGCAGAAAGAGGCAAAGATACTCCCATTGGTTATAGTTAAGAGGAAAAATAGGGAAAACAAAGGTAGGAAAAGTGTACAAAACTGGCACCCAACATCTCCCCCCTATTAGTAACCTATAAATATAGGATTCATAATTTTGACTTGACTGATGGTAGTCTTGTAAATATGTACAAACTTTGCTTTCTGCAAGTTATTTTCCCATATTTTGTAATAAAAAAAAAAAAAATCAAAAAGAGTGTAAAAGTCCTAAAAGAAACATCAAAGGACTTAGAAAAAATAATATACCCCAAAAGAAAAAAGATGAATAAAACATGAAAGTGTGCAAGTCTAAATGCCACTACTATTACTTTTTGCAGTTGATTATGACATAGTGTCAATAAATTCCATAATTTGTGATGAGTTGAACATTTTAATCTTGACTTGTCATCTTTCAATTTCAAATGTTGTGGATAGTGAACAAAAATTTTCATACAATTTAATCATGACAATTCAGTAGTTAGGTAGAGAATAAAATAATCCAACAATTTAATCTGGATTCTTGGATGAAATGAGTGTAGAATTAGATAGTTTACTGTTTTCATAAAAGAATAAAAGGTTGTAAGGTTGCTAGTTCAAATGCGCCTAATTAAAATAGAAGGAAAAAAATGTTAGAAGATATGATTGGGTAGGTAGAAGAAGGTGAAAAACATCATTGTAAATATATTTCACCGGGCTACAAATAACTAATTTCCCCTCCCCATAGCAATTTGATATTCTAGACTGTTAGTCAAAGAGGCTCAAGGCATTTCCTTGACTTTTGTTGGGACCGGACCCAAGGCTCAAAGACTGATTAATTGAAAATGTTAAGTTTCTATATTAATTCCTAAAATTTTCATCATTTATCCCTTCATGCACTCATCACCATTTAATTTCATAAGTGAGAATTCCTTTCTTACTTAAATGTTACATAAATTCCCATTTGATTAACTTCCTCCATTTTTACAAGGCATAAAACCCTCAAAAACATGATATACTGAGTAAAAAGTGAATGAGTTATGAAAATAAAGCTTTACTTTAATTTTCACTTTCCTTAGTTTTATTTATGAATTTTGAGTATTCATTGTCTCCTTTCATATTAGCTCTTAACATATTTTATTAACTCCCTATCAAATATCCTAGTCCTATTAATATAACCTCTTTTTATTTAATAGCCCCAAAACACCCTTATTATATGTTTTTGTGTCAAAGATATTAAACACATGTTGAAAAACATCCTGAAATTATCCCTTTGACACAAAACTACCCATAAAAAATATTCCCGCTCCCCTATAGTTTTAGAACTTGAAATAAATCTAAAACTATATAATATAGTAAAATAC
Organism: Pinus albicaulis; assembly: GCA_034641835.2. Classification (NCBI taxonomy): domain Eukaryota; kingdom Viridiplantae; phylum Streptophyta; class Pinopsida; order Pinales; family Pinaceae; genus Pinus; species Pinus albicaulis. Next base: position 938,512,035 of record CM076574.1, read on the forward strand.
AAAGGAAAATTTATTGGAATGTGATGTATCAAAATAAAAATTAAAAAGCCTTTACCGATGCTTTATGTATTGTCTTTTAAACCTAAACCTCTGCATAATACACTCACCTTTCCTCCTGTACAAGCTTTACCCAAGGTTAATGTTTTAACCTCACCCTTTTCCCCCGGTATATATCTCCTTACCACAGATTCAACCTTGGTTAAACCCTTTAATAACCTGCCCCATTCACTTTATTTTATGTATAAACTCCTTTTATACATAAGCTTCATCAACTAACCCAGCGTCCTCGCACTCATCCTCAACCCTCCGATCATTCTTATTTTCAAATCCGACGATCTACGCTCGTCACGATCATTGGGCCTCATGCCCCACCCTTCCCTATTGCATTAAAACATGACCGTCGATCTTCTCTTATCAAATCAACAGTGCATATCAAATAACCCGGTCCCACCTTGTTTCCCCGTAGCATCTCAGCCGTTTGCATCGCTCAATCAAATCTGACGGCGCAGATCTCATATCGCATTACAAAAGTGATCGAGCAAAATTTGCAAAAAATTTTGCGATAAAAACCGTTTCGTGAAACCACCATCATCTACGTGTCTTATTTTAACTAGATCGCATTCCAAAAGTGAAAAACCATTTATTGTCGAGGAACAATGAGATAACCACTAATGGTTTCGCTTTCAATGAAAAAACCACTCCAGCCATTTAATATGTTTATAAGATTATAGAAAAGATTTAAAACTTGGTTATAAGTCTTATTAAAGTTATATGTGTTGTTCAACCGTAAAGAAATCTTCTTTGCCCATTCTTTCGAGCTTATATCCCTGAGTTTTTAAGCATTCAATTCCAATCAACAGAAATCCAAGTTTGACCACAGAAGCTTCAGAAACCCTATCAAAGCATAAAAATACCTGCAAATTAAGGAAGCTAAAATTCCTCTATAAACCCCTTTAAAGCCAAAATTCTCATTTTACAGTCTCTATTTGAAAACAAATTCTGAACACAGATTGATTAAAAGACTTCTTTTCCACATTTGTACCATTCAGGAAACCCTGTTTCCTGTCTTAGCCCAGTTTTCATATCTCAGAAGCCTAATTTGAGCAAAGAAAACTCAAAAGAGATTATCCTTGGCCAGATTTTCTCAATTATCCCTTTGTTAAAGTGAATAACTCTTGCAATCAGTCTAATCTTGCAGTAGCTACCCAAAATTCCTAAAAAACAGAGTTAAAACCTCCACAGACAGATCTCATTCCACAATTCTTTCAAAAAGCCTTCAATCACCTCCCTGCAGACCTAGATTTCATTAACAAATTGTTTGATTTTTGCAGGTTATTATCAGAATATGGATTTGGGCCAACAATTTCAATACTAGTTGACAAAATTGTTTGCTCCAAATTCTCAGCTCTTAAATCAAAAGCTTCATTCAACAAACAGTTTGTATACAAAGAAAAAATAAAGTCAAGTCAGAGAGAGATCAGAATGATGGAATTTTCACAGTGAATGGTAAAAGTGAAATCATAATTCACAATGACATTGAAAACATAACAGTTAAAGAGTATCAGTGGTTAAAGTGTATCAGGTAAAAGTCAAAGTGAAAGTTAAAGCAAAGTTACAAGAGCAGACAAAGGTAAATAGTAAAAGTAAATATAGAGGTAGTAAAATGGTAAAAAGAGATGAAAATACTTTCACCAACAATGAAGTTTATCTAAAGTGAAAGTAAAACAGTTAAAAGAACAAAAAGGTGAAAAGATGAAAAAGAGAGCAAGAAGGGACAATTTTTGCACAAATTTCCTATTTAAGTCATTGTTTTGCAGAACATATTGTGACCAATCCAAGATGAATTTTGAAAAACTGAAGGAGGTTTATGTTCTTAAGAGGGCCATCTACAAAAACCTCTCTCACGTTTCTAACAACCATTATGGACTGGGAAATATTAAACAATATTGGAGAGAACTTTTTGCAGAAAATTCCTGTTAAGTCATGATTTTACAGAGACGATTGTGGCCAATCTGAAATACATCATACCAAATTGAAGGAGGTTTGTGTTCCTAAGAGACCCAACTATAAAAACCTATCTCAATTTTTGCACAGTCATTTCAAAATGAGAGATACATGCACATCCTTACAAGCTATTTTTTTGACTCTGTAAAACTCTGTTTTACACATATTTTTGCAGAGCCTATTGTGAACAGCTGGAGAGGCATTTTAGGAAACTGAAAGAGGTTTATCTCACCAACATATTAATATAGAATAAACTCTTTCATGTTTTACATATCTATTTTATATTGAGAAATAAAAAGGTATCATTGGACCCAAAGTTTGCAGAATTGTTGGAGCAGAATGCACAAAGAAAGGAAGCAGTTAATGACTTGGATGCCTCATCATCAACTAAGAGTTGGATAAAATTTGAATTCTCCTCTTTTTCATCACCTATCCATAAAAAGTAGTGCCAAATAGATGCATTAGTTTGAGTGTCATTTACTTAAGTTCTATTTATGTAAAACAGTTGGAAAGATTTGTGAACCAATCTTGATATTTTTTCAAGATATTCTAGTTTAGAATTTGTATAAATACTTCACTCCTTGAAGTATTTTGGGTGGAATAAAATTTTTCAAGACTACTATAGAAATTTTTCTGAATACATTGGAGTTTTCGTGAGTCAATTTGTAAAGTAGCAGACTGGAACTAAGACTAAAGACATCATAACTCATGATTCTTGTGTTGATAAGATAAGTCAAGTATTTTCCTATTTTCACTGTTTATCTTTCAAAGTTCCATACATATATTTAAATGTTTTCTGTCTTTAATGAATGACTAAGAAAGCTTAAACAGGATTAGTGTTAAAAGCTCCCTATTTTTTACTAGTAATTCATTATTATGTTTTCCGATGATAACCGGACTTAAGAATTCTTAAATGCTCTTAGTCCCTGTTTGACCCCTTCCTTTCATCTTAATTTCTGTAACTTAAGGATTCTTAATTTCCCTTTTGTTCAAATCTTATCATTTCATCAAAAAGTCTATTCAAAACCCTTTGAAGGTCATCTACCCCGCCCTTAGTACATTTTCTCTTTAGACCTTTTTCCTAGCTCTGCTTGCCAATAAGTTGACTCCATAGCCTAATGGTCTGGTAGATCCCTCTGTGGTTTACCTTGAAGTACATTTTATTCCCACCAAAATTTCAAAACAAACTAATTGTCCAATCATACTTAGCCTAAAATCTTATAAAAAAAATCAAGCTAAATCTTGAGGAGAGATCCCTCTCCGGAATTTAGGAAGGCTAGATCCTAAATTTCAAAAGAGGTTCTTGGTTACCTCGGACTATCTCTCTTGAACTTGGAGAAATTACTGAGTGATAACATAATCTTGCAAACAGTCTAATCTTGCAGTAGCTACCCAAAATCCCTAAAAAACAGAGTTAAAACCTCCACAGACAGATCTCATTCCACAAGTCTTTCAAAAAGCCTTCAATCACCTCCCTGCAGACCTGGATTTCATTAACAAATTGTTTTATTTTTTCATGTTATTATCAGAATATGGATTTGGGCCAACTATTTCAATAGTAGTTGACAAAATTGTTTGCTCCAAATTCTCGGCTCTTAAATCAAAAGCTTCATTCAACAAACATTTTGTATACAAAGAAAAAATAAAGTCAAGTCAGAGAGAGATCAAAATGATGGAATTTGCATAGTGAATGGTAAAAGTGAAATCAGAATTCACAATGACATTGAAAACATAACAGTTAAAGAGTATCAGTGGTTAAAGTGTATCAGGTAAAAGTCAGAGTGAAAGTTAAAACAAAGTTACAAGAGCAGACAAAGGTAAATAGTAAAAGTAAATACAGAGGTAGTAAAATGGTAAAAAGAGATGAAAATACTTTCACCAACAATGAAGTTTATCTAAAGTGAAAGTAAAACAGTTAAAAGAACAAAAAGGTGAAAAGATGAAAAAGAGAGCAAGAAGGGACATTTTTTGAACAAATTTCCTGTTTAAGTCATTGTTTTGTAGAACATATTGTGACCAATCCAAGATTAATTTTGCAAAACTGAAGGACATTTATGTTTGTAAGAGGGCCATCTAAAAAAACCTCTCTCACTTTTCTAACAGCCATTATGGATTGGGAAATATTAAATAATATTGGAGAGCACTTTTTGCAGAAAATTCCTGTTAAGTCATCATTTTGCAGAGAAGATTGTGGTCAATCATAAATACATCCTACAAAACGGAAGGAGTTTTTTGTTCCTAAGAGACCCATCTACAAAAACCTATCTCACTCTTTGCAGGGTTATTTTAGAATGAGAGATACATGCAAATCTTTATAGGCTATTTTTCAGACTCTGTAAAACTCTGTTTTACACATATTTTTACAGAGCCTATTGTGAACATATGGAGAGGAATTTTAGGAAATTAAAAGAGGTTTATCTCACCCATATATTAATATACAATAACCTCTTTCACATTTTACATATCTAATTCGGATTGAGAAATACAAAGGTATCATTGGACCCCACGTTTTTCAAATTGCTGGAGAAGAATGCACAAAGAAAGGAAGCAGTTAGTGACTTGGATGCCTCATCATCAACTAAGAGTTGGATCAAATTTGAATTCTCCTCTTTTTCATCACCTGTCCATAAAAAATAGTGCCAAATAGATGCATTAGTTTGAGTGTCTTTTACTTAAGTTCTATTTATGTAAAACAGTTGGAGAGATTTGTGAACCAAACTTGATATTTTTTCAAAATATTCTAGTTTAGAATTTGTATAAATACTTCACTCCTTGAAGTATTTTGGGTGGAATAAAATTTTTCAAGACTACTATAGACATTTTTGCTGAATAAATTGGAGTTTGTGTGAGTCAATTTGTAAAGCAGCAGGCTGGAACTAAGACTAAAGACATCATAACTCAGGATTCTTGTACTGATCAGATAAGTTAAGTATTTTTCTGTTTTCACTGTCTATCTTTCAAATTTCCATACATATATTTAAATTTTTTATGTCTTTAATGAATGAATAGGAAAGCTTAAATAAGATTAGTGTTAAAATCTCCCTATTTTTTACTAGTAATTCATTATTATGTTTTATGCTGATAACCGGACTTAAGAATTCTTAAATTCTCTTAGTCCCTATTTGACCCCTTCCTTTCATCTTCATTTCTGTAACTTAAAGATTATTAACTGCCCTTTTTTTCAGATATTATCATTTCATCAAAAATCCTATTCAAAACCCTTTGAAGGTCATCTACCTTGCCCGTAGTACATTTTCTCTTTAGACCTTATTTCCTAGCTCTGCTTGCCAAGAATTTGACTCCATAGCCCAGTGGTCTGGTAGATCCCTCTGTGGTTTACCTTGAAGTACCTTTTATTCCCACCAAACTTTCAATACAAACTAATTTTCCAATCATACCTAGCCTAAAATCTTATAACAAAAATCAAGTTAAATCTTGAGGAGAGATCCCTCTCCGGAATTTAGGAAGGCTAGATCCTATATTTCAAAAGAGGTTCTTGGTTACTTCGGACTATCTCTCTTGAACTTGGAGAAATTACTGAGTGATAACTTAATGGCGACCATACTGGGGAAGACTAAAATTTTCTTTAGAAATATTTTACAGGTTCAGATCTGATCTATGATGGTGGACAACGATCAGACATACAAAGGTTAAAATCATCCACCTAGCGACTCCAAATCAATTTCACAATCAAGACTCCACTAGAGGAATGAACCTCAAAGAACAATATGGAAAGATCAAGCTTTCAACTTGGATCTTAATCCAAGAAATTATGTTCTTTCTCATTAAGAAATTTTTTCAATGTATATTGTATTTTATTGAAGATCTTAGATTAGTTTTTAATTATTTTCCTTTAAAGATTGTAAATAATATTTCTCCTAATCTCTTTGAGCAGCTTTCTTCTGAATCTAATGATGATCATTTTCCAATTAAGAAGCCTCAAATATTCAAGACTGATATTACAATCCCTGTACATATTCCTGTACCATGTAAAGTTCCAGATAGATACAAGCCCCTTATTTTACCTCCTATACTCCATGATTTTCCTAAAAACTACTACAAACATCTTCCTAGATTTGATAGAGAGAATGGTATCACTGCCCAAAAACATATTCAAGGTTTTCAGAATTATTTGGATTTATTTGAGATTGATGAAGATGATGTTAAAATTAGACTTTTTTCTCTTTCTTTGCAAAATAGAATAAAGAGTTGGTTCAAAAATTTTCCTAATGCTAGCATCTCAAATTTCCAGCAGTTTATCAAACTTTTCCTCGATAGATGGATAATCAAATTTAATATTTTTGTGATCATGGAAGAATATAATCAGTTAAAAAGGCATCCAAATGAAATAATACAACAATTTTCTGACAGGTTTAATCAAGTTTATTATTCAATGCCAGAAAATATTAGACCTCCTCATGATTCAACTCTCTTGCATTATCCAAGTGCCTTTGATCCAGAAATAGAATTTTGGTTAAGAGAAAGATATCCAAAAACACTTGTACAGATGCAGAACATTGCAGTTGATGTAGAAGTTAATCTGCAAATCAGACATGAAAAGTTGAAAGTAGAGAAGAGGAAAAGAAAAACATTGCAGAGGTAAAACTCAACCTTTTGGTAAGAAAACTAGATGAAAGAACACAAGACATCACTATGAAAGATGAATTTTGAAAAAATTAAGGAGGTTTATATTCTTAAGAGGGCCATATACAAAAACCTCTCTCACTTTTCTAACATCCATTATGGATTGGGAAATATTAAACAATATTGTAGAGCACTTTTTGCAAAAAATTACTATTAAGTCATCATTTTACAGAGAATATTGTGGCCAATATGAAATACATAATACAAAACTGAAGGAGGTTTTTGTTTCTAAGAGACCCATATACAAAAAACTATCTCACTTTTTTCACAGTTATTTCAGAATGAGAGATACATGCACATATTTACAGGCTATTTTTCAGAATCTGTAAAACTCTATTTTACACATCTTTTTGCAGAGCCTATTGTGAACCTATGGCAAGGAATTTTAGGAAAATTAAAGAGGTTTATCTCAAAAAAATATTAATATACAATAAAATATTTCACTTTTTACATATCTATTTCGGATTGAGAAATAAAAAGGTATCATTGGACCCCAAGTTCGCAGAATTGTTGGAGCAGAATGCACAAAGAAAGGAAGAAGTTAGTGACTTGGATGCCTCATCATAAACTAAGAGTTGAATCAAATTCAAATTATCCTCTTTGTCATCACCTATCCATAAAAAATAGTGTCAAATAGATGCATTAGTTTGAGTGTCATTTACTTAAGTTCTATTTATGTAAAACAGTTGGAGAGATTTGTGAACCAATCTTGATATTTTTTCAAGATATTCTAGTTTAGAATTTGTATAAATACTTCACTCCTTGAAGTATTTTGTGTGGAATAAATTTTTTCAAGACTATTATAGACATTTTTGCTAAATACATTGGAGTTTGTGTGAGTCAATTTGTAAAGCAGTAGACCGGAACTAAGACTAAAGACATCATAACTCAGGATTCTTATGCTGATCAAATAAGTCAAGTATTTTCCTGTTTTCACTGTTTATCTTTCAAATTTCCATACATATATTTAAATTTTTTTTGTCTTTAATGAATAACTAGGAAAGCTTAAATAGGATTAGTGTTAAAAGCTCCCTGTTTTTTACTAGTAATTCATTATTATGTTTTCTACTGATAATCGGACTTAAGAATTCTTAAATGCTCTTAGTCCCTATTTGACCCCTTCCTTTAATTTTCATTTCTGTAACTTAAGGATTCTTAATTTCCCTTTTGTTCAGATCTTATCATTTCATCAAAAATCCTATTCAAAACCCTTTGAAGGTCATCTACCCTACCCTTAGTACATTTTCTCTTTAGACCTTATTTCCTAGCTCTGCTTGCCAAGAAGTTGACTCCATAGCCCAATGGTCTGGTAGATCCCTCTGTGGTTTACCTTGAAGTACCTTTTATTGCCACCAAACTTTCAAAACAAACCAATTGTCCAATCATATCTAGCCTAAAATCTTATAACAAAAATCCAGCTAAATCTTGAGGAGAGATCCCTCTCCAGAATTTAGGAAGGCTAGATCCTAGATTTCAAAAGAGGTTCTTGGTTACCTCAGACTATCTCTCTTGAACCTAGAGAAATTACTGAGTGATAACACCCCAACTGAAATACTTGCATGTCCTCATGCAAACTCATTTCTCATGGGAGTATCTCCGGTGCAGGTCGGTGAGATCATAAGCACGAGTTGTATCTTCATCTGCAGACCTATATCCTTGATTGGCCATCATTTTCCATACCCAGGATACTGACTCATACTTACTCAATTCATAATTGATCTAGTAATCCTCAATTTGTAGCCAGATCAAAGGAAACTTGAATCTCAATATCAGCCACAGAGCACCAAGGGATTGTATAATATGTGCATAATCTGGTACATGTGTAATAGTCACCACGAAATTCTGGATTGAGAATGGATCCTGCTTTAATAGCTTAGCACTGCTGGCTTCCATGCATTTCAAGCACCCTGTCAAGGCTCATCTCTTCATCATTGAGAACTAATTGAGGAAGAAGTTCACAATTCTTCTTCTATAAGTGGCATTCGGTTCTTTAATCCCAGGGGTACTCAGCATTCTCCTGAATTCTCGTCTCAACTCAGCAGCTCGTCCTGGTTCTGCCCGAGCCCATAATGTCGTCTTCTCCTCATTAGTATCCATAGATTTAATGGCTAGATGCCATTCAATTTGATTCTTCATGAAGGAAACAAAAACTCTCAATTGAATGTCTCCCATATAGAAGAATACTGTCACAACCATCTGCATACTCACATGTTCACAAATAATATTGTGTAAGAATAACTCACACAACAATATTTGCTCATCAAAATCGAAGGCACGAAAAACATCTAGAAATGTACGAGTGGAAGAACATAAATAAGGTCTATCCTCCATAATGGACTTCATCTGAAACAAGAAGTAATGTTCCCATAGAAAAATAGGATAGGATGGAGAAGGCCGCCTACAACCCAGCAAGTTGAGGGTGAGGTCATGAAGTTTATGCTTGTCTAAGGTGAGGTCCTAAACCTGTTGCTGTAACAACAACAACTGTTCTTCCTGTTTCTTCAAAGATTCCTTCTTCTTGTAATTCTCCCATCATTTCTTCAACTCTGCATCCTTCCATATTTCATGTAAAGTGTCTATTTCTCTCTCATGTTCCTTTAGCGAAATCGTCCCCTCCCGAAGGGAGATTTCTTCATGTTTCCACTTTTGTAACTCATAAATTAACAATATTTTCTCAGAACTCCATCCCGAAATGGGACTCAGTGTTCTTTTGCATTCAATATCCACATCAAAAATGAGTGTACCAACCTCTGCTACATGGGGTTGTTTCACCTATGCTGTTGGTTCTTGTGTACCAGCAGCTTCCTCGGTGGGTTCTTGTGTGTCAGCCCCTTTGTTTCCACCTAGAGTAGCCTCTGTGTCCATTATTGTTTCTTCTACAATAGAAGTGGCCTCCATAGGTTCTTATGGGTCGGCTTCTAGGTCAATTATTACGGGAGGCTCTGCATTGACTATTGGTTCTTGTGTAACAGCAGTATCATCAGCAGGTTCTTGTGTAACAGCCTCATGTTGTTATGTTTCTGTTTCCACTGGGCTGATATTTTATCTACATGCCTTATATCCCACTCTTGTTAAGTATTTAAAACATGTCATGCATATAGACACCGGGATTTCCTTCCCCTCAGATAATTTCTGCTTTAATTCTTCATTTTCCTTTCTTAGACTTTCGAGTTCTAAAAACAAGGCATTGGTTTCATCCTTACCTGATGAGGAGGGTTTCCTTTCTTCTTCCAAAACTTCTACTTCCATCTGCTTTTCGACCGTAGGAAAAGGTTCTGTAGGTATGCTAACTTTCACTCTCTTTTTTGGTCTTCTATCCCCAATTGGTTCATCAATAGGCTTTTTCCCAATCATAACTCTAGCAGGCCGAGTCTGGGTTTCCACCTCTGCTTGACTTCCTCCTGAAGTCGTGGTCTGTTTCCCCCAGCTTTTCCTCGGTCTCTTTTGCTTGAATTCTTCCCAAGTTTTTCCTTGCTGGCTTAGGGCATCTAGCACGATTAGCTTAATGAGTCTGTGATTAGTCACACATGCCTCCGGGTGTGCTGCTATTTTTACTGTGGCCGTCATATGCTTGAGATTCCCTAACAAATAGAATGGAAGATTAATTATTTGTTGATGCCAAAGTTGATTAAGCAGAGGAAAGTGATAGTTGAACACTATCGTGTATCTTCCCTCACAGGTGATATATTTAATTAAACCCAGGGCAACATCTTCCCAAGGATGAGGAAGTGACAATCTGTCAATTCCTCTCCCTTTCTTCTCCAGTTTTTCTTCCCTTACTAGGAAGTATTCTTTCAAGGAGGGGTCGTTGATTTTTCTGTTAAACCACCTTTGCCCCTCTACTGGAAACAAAGTTACCTAGGAAATTACCTCTTCAGTCACCTCCACTTGCATACCCCTTACTCAGGTTTGATTATTGTTCAAGTTCTGAGAAAATTTAATTGCCACCGCCTCATCTGATCCTTCAAGCTTTTGGAAAAACTCAATCCATTCGACATCTCTGAATATATGGTAGGCTTCTGGAAAATTTTGCAAGGCGTCTATAGAATTCGGCTCGTGCCTGACCGCTGCTCCACCCATCTCTGTTGTTTTTTTCTAAATTTGCTTCTTTCTTTTCAGCCGCACAATAATATCACTGCGTTTCTGAATTCACTTATTTTTTGTTCAGCCCCACTGTAACATCACTGTGTTTCTGAATTCGTTGCTTCTTGGCATCTCTGATTATCCCAATCAAAGAGTTGAGAATGAGGATGCAAGGTTTTAGTCGAGGAGGTTGATGGGAGGTGACTGCTTTTATGGATTTACCGAATCATACCTCACACTAATATTCATAAATGGATCATTATGGAAAGTAGTGGGATTTAATACACATGCTCTTTTCCAACTGGATTCGGTCATTATTGGAAATTCTATTATTGATTAGGTGCATGAAAATTTAATAGATATTTATGATTACAGCTTTTGCAATGATTTCAAGACATATCCCATTCCCCACCTTAATGGTGACAACCACCCATGGTCATCACAGGAATATTATTACTTCGCCAATTAATCACCAAATCATCAATGACAACATTTACGTTTTTAATGACATATCTGAGGTGACGTGGAGGAAGATTTTGAATTGGTAGCATCCTGCTTGTAGTTCTCATGTTGTTGTGTTTGGCTGGCACGGTTATTTTTGTTTATGGAATGAATCATAAAAAACAGTATTCGTGGTTGTCGGTTGTTACATGTGTAACGACCAAGACAACCCTTCGATTATTCTAAAAGAAAAACATAATAATCAGGAGAAATTGGTACAGAAAAAGAAATTACATGAATACCATCATCCAATAAAATAGATCAGAAAGGAAAGATGATGTTTCAGGAAGAAAAACATGGGTGTAACAGCCGTCACAAGAGTGGCTTTCAGTTATTATTGACTGTCTGACTACACCCCGGAAAGGGGTTTTCATAGTTATATTTATTTTTGTTTTTATTTCTATTTTGTTTGTTAATATATATGTATATAAACAGTTGTAAGTTCTGCTACAAAGGTGGTTTTCAACCACTGCACTTATTGGAATTTCAGTTTTTAAGGCTGCATAGGAGAATGTTCCCCTGCTGTTGTAACATGAAGATCAGAGTCCACGACAATTTTAACAAATGATTCCTTCGAAGTGGGTTGATGATATAACCTTAGACAGTGCTCATTAACTAGTAATGTAATCTTAGCACTGTAAATGGTGACCAATTTTATAGTCCCATTGTCAAAGACAGTATCCATTTTGTAAGGACCTAACCATCTGGTGCAGAGCTTGCCTTTGAAATATTTGAACCTTGAATCATACAAAATAGCCCAATCTCCTTTTTAGAAATGTTTCTTCTTAATAAACCCATCATGTCATCTGTCTCTTTGCTGTTGAATGATCTCTATCTGTTGAATGGCAGCCATCCGTTTCTCTTCCAACTCATTGAGCTAGTTTAGTCTTTGAGTTTGTGTTGTACTCAAATCTAGATCGAGCTGCAATGTTGTTCTTAATGTCTTTATATCAAATTCTATGGGGAATAAGGGATTCTTACCATACACCAATTCATATGGTGAGAAGCCTATAGTATTCCTCCATGTTGTCCTATAAGCCTACAGTACCTCTGGAAATTTCTCGGCCCAGTTTCTTCGGTGGCTGGCTACTGTCTTTGTTAAGATTCCATCAATGACTATATTGGTACTTTTTACATGACCATTTGCCTGTGGGTGATATGGTGTAGTGATTCTGTGATGAATTCCATACTTTTCAACCAAATTTTTTATCAAATGAGATGTAAACTGAGGCCCCCCATCTGTCACTATCTCTCTCAGTATCTCGAAGCAAACAAAAATATCTTGAAATAGGAAGTCTAAAACAGCCTACTCTGTTGCTCTAGTTAGTGCTTTTGCTTTGACCCATTTTGTGACATAATTGGTGCAAACCAATATGTCTGATTTTTGTTGTGATGAAAGATTAATTGGCCCCACAAAGCTTAGGGCCCATTTCTCAAATGGTTCTATTAATATCTAAGGCTGTAACGACATCTTATCTGATTTCAGAGGCTGTCCCATCCTTTGACAGTTATCATATATGTTACACAGTAATTTGTCACCATCCTTGCAATCCCTCGTCCCACAGATTGGAGGGCTTATTCTGTGACTTGTGAGCAGTGACATGACCTGAAACCACTTTCATGGAACCCCCCTTGACAAGGACAATCATTCCCCTGAAGAAAATTTCCTGTGAAAAGCCCTAAAAATAGCCCTTTTGGCCTTGGCGCAACTAGCCAGTTCATCTCTCGCGCCAATGGGGTAAATCCACCAAATAGCGCGCGCCAACTGACGCTCTATCCTAGTGTATCACCCGCGCTAGGCTTAATAAGGGTTGTTTTTTAAACATAAATGGCGGAAGTTTGATTCCAACCAACTCCTGAACGAGTCTCTAAAATGAGTTGGGAGGTTTGGCTCCGGATCTCCATGTAGGAGAAGTGGTTTTCCACCTATCATGGAAGCTTCCTTGAGGATAGGGCCAATCCCACCATTGTAGGGATCCCAACTCCTCTTCCACCATCTATATAAGCTTGTCATTTTCCCTTTGCAAGCTAGCCTGAATAGAGCTGAATCAATAATAAGGAGATTATCGTCAGACAACCGAAGAGAGAGAGACTTGTCCTATTCCCGACGAGCTTTGTCGAGACATACTCCTCTGTCGACCCACCGAAGGAAGATCCAGCGTCAGAGCTCAGGTTGTATCTTTCTTTGTTCTGATTAATAATAAATGACTTCGATTATGGTTCCATTCAGATCTTCATGTTTTATGTTATGAGTTGTATCTTCTCTGACTGATACATAATTTCATGTATTAGGTTTTATGCTTGTGTGTTTGTTGTTTTTTCTTGTACGTGCAGGTGTTCGATCACATCGAGCGGGAGAATTGTGATCTGCCAAAGCAAGGGAAAAAAGTGCCATCTTCTTCACAAATGATAGTAGTGTAGGACTTAAGGTAGGCCTCTTATCACATCTTGGTCTTTTGAAATTAGGAACTTGCATCGTAGCATGACTCGGTTGTTGCTAGACCCGATCTGGGCTAGTAGGGATTGCCTCTATCCGCATAGGGGATTTACTTCTTCGAAAAACTGGCGACTCCGCTGGGGAGACATTGATTGGAGTTTGTCTTGTCTTTTGGTTTGCTCTTTTCTAGTGTTAAACTTTTGTTTAGCATCACCATCCCTGATTTGCTCCATGATTGCTCTTTTTCATTTTTTGCATTAGTAAACTTGACTGACGCAGTTTTTTCCCTGACAGTCGCACCAGCTGGCGCACGTTTCTAGTTTGTCCCCCACACCAATCCTGTTCTAGCGTTAGTTTCAGCCTGACAGTCACGCCAATCCTATAAGGTGCTAGGGTTTGCTTCTTTTTGAGCTTTCTCAGCTTGGTCTGTGGTTTTGGTGTCATTTTTTGACTGCCTGAGTGTTCTGGAGCCTTGTTTGACTGTATGTGACCTTCATCCTCCAGTTGTTTTCCCTCTTCTATTGATTTTACATTCTGGTCCTAGGGCATCTAGGTGCTGTAGTGTGTCGAGCCTCCCGTGGGAGTTTTTGGTCCTCGTTTGATCAGTGAATTTCATTATTGCTTCTTTGCATTCGTTTGGTGGTTGTCCATTGTTTTATTGTGTTATTTGAGTGATTGGCTTCTTCTTCATTCGAATTCCGCTTTGTCTCGTTTTGAGCCTAGATTACACGGTTCATTTGAGTCTTTGGGATTCCTCTGTGTTTTGAGGGACTTCTTTGTCAATTTCAGGTCTGACTATGAGTTTGGCATTGAGTGAACTTGCTTGTCTTTGCTCTTTTGCTATCACTTCTCAAATTGATTCCTTTCATTAGTTTTCATTGTGTTTAGTGCACTTTGCTCTTAAACATTGAAAATACAAAAAATATCTTTTGTTTTTGATTAGTTAATGTAAATTGAATATTTTCTGTGTTATTGGTGGTTTGTAATTCTGAAAGAAAAGCTTTTAGTTTTCATTAGCGTGCATTAGAGACACTAGTGGTTTTTTTGTGATCATTTTGTTATCGTGTGAAAGCTCTCAACCTTCTCGTAGTTAGCTATTCATCGAATGAAATGATACATTATGGCATGTAGTGTGAATTTAGGAGATTTTGAGACATAACATTCGATAGGGCCTGGAAATTGAAACATAATTGAAGATCAACACTAAAATTTATTCAATTTACCCTAAGGCACCATTGAAACATTAACGAAATATTTAGAGGTTTAGGTTAGTGACGTGTTCCGGCGTCGTTAAACCTAGTAGCTGTCGCTCGCCTCTTGGCTTTAGACAACACTAGTACGAACTTGTGCTCCCCGTACCGTCGTGTATATAAATGGAGACCCCACTAGGTTGCTATCCTTTATCCGTAGGAAGCTGAGTCTGCCGCCTTATACCCGTGATACATTGGACACAGCATTCAGGGAGATTTCCTGCACATACGTCAAGTCCTTGGTTGATTTCTCTTTAATTTGAAACCAAGGTGTATATTGCAATTCACAGATATCTGGTACACCCTTTGCCTAGATTACCAGAGTAGTCATTTTGATATTTTCTGACTCTTTAAATTTGAAAGGATCATCAAGCACTTGTCCTTTCATGCTTGTTTCAAAATTGAAAGAGATAGAGTCACCTTTCTTCCATTTCTCAACTCTTAAAACATGAAACGGTGAAGTTTCTAAGTTTCAATGTGGTAAAATAAATCACTTGCGATCACACGCCCTTTTAGAATTTTCTTCTCGGCCGTTTGATTGTGTGCCTTGATTTTTTAGCCCGTGTGTTTTGTTTGATCTCTTCCTCTTGTCGTTACTATCACAATGGCGGAACCCTCAGTTTTGTCTACTGGTATTCCATACACAGACGATTCATCAGAGGTCTCTCAATCCTCTGTTGAACCTCAGTAGCCCGTTGTCTCCGAGTTTCCCGATGGGGGACCGGTTCTATCTGAGCTTCCCTTTGGAGGACCAGTTGAGTTCAACTGGCCCTTATCCAACGCTTGGTTTGGATTTGGAGTAGGGGAATATTTCCCTCCTCTTACATCGGGTTCGCCCTTTCTAGTTGTTGTTATTCCTCCTAGTCCTCACCGCCTTCTAGAAGATCTAGCGGCAGGTTCAGACATGGGCTCGTCCAATCCTTCTCCTAGTGAGGAAATCCCCACGTCTGGTGAAGATTACCAGCTATTCCTAGAAGACAACCCCGAGTTATCTGTCATGTCTTCGCCGAGTCCTTCACTCCCAGCAGGGTATAGATCCTTAAGTCAGATTATGACCGTTGTCACCTCTATGGGAGTATCAACTGCTTCTACGAGGCTGATCATTCCTTCGTTGGGGATGTCTCCAAGGACACCCCTCACGTCATCTCCTCAGGTCACTTCAGTACCCGTCAGGCCCACTGTCTATGTGGCCGCATCTACACCCGCTGTTACCACTCAGTCCGTAAGGACTGCGTCGCTTCCCGAAGATGTCTATATAGCATCTGCTATTCCAGAGAACATTTCTGCTGAGGAGTATCGGTTATCCCTACAACAATCAAACTCCGAGGTCGGTCAATTTTCCCAAGATCCCAACCATCCGTTATTTTCGCATTATGCACAGGATGGTACACCCGTCTACATTTTTCCATATCAATACGATGAGCAAGGAAACCCTTTATGTTTTCCTGCTCCAAAGGCTTATCAATATGTTCAAGGTTTTCTGTCTAACCAGGCTGGGCAACCTGCTAACCCGCAAGGACAAACCTTTCAGGGCCAACCTTTGGCCGAGCCTGGTTATCCTTATAACCCGCAAGGACAACCCTTACAGGGCCAACCTTCGGGCCAGCAAGGGTTGTTGTACGGTCTGCAAGGAAAGTCCTACAATCCTCAAGGTCAACCTATACAGCATCACCCTGTGGTCCAACCAAGGCAACCTCAAGGACTCACAGGTCAACCGGGGTACCAACCGGGGTCGTTGTATGGTCCTGGGGGGTAAATCCAACCTTCTCAAACTATGGTGCAACCTCTGCAACCTCAATTTCCTATTGGTCTGAATGTTGCACAGCTAGGGCCCTCTTATGGTCCTGTTGCAGGTAAAACTGGTTATCAAGCACAACCCAGCCCTATTCCACCACCAGGCCAACCGACTCATCTGGCACAGCCTGGTGTCCCTCACCAGCTAGGTCAACCTGTTCAACCAGTGCAACCTGTTCACCCGGGTCAACCTGTTCAACCAGGACAACCCGTTCAGCCCGGTCACCCTGTTCAACCAGGGCAACCCGTTCAGCCAGGTCAACCTGTCCAACTAGGCTAGCCTGCACATCCTGTCAACCCTGCTCAACAGTCGATTTACTCTATGCCACAGCATAATCTGCCTGTGCGCCCCACTTATCAGGCTCAGCAGGGCCCCACTTATCAACAGCCCGCTCAACCCCAAGGCAGTTATTATCTTCAAGGTCAATCTCGACCGATTTACAACCCGCCCCAAGGGTCTAATTATTATCTTCAACAACCAGGCCATTCCTATACTTAGCAGTCAAATCCGTATACTGCTCAAATGGGGCTGACATATAATTAGGGTCCATACCTTGGTTATCAACCCCCATACACTGTATATCAACAACCGTATCAGACTAGTTATATGGCCTATACCTCCTATGGTCAGAATCCGTTGGGATAGAACCAATGGGGTCAAGGATATACTCAGCCAGGGTGGAGTACAGGTATAGGTCCTTATCGAGGTCCTGGCATGCCTTTCAATTTGCAGTTGTCATTCTTGGCCACCTTGGAATTACCAAACATTTCTAAATTAACCAATGATCCGATTCTTCACAATCCTTATTGGCCTCCGGTTATGACCAAGGTACCCAGTGACTGTCCTAATTTTGAAGGTAAAGTTGGAGAGGACCCCCAAGCTCATGTAATGACCTACCATTTGTGGTGTTCGTCCAACTCTTGGGTGGATGATTCAATTCGTCTATGTCTCTTTCAGCGCACTCTTACCGGTGTTGCCGCTAAGTGGTATATAGAATTACCCTGTGGCATATTTCAAGACTTCAATATGTTAGCTATGGCTTTTATGACTCACTTCCAGTTGCCGGTTCGTTATGAAGCCGGGATGCATCTCCTGACTTCTTTGAAGCAGGATAAAGCCACCCACATATCTGATCACATTCATGAGTGGCGACGTCGTCGTAGATTGATCAAGTTTGATATACCTGATCAGCTACTAACTCATTGGTTCACCACCTCCTTCGTTAACAAAATCGCTCAAAATATTTCTATGGGGTATGTGTGACTGAAGAACAAGCCATCACGCGTGCCCAATACCTTGATCTGGTGTACTCTCAGTCTAGCATGCTTTATGATATTTTGACTGATGCTCCACGGCCAGGAACCTCTAAAGCACCACCTACCCCAACGGTAGATGGTGTTGTTGGTTCCATTTCTCAAAATTCTCGAAAATTCTCAAGTGGGAAGCAGAAGCCCAATTCTTCCAATAATTCTGCTCTTCCCGCCCCTCCAGATTCTAGCAAGACTGCGAAGGTCTACGCCGTTCAGGCTAATCCTACAGAAAATGCCTCCAAAGGAAAAAATAAGGGTAAATGAAAATCCAAACTCGATGCCCCAAAACCAGAGTCTTCTAAACCTTGTACTAATGACGGTTCCCAACGTAAACCGAAGTACCCTGCCTTATCTGTGAAGGAGACCATTATACCAAAGATTGTCTCCGACAATCTGAGGTTAGTAAACTTCTGAAAGGCTCCAAAGGGACTCCAGAAGTTCTCAAAGAACCGTTCCCATCTCAGCAGACCCAGATGGTTGAGTAGCCTTCACCATCTGTACCATTTGGGTCCCAGGTCTTTATGATGAATGGTGCTACACTTGTCTCAATTGCTACGTGTTCGAAGGATTATTTTGGATCATGCCAAGCAGCTGGGAAGGAAGTCATGGATGGCCCACCTCCCCCACCTGTCTCTGGTCCTTTAGAAATTGAGAAGCCCAGCGCTGAACCTGTTGTGAGGCCACCTTCTAAAGGTGTTCTACGAAAATATTCCTACAACCCAAACGCCCGTGCCGCTCAACACTACAGTATTGTTGAGGATTTGGCACAGGCGCCTTCTGCAATGTTTCCATTGGAAGTACTCCAAAGTTTCCCATCACAATGGAAAGCTCTGTTGTCTGCGATTGGTGGAATCGATCCCGCCGATTCTAATCTTCTCACCTTCGACCTAGAAAATTTTGTCCCCCGACTTCCACATCAAATTGCTCTTGTTATTCAAGTCGGGATCAATGGCCTCAACATCCATAGGGCCATTGTGGACGAAGGTGCTTCCACCTGTGTTATGTCATCCACCTATTGGAATGCCATTGGCTCTCCGGCTCTTACATCGTCTCCTAATGCCTTAGAGTCATTTGATAGTCGGGAATCAAAACCCCTGGGTGTTCTCGAGAGTTTTCCGATCACGTTACAGGGGAAGACAGTCAACATAGAAGTAGAAGTGGTTGACGCCAAGCTTAACTAAAATCTCCTTCTTGGCTGCAGTTGGACTCACGCCATGCTATGCATGCCGTCCACCCTCTTCCGGCTTCTCAAGTTCCCTCATGAGGGAAAAATCATCGTTGTGGATCATTTGTATTTCTTCACCTCATCCTCTGAGAACAACGTTCCTTACATGGATCAGATCCCCAATCCCCCTGACAGTGTAGGACCTAGTCTCTTTAAGGACCCCGTCCTCATGGGTATTTTTCCTGTGCCACCACCGCACACCGTTCAAGTTAATATGGTCTCTAGGTCTGAAGACCCTTGGATCATCCCTTCACCTGAACAGGTGACCTTTTTCGGAGAATCAATGCCGTTAACTCTAGTTGAGATTAATTATTGCGAAATCGTCGCTGCATCTAATCCTCCTCCTAAACATGCTCCTTCCAGCATGGCTCTGGATATATATTCTCAATCCCCATGGCTCAGCGATGTGGATTTGCCTGACCCTTTAAGAGAATTTTTCCCTTCCGATGAAGCTATTGTTGAAACCATGTCTCTTGAAGATCTGCCGTGGAGCGATGGACATCATCGTTCCTCGTTCATGCCTGGCCTGGGGCAATGTCTGATTGTCTAGAGCACTTCGCATCTCAGGTTCCCACTCCGCCTCTTCAAACACCGATATTGACTCATGAGGTCCTTTCGGAGGGAAACCTGAGTAATATCACTCAAACTATGCCGATCGACATCTCCGTCAAACCGGGGGTAGTTGAGAATATTCATGTGGGAATGAATTGTTCTCCTGAAGAGATACAAGATTATACACACTTTTTTCGTGAATTCGGAGATGTTTTTGCGTGGTCCTATGAAGAGATGGTTGGGATTGATCCCAACATAGTCGTGCACGAGATTCCTACCTATCTGGGTGCGAAACCAGTGCGTTAACGCCTATGCCCAGTGCATCCCCGAAAAGCCGCAACTATTAAGGCAGAAGATGAAAAACTTCTTAGCGCGGGCTTTATCTATCCCATTCCCCTCACAGAATGGGTTTCAAATATTGTCCCTGTAGATAAGAAGTAGGGCACTATACGCATCTGTGTTGATTATCGAGACATCAATCGGGCCTGTCCTAAGGACAATTACCCTACTCCCTTTATAGATCAAATTATTGATGAATGCGCAGGGAGTGAGATTTATTCCCTTATGGACGGTTTCTCTGGGTACAATCAAATCAATATTTTACTCGTTGATCAACACAAGACTGCCTTTATCTGTCCGTGGGGAACCTTTGCTTACAAAAAGCTCCCGTTTGGTTTAAAAAACGCCAGGGCCACCTTCCAACGTGCTATGTATTATTCTTTCCATGAAATACGCCATATTGTTCAGCCATATCTAGACGATTTGCCGGCCCATTTAGCTCGGAGTGAGGACCACCTTGAACACCTCCGCCAGATTTTCCTCCGTTGCAGATGCTACAATATTAGGCTCAATCCTCATAAGTGCATCTTATGCGTGGATTCTGGCCGTCTTTTGGGATTCATCGTCTCTAAAGACAGAATTCGCCTTGACCCCCTCAAGGTCGAGGCCATCGTTAACCTCCCATCCCCTTCCTCATTACATCAACTGCAGAGTCTGCAGGGGAAAGTTAACTTCCTACGACGCTTCATTCCGAATTATGCGGAAGTGGCCAAGGGCTTTACATGACTTTTGAAACAGGACGTTCCCTTCCATTGGGACGAGATTGCCCAACAATATTTTGATAAGCTTAAAACGTTGCTCGTCAATGCTCCGCTGATACATCCTCCCAACTATCATCATGATTTCACCCTTTATTTGGCTGCTGCGTTTAGCACGATAGCTATGGTTTTAGTACAGGATGAAAACGATGGAAATGAACACATAGTTTACTATCTATCTCAGAGTATTCTCGACACGGAAACATGCTATGCTCATGTTGAGAAGTTGGCTCTCACCACGGTACAGGCCGTTCAGCGATTCCACCATTACATCCTACTGCGTACCGTAACCGTGGTTTCAGATTGCAACCCCATGACATATATTTTGTCTCGAAAATTGCTGGCGGGAAAGTACTCCAAGTGGATCATAATCCTTTAGGAGTTCGATTTAGAGTTCACCACTGCTAAGTCGAAAAAATCATTTCTTTTCATTGATCTGATTTGCTCTCTCCCGACAGACTCTGTTCCATCAAAATACGAGGATCATATCCCAGATGAAACACTCTTTCTTATCAACACTCATGACCCATGGTATGGTGACATTATCGTGTATCTTCAAACATCCACGTTCCGGTCTGAATTGACAAAGGATGCTCGACGTCAGATTTGGCATCAATCTCAACCATACCGCATTATAGGAGATACCTTGTACCGTGTCGGAGTTGATTCCGTGCTCTACCGGTGCTTGACCCTGGAAGAGGCTAAAAGAGTCTTGAATGACTATCATAGTGGTGCCTGTGGCGGTCACATGTCCGGATATGCCACTGCCCAGAAGATTCTGCGTGCGGGTTATTTCTGGCCATCTATATTGAAAGACTGTATTGTTGCATTCCGAAAATGTCATGTGTGCCAGGTCTTTCAGCGCAAGATGCGCGCGCCACCCCTACCCTTGCATCCTGTCATTACTGTGGGCCCTTTTGCTAAATGGGGCGTAGATTTTATTACATGTAACCCTCACTCGGCCGAGGGGCATGCTTATATAATAATTGTCGTAGACTACTTCACTAAGTGGGCCGAAGCAATGCCTACATTAGCTGCCGACAGTAAGATATCTACCCAATTCCTTTTCAACCATGTTATTACGTGTTTCGGAGTCCCTCAGGCCATTGTTACCGATCATGGCACCCATTTTCGGGATTACATGATGGCTGAGCTGACATCAAATTTGGGCTTACACCATGATAGCTCAACGCCATACTACCCCTAACCGAATGGCCAGGTTGAGGCCGTGAACAAGGTTTTGGTCAAAATGCTTTAACGAACAATTGGTATCCACAAATCCAACTAGCATCTCCAATTTTTCTCAGCTCTCTAGGTTTATCGAACGTTTGTAAAGAGCGCAACTGGATTCATACCTTTCCAATTGGTGTATGGTTTGGAAGCGACTCTCCCGGTTGAATGCAAAATTCCTTCCCTGAAGTTGGCTGTGGAACTATTTCCTGACACTTCTCCAGAGGAAGAACGTCTCTTGTATTTAGAATGACTAGATGAAACTCGCCACTTAGCTTCCTTGGTTATTGAGGCACAGAAAAAGCGGGTCAAAGACCACTTCGATCAATCGGTTTCTCCACGTTCTTTCATTGAAGGGGACCTCATCCTCCTATATTACCAAGCACATGATAAACTTGGAGCAGGTAAATTCTAGCCCATGTGGCATGGGCCTTATATAGTTAAACGAGTATTAAAAAATGGGGCCTATGAGCTTATCGACTACGAAGGAGTTCCCTTGGCGCAACCTAGGAATGGGTTGTACCTAAAAAAGTACTACGCTTGAGTTATTCTCATGTGGTGTGTGTGTACATAAGTGAGTGTTTTCATTTTTTGTGCATGTGTGGTGTGGTGTGCTTTGTAAGAATTTTTCTGCTGATTGGGTCTTCCTGATTGTGCAGATGTCTATTAATCCTTTTGTCGATTTCACTGATGGTACCTCTCGTAGTACCAGGAATTTGTCTTCGACAGCCTGGGTAATCTACAATCCTGCTGGTGAGTTGGTTAATTTGCAAGGTGTTTGTCTAGGGCCTACCACAAATAATGTCACGGAGTATAGTGCCATTTTAGAATTATTAAACGAGGCTGTTAACCTCGGTATTCGTGCATTACTTGTGTATCTAGACTCACAGCTTATAGTACTACAACTTAACGGTCATTATTTAGTTAGAAACCGATCCATTTTATGTCTGTATCTACATATTCGTTTACTGGAAAGAAATTTTGATTACATTACATATCAACATATACCCAGACATATGAATGTGTTAACAGATGCAATAGCTAATTTGGTTTTAGATAGACATTTGCGCAACTTGTAAAAAAACATCGTCACATGTAAAAAGATCCATCCAGAAATATATATATATATATATGTCGAATAGTTTGCAGTTTGTGTACATCACATAAAATAAAAAAATATACATGTCTGTTTAATAATAGCCAGAGACAACATGTCTCTCAAAAATATGCATATAAAAGCTCTAGATGGCTAATCAGTGTGGTGCTTGTGGTAGCATGTCACCACGCGCACCAATCACCTTAGCAATCGATGGAGGTGACTAGGCACCCCCACAGTGTGTTGCTGGTAAGCCATCGAGACGTCTGCTAGCCGTGCATAGTCCGGGATCCCTCGGGCAATACCCTCTAGGTTCTGGATCAGCTCGCTCCCTTCGCCACCCTCAGCTTGAGGGTCATGTGCGAGAGGGGTCCTCCATGCAATGGGCGACATGCCTGCGAGCCTCCCTGGGCCAACATCTGCATACACATAGAACTGTTGTTAGAATAGGCATATATCACAAAAAAATCATAAATACATGAAAAATAAAAAAGAGTCATACCCAGCTCCTCATCCCAGTCCTCCCCCTTTGGGAGTGGAAGATTTGGGTCTCCCGTGAAGTCGGTACTGGCGTAGGGCCAATCCTCAACTACAATCAGTTGACGTCGTAGCCATACAAAAAAACTCGGGCCTCCAGGACATTTTTTGGCCCCCTCCTGATCTAGGCATGAGTGCTGCCCATCGAGCCATCCTCGGCTCCCTCAATGACGGCTTGACGACTATCGCCCCTTGGCCCTGGAAAATTGGTAATCATTTTAGAATGAACGACACCAGAATGGAACCGTACCCAAACTGTTTTAGTTTGGCCTTCTTGCACTTTGTCAGCTGTCGTTTGATGTTTGTTGTCACGGCAGTGGCCCAATCGAAAAGTGTGGGATTCATGCATTCGGAGGCTAGTAAGAGCTGTGCTTTGGTTGCTTCGTGCGGTGCCTGTGACCCTGCAACCCGTGTAATGGTGTGAAGCACAAATCGGAGTGCTAGATCGCGGACTGTGTGGATGTCTACTTTCCCACTGCCTGATCCTATTTGTGCCCCTAGGCACACTCTCCCCATTACCATCTCCATTTTTTCTCCGGAAGGTCTACTGCCTCTCATAATTGGCACTGGGCCTCTGCGTGACAATCCGGTTATGAAATAAACATCAGAGACCTCAAGTTCTAGTACTTGGTCTCGGAGCTTGAATACTTCTTCATTCTCGTCCCATATGCTAACCAAATATTGCAATAGCTCAGGTTGAGCTCTCAAACATGGTGTGAGGAAGAACTTCTTGAGACCACAGTCCTGGAGGGCATTCATGCAAGCTTCATTTTGCATGGCCATTTCATCCTCTTCCCCATGTTCCCTTTCCTTCCACTCGATCACCATTGTGGTTGGATATCTGCACCAACATGGTCAAAAACACCTTATTAGATCTCTGTAACACTTAAAAATTCATTTGAGTGGCTCAAATTTTCATAAAATAAGGCGGAAATTTGAGTTGCGCCATTGGCGTGACCCATTTGCAAAAAGGAGCCAATTGGCGTGGGTCCGTGCCCGATACCCGCGCCAATTGGCCGAGCCCTAATTTTGCAAAGGGTTACCCCAGAGATCAAATACACAATGTAAATTTACAAAAAATGAATCAAAACAACGCTAAGGGGAGCGCCTCTTACCTGGAATGGACGAGAACCGGAATGATGAATTGGATTGATCACAATCACCGCTGCAAGTTCGCACACCAAAAGCTCACTGTTGCTCTCCAAATGAGGTAAAAAGTAAAAGTGAATATGTTTTACTATTTTTTGCATATTTATAACTTTTCAAAGTCAAATTAGGTTTTGAAATTCATTTTTCCCAATATTTTAATATATTTTGTCGAAAAATGGATTTTACGCTCACTTTCATGTGTAGCAACAGGTTTTTACGTAGCTTGGACAGTGATACGAATTGTATTTTATACTTTTCCGGACTCGGTAAAAACACGAAAAAAGTCATTTCTGGAGTCATCTTTCAGCTCTTTTATGACTCTCTAAACATGAAAAGATTGCCGAGTCTCTTGTCGTTTTGATCTCGTTAAAGTGGCTGTGAAATGACATCTACCCAGTATATGTTTAACCCTTTTTCGGGCTGGGATAGATTATTTACGAAAAAGGAAAACCCTAGCCTATCGAGACTAGGAGGTTTTCTCAGACATAGTTTTCTACCTTTTCGGATCTGAGGAACTATTTACGAAAAGGGACTGTTGGAGTTTAATTTTCTGCTGTCTTTTCAAACTATATAAACATGAAAAGATGTCGAGTTCTTCCTTTGTCAGACTCGTTAAACCCTGATAACATCGGATTCAGTCGTAATGATGATATTCGAGTTCCTCCTTCCTAGGGCTCGTTAAATGTACTAGGATGGATTTGTCCGAAGGACGAACTTATATTACAAGCATATGCTATCCCCTTCAAGCTTGTCTTCAAAAATAATTGGGGTACTTGCCATAAATGGTGGGGAAAAATGGAACCAATATCTTTGTCGTGTCGGCAATATGTCGCTCTTGAACATGACACTTGTTTGCATTCGTGTCGGGTTGGGAACATCTCATCTCACTCTCTATTTGCCTCCGTGGGTTTGGGTAATCCTTTTTGACCTCTCATCTGCTCTTTGCCTCGTCGTCATGACCTCTGATCTTTTGATGTCAAATAATTCCAAATCCACTGTCGTGCCGCCAGTATGTTCAAGAGAAGTTGACCTCTGCAGTTTCAACCTTCCTCTAATTCTCATCTGATCCTGATTCACAAACATTATTTTTCTCTGTCTCGCGTCGATGATGTGGGAAACACTATGGCCCACCTTCGATCAAGGTCACCTCCTGTCGACTTCAGCTCATTATCCAGGAAGCTGATCTAGAGACTCCGTTCTGGTACCTTGGAGCTTGCATGCCTCAATGGCAGGTTCTTCACAGTCGATGCAAGGTTTTCATCATTGACCTTCGATCGGATGATTCTGCGGGTGTTCGACGCCAGCTCACTGTTCACATTCTGTGGATTGTACTTATAGTACCTTGAGGGCCATTGTCATTATTGGTGGTTCCTCTCGCGTTTGTTAACAGCTTTCATCATTGGCTGGTAATCAGACGATGTTCTTGCCTGTTCGACTTCAGCTCACTTATTCACATGCTAGAACTTGTACTCTATTCGGGTCGAGATGGAGCGTAAGACCCTGGATTTTGTCTATTGGAATCCAGGCTGCGGATTTTGTGGATTATTATGCTTGGTTACATGACTCATTGATTGGATGGTTGTGACCATACTTGAGTCTATTTATCGATCCTTACTAGATGGCTGCGTCCATGCCTTGGATCTTGATTATTGTATACTCTGTTACAGATGGCTATGCCCATACCACGTATATATCATGTATTTGAGATATCAGTTGTAATTGTCTACGCAGGTTTTCCAACGGCAGTGTTTTCAGTTGGGCGTGTTCTCGTAAAAAATTTCACCCCTCTCTCTCTTTCGGGCCTCATGCCTTAGGGGGCATCTGTTACACAGTAATTTGTCACCGTCCCTGCAATCCCCCGTCCCACACATTGGAGGGCTTATTCCGTGACCTGTGAGCAGTGAAATGACCTGAAAACACTTTCATGGCACTCCCCTTGACAAGGAAAATCATTCCCCTGAAGACAATTTCTTGTGAAAAACCCTAAAAATAGCCCTTTTGGCCTTGGCGCGACTAGCCAGTTCAGCCCTCGCGACAATGGGGGAAATCCACCAAATAGGGCGCGCCAACTGGCACTGTGTCCCAATGTATCACCCGCACCAGGCTTAATAAGGGTTGTTTTTTTTAAATAAATGGCAGAAGTTTGATTCCAACCAACTCCTGAACGAGTCTCTAAAATGAGTTGGGAGGTTTGGCTTTGGATCACCATGTAGGGGAAGTGGTTTTCCACCTATCATGGAAGCTTCCTTGAGGATAGGGCCAATCCCACCATTGTAGGGATCCCAACTCCCCTTCCACCATCTATATAAGCTTGTCATTTTTCCTTTGCAAGCTAGCCTGAATAGAGCTGAATCAATAATAAGGAGATTATCGTCAGACAGCCGAAGAGAGAGAGACTTGTCCTATTCCCAACGAGCTTTACCAAGACGTACTCCTCTGTCGACCCGCCGAAGGAAGATCCAGCGTCAGAGCTCAGGTTGTATCTTTCTTTGTTCTGATTAATAATAAATGACTTCAATTATGGTTCCACTCAGATCTTCATGTTTTATGTTATGAGTTGTATCTTCTCTGACTGATACATAATTGCATGTATTAGGTTTTATGCTTGTGTGTTTGTTGTTTCTTCTTGTACGTGCAGGTGTTCGATCGCATCGAGTGGGAGAATTGTGATCTACCAAAGCAAGGGACAGAAGCGCCATCTTCTTCACAAAAGACAGTAGCGTAGGACTTAAGGTAGGCCTCTTATCGCATCTTGGTATTTTTCGATTAGGAACTTGCGTCTTAGTGTGACTCGGTTGTTGCTAAACCCGATCTAGGCTAGTAGGGATCGCCTCTGTCTGCAGAGGGGATTTGCCTCTCTAACAACATCCTTTCATAAACTTCTTGGCATCCTGAAATATAGTTGACCAGTAGTAACTTGTTAAGAGTACTTTATGTCATGTTCTCTTCTCCGCAAAGTGTCCTCCACAGGGTTCCTCATGACAAGCCTTCAAGATCTCAAATACTTCATCTTCTCTAACACATTGCCTAATCTGAAAATCTGGTCCAGTGTGATAGAGATTGTCTTCTATCGAGGAGTAGGTCGCACTCTGTTGTATAATCTTCCTTTTTTCCTTGGAAGACAATTAGTGTGAGAATTTTCCTGCAGCAAGGTAATTGGATATATCTAGATACCATGGTGAGTGAGTAGAGATGGAAAAAAGAAATTCATATGGAAAAGAATCCTCAGTGGAAGTGCAATCATCACTTATATTTAATCTAGAAAGGAAATCAACAACTACATTATCTTTCCCGGGTTGATCTAAAATAGTAATATCAAATTCTTGTAACAAAAATAACCATCATGTAACTCTACCACTAGTAACAGGCTTGTTCATTAAAAATCGAATTGCAGCATGTTCAGTGTGTACAAATACTTCATACCCAGTGATGTAGTGCCGGAATTTGTTGATATCATGCACTACTGCTAGGAATTCCTTCTCAGTAATAGTGTATTTGAGTTCTGCTGGAGTTAAGTTCTTGTTGATGTAATAAATGTTATAAGGTTTCTTCTCCTCCAATTGCCCCAAAACAACACCCACAGCCATGTCAGATGCGTCTTAAGAAATATGAAACAACAATTCCTAGTTTGGTCCTTGTAAAACAGGTGTTGTTGTTACACAACTCTTCAACCTTTAAAATCCTGCTCAATCTTCCCTTTCCACACAAATTCCGCATCTTTCACGAGTAATGAAAATATAGGAGATGCAATATTTGAAAATTTCTCTATAAATCTCCTATAGTATCAAGCATGTCCCAAAAAACTATGTACCTCTTTCGGAGTCTTAGGGGTTGGGATTTTCAATATTACCTCAATTTTTGCAGGATCTACCTTGATTCCATCTGCTGAAATGAAATGTCCCAGCACAATTCCCTCGGTCATCATCATGTGGCATTTTTCCGTGCTCAGAGCAACATTAGTTTGTTCACAACGTTCCAGCACTTTTTCCAAGTTAGCTAATGTTGTCTCAAAGGCATCCCTGTAGGGTGTAAAATCATCCATAAATATTTCAAGACAATCATTCAAAATATCAGAAAAATACCCAATATTTCCCTTTGAAAGGTTGCTAGTGCATTACAAAGGCCAAAATGAAGGACTCTGTACGCAAAAGTACCCCATGGGCAAGTAAAGGTTGTCTTGTCTTAGTCTTCTAGGGAAATCTATATTTGATTATAGCCACTAAACCCATCTAGAAATGAAAATAATTTTTTTCCAAAAAGAGTGTCCAAGACCTGATCAATGAATGGTAAAGGAAAATGGACCTTTTGAGTGGACTTGTTAAGTTCTCTATAGTCAACACAGACTCTCCATTTTCCATTCTTCTTCGGAACTATGACAAGCAGAGACACCCACTGACTGTCAGAAATGGGGTATATGAAATTAGCATTAAAGAGTTTCCGCCATTCTTATTTCACTAGATCATTAAGTGCGGGGTTCATTCGGCACTGAGGTTGTCTAACTGGTTTGCCATCCTCTTTAAGGTAGATGCGGTGAGTGCATAGGCCAGGATGGATTCCTTTCATATCAGTATAGTCTCATGCAAATTCCTTTTTTGTATTTCTGTAACATTTGTATCAGCAATCTGTTTTGTTCAGCATTTAGGTTAGGATTGGTGTTTAAACATTTTCCAGGTTTGATTTCAACAGGACTGCTGATAGTAAGTGGGTTTGTTTTCAAATGTTCAATAATTGCATCATCTTCCTCATCTTCTTCTCCCATATATCTAATGGAGGCAACAAGGAGTGAATTACTAATAAAACAATTAATGATATCATCCTCTGTTTCATCCTTAAAGTATTGTGCTTTTCCAAGCATGAGAAGAGGTAGGGAAAGATCAGATTCAGGCGCAAATTCGTCCCACCAGGGACTACTCAAATCCATATGAGTTTTTGCTGGGGGATAAAGGTTCAGGTTCTGAGTGGCCTGTCCATCTAAGATCACCATAGATCCATACCTACATCCAATATATGCGTCTGCAGTGGCTAGCCACGGTCTTCCCAAGATTAAAGGATGACCCCCCAGGTTGGATTTGGTTTTTAAAATGAGAAAGTCAGCCAGATAATTCCAAGAGGCCATAATGATAACCACATATTCAATCATTCCCTCGAGCTTGACACATGACCTATCTACTAATTCAAGCACTGTGGGAGTATGTCTAAGTCCATGAAGTCCTAGAGAAATGAAGAGGTCTTTAGTCATGACATTAATAGCTTCCCCTAGATCAATCAAAGTATTGGTTATGGGATTATTATCAATATGTAAAGTCACTGTAGGGTTCCCTGGGTCATTATATTTAGTCAACAAAGGCTGATCAATCATAATATCGGACAAGTTTCCCATGACATGGATAGTAGCAGGGTCTTTAGGTTTCCTTCCAGGTCTTTTGACGCATAGATCCCTCATTGTCTTAGCATAGATAGGCACTTCTTTAAGAGCTTGTAACAACAGAATCTGCACATACAAATTTTGCATCTCCTTGAGGAATTTAGATTCAGGTTGTGAAACCATCCCAATTTCAGTTAATCGTTGAGGGTATGGGGGGTTCTAAATGCTAACAGCTGAGTCAGCTATCACAGATGTATCAGCCTTACTCAGATTGGCTGTTGTAGGAACAACATACCCTCTCATGTTGGTTGTTACAGATGTAACAATGAGTGTTGTATCAGCTATTACATGTGTAACAACTGCCTCAGAATCGTCCATATCCTTCCTGGGTGATTCAATTTCTTCGGTAATGATGGGAGTATGTTCAGATCTTATTACTTTCCCTAATCGAATCCAAACCTCATTAAGTCCAAAAGGAGTAATAAGATAAGTCTAGAGGGTAATCAGAGCATCCATGCTCTGGGTTTCCTTATTATTTGGATTGGGGTTAGGTTGCACAGGTAATTGGGGTCGGACAGAAGGTGTAGGATTTTGAATAGAATGCAGTTGTAACTGTTGTTGTTGCATTGGTATTGGATGGAGTACTAGACCTTGGCCATTTCATCTCTAGTTCTAACCCCAAGGATTGGGTTGTGATGGAGGATATTGCATTGGTGGAGGAGATGGCCACTGGTTCCATGGTGAAGGAAATTGTGTTGAGGAAGGAGTAGGATACTGCCATGGATATTGATGACTATTATAAACATTACTCCAAGGATAAAAAGAGGAAACATATGAAGGCATACCTGTAGGTCATGACTATCATGGTCTCTTTGATCCGATGAAATAAGAATATTGAACATCCTCGCTTGATTCTTGAAGTACCACCTTCAGTTTGGGCAACTCAGGACACTGATTCGTAGAGTGTGCCAACTCACAGATGTTGCACAGGATGACACTATTAAGTCCACATTCTCTTTCCAAATGTTTCTTTTTTCATCGGGGACAGAATATTGCTAAGGCTGCTTCAGCTTCTGCTTGTGCTTTCTTGACTTGTACCATAGTGATCTGGGTAGAGAGAGTGCTAACGAGGTCGGCTTTAAAATCCTCAAATAAGTTCCTGATCTCTGCTCTAGGTACTCCTCCACTTGTGGACTTCTATATCCAAAGTGAAGGGTCCCAAAATGAAACACTCCCCTTGACCGATCCTCTTGAGCTATGCAGGCAAAGCTTCATTATCTCATCAAACGTTTCTTGCGATATGTCTCCTTTTCCTATTATGTTCAAATGCTCCAAAATATCATCTCTTAAACCTCTTAAGAATATTGGCTTTATAATTTTTGGATCTAAGTTATTTAACTTAGACATTTGTAAATTGTAGTGAAATCGCTCCAAATAGTCTTCCAAGCTTTCCTCCTCCTTCTGTTCAATTCTGAAAATCTTATCCTTCAAATCTCTGGTTCGACAATAGTCCTGATACTTAAAGATAAAGGCCTCTCTCATGTCATTCTAGGTTCGAATCGTGCCATCACCCAATCTCATGAACCATCTTAATGTTGTTCCTTTCAGAGTAGCAGGGAATAATTTCAGCGTCTAGGCATCTGAAGTGTAGTCATAACCTCTACACAACACATCGAATTCAAACAGAAAGGTATCGAGGTCTTAAACAACCATCCCTTGAAAGGATGGTAGGGATGATAAAGGGATATTCTTCATAGGAGCCTCATCCCGTTTTACTACTATTGGGAATTCAAAAGTAACAGAGCTATCTATCTTGACATTCTCGTCCCCCATGGCTGATTTTTCCTGATGGAATGAACTAACCTCGGAGTGTATTGGAGAATGAAAAATAGAAGGATCGGGCTACTTCAGGACCAACTGTGTAATGTTCCCAAATTTTAGCCTCAAAGCTAAATGGAACATTAGAGTAGCAACACCCCTAACCGGTGAATAAATGGGTAGAAAAGCCCATAAGTCTCCTAAGGAGGAGTAAAAACACTCCAAGTGTGAAAGGGGACACTCTTTACAGCTTAATAAAACAACGCCATTAGGGGAATTTTGAGGTCTGAAATGGGCCTCCTAAGGAAATAATAAAGTAATAGCTAAATCAATAAAATAATATTTATGAATTTGCAATTCACTTTTTGCACCACAATTCATGTAACCATGGTTAAATTCAATTCAAAAGTTGTACCAAAATAAAATTAATAAAAATTTGTATTGATGTGACTATAAATAAGAATGAGTTTTTCAAGAAAAAATCATTATTATTGAACAACTAATGCATTTGTCCTTTGTACTTAAATAACTGAAAATAAAATATAAATATAAATTCATAAATTTTTAACTATATAATATGTTATTAATTAAAATTTATATTATTTAAATTTTATAATAACATGTAATTAATGTACTATATAAAAATAATATAATAAATGTAATATATTATTTTATGTATGAATTTTATTTAAAAAGTGTGAAATGACATTTATTATGAGTACTTTACTTTGACTTTAAAAGTACTTAGAGCACTACCATGGTTAACCATGAGTTTTTATCCACCATTGAGAATGTGACAAGTAAGTACCTTTAACTCAAGCAATGCCACCTTAACCATTAGGGATGATGTCATCCTCTAAAATGTTATTGATTCTCATAAAGTGAATTTTGATTGTACATTTTCCTTAGGAGGCCCATTTTAGACTTCAAAATTCCCCCAATGCATGTGTCAACATAGATAATATCAAGTTGTTTCAATCCACTTTGACTAAGTCAACATCGTAGTTGTGGAGGAGGAGGAATCAAAGAAGGAATAATGCAGTTTTGGAGGGAGATGAATCTTTGGATGGAGATGACCTAATTGATTGGGGCCAAGGGCAAGAAAGCTCATGTTTTATTTAAGGAAGGGGATGGCAGCATTATTCTTCATGTTTTAGATTATTATTCTTCTCTGCTCAGACTTTTGCTTCCTCTTGATATTTAGCAGAGTAGCAGTGATGTTTAGCACTGGGTGTTCCTGAGCGAGAATTCCACCTCTTTCCTTGAGGAGCCTCTTGGGAGAGTTTGCATTCATTTTCCACATTAGGTTTTCAGGCCAATCTTTAGCCTACTTCATCAGTGCAATTTCTGCAGGTGATTGTGCAGTGTTGTAGGGTGTAGCAGTGGAAGGGATTGGAATCCCTCTTTCTGAGATAGTTTCTATTTGGAGGAAGGTTTTCTTCACATGAAAGACCTTTTTGGAGAGGTCTAGAGCTTATTTAAGATCTGTGGTAGAAGACCACACATTTCCCTAACATTCCCAGCATTGTTCCAGCTAGGGAATGTGTTATTTTTGGAGGCAGCTTCAGTGCATGGTCTAGTGGCTCTGTTGTAGTGTTTCCTTATGATTGAGAGGTTCATCCTTTCATGGGAGGAAGCCCTTGAGGGATATACATCAAATCAGATATCTTTCTAGCCTTGTGCACTCTTATGCTTTAGTGTTGCAGTAGTGATTCAATAAATTTCTGAATATCACATTTGTATGCAGAGTGTTTGACAAGAAACCCCTTCCGAGTTTTCTTGTAAATGTAATAAGGAGATTAGATCTCAGTTTATCAGCTTGATTATATAATATATGAGCAGATCTATTTGTATTCTTAATTTCTGATTTGAAAACCCTCTTATGACTGTGCAGTCCCTTTTCTGCATTATTTCTGAGTAGCAGTGTCTGGGGTTTTTAGTCATTTTCAACTACACTAGTGTGGGAGGTCTGTTTACCTCACCTAGTTTCATTTCTTTCTGATATCCTCTTGGACTTAGATGCTAGATGGATATATCTCATGGATCCAAGTGATGGTTTACATTTTTATGTCTTACATGTCTGTAAATGCGTTTTTCTGTGAATGCATCGCTAAGCAATTCAAAATTGGAATATCTTAAGATATTCCAAATACTGCTTATTTTCCCTATTTTGGGATATTATAGTGGTATCAAAGCTGAAATCTTGGCTCAGCCTATGGATCTTAGGCCATTATACTTCAAGGGAAGGAGAGATGGACAGAAATCAGAAGGCTTCAGTATGTGAAGGGAGAAAGGGAGACAGGCTTACAAAGCTTCTTCCAAAATCTATGCAAAGCTTTCAAGGAGAGCTGAAGAGGATGAGAATGGAGATGGGATCTCCAAAGGAAGTTGGATCTAGAGCAGAATCTAGATTTGCACATGGTGAGTGTGAGCATGTAGCTACACACCATGATGCACAACGCAGTCAAATGCCCAGATCTATCTTGAGATGGATGAGAGGAGGAAGAATTCCTAAGAGGAGAAC
The DNA here is from genome assembly GCA_034641835.2 of Pinus albicaulis. NCBI lineage: Eukaryota > Viridiplantae > Streptophyta > Pinopsida > Pinales > Pinaceae > Pinus > Pinus albicaulis. The sequence goes on from CM076574.1 coordinate 938,546,652, forward strand.
TCTTAGTGATTTATTGCAGGAGTATGAATCTCAAACTGAGAGGTTTAGAGATCATACTGATTTTCCAGAATTTTGCAAGATCCAAGTGGAGAAGAGCAAGCAGCGGAATGCCGATAGATTTCTTCTATCTACTTTTGGAGGCTCACCCACATGTTCAGCTAGAGCTTGGGTGAGGGAGCTAGACTCCTACTTTTAGCAGCACCATATTTCTGAAGATGAGGCCATCAGAGTTGCAGTGCTGCATTTCAGAGGTAAGGCCCATGCATGGTGGATTTTTTAATCTTGTTCTTTAAAAAATGCAAACACTTCCTCTTATGCAAGATTCATTGAAACATTGGTGGGAAGGTTTGGTGAAAAACTTCCTAAGACACATGAGCAAGGAAAACTTGAGAGAACAAAACACTTGCATGTGATGGAGGAAACTCCACTTTAGAAAACCATGAGAGAAGCTGACATCTTGCATTACACATTGCTAGAGGCAAGACCTCTAGTTCATTTCCCTAAAAAAGAGGGCATGGGGATCTCCTTTTCACAGGAGGATCCAATTGTTGAGATGTTGCCCACACACATTGATGGAGTTGAGGGCAACAACGCTGTCACATATAGAGCACATCCAGTGCCTCATGCAGAGGGAGGAGGAGCACATGCTCCAACAGGAGGGATTCTTGTACCTTGCAAGAAGTTCCCCAGGATCTCATACATGGAGGTCCAAGCACAATAAGTGAGCAGCATGACTATGCAGAATTGTAGCTGGAAGGAGGAGGTAGGGAGGAAGAGTAGCATCACTTGATGAGAGGCACACACCCTTCTCTATTTCAGAAAGCTAATGCAAGGAAGAGGTAAGCTGATTTGTGCTGTAAGGGCAGGGGCAAGGTTGCTCAACCATATGTGCAATCTACTCTTGACATTGATGTCTCACTACATGGAGGCATTCCACCTGGGAGGTCAACTGATCTAGAGCTGATGGAAGACATCTTGTCTTTGGATTCACCACTCTTGGACTTTGGAGAGGTGGAGAGTTTGGAGGAGAAATATGGCATGGGGGATGTCAAAGTAGCAAGCAACAACATGAGGAGAGCTTCACATGCTAGATCACCAGCGTTGTCTCTTAGGAGGATTGATCCTTACTGGAGATGTCAGCTCTTAGTAGAGTACTCCAAGGATCTTGGTGCATGCATGATTCTCGATGACCCGGATAGAGATGATGAGTATATGGTTGATGATGTGGTCATCTATTCACATGGCAGAGTCTTCTTGACTAGAGCTTCTAGTTTCAAGGAGAAGTTGCTACTTGCAGCACATGAGGACTTCCTTTCCATGCATTATGATGCATATCTTTATTTGGCGGAGGAGTTCAGTCGGGAGGGCATCCATCATGACATATTTCAGCATATGGAGAGATGCATAGCCCGGATGGTGGTAGAGAGGAGGTCACAACCACTTCCCTACTCATTGGACGGGAGGGAAATATTCTAGTTGAGCCATTTCAGCTCAAGATCTCAAGTACATGATGGAGGAGGTATAATTTCACATTTTTTATTGTACTTATTTTCCTTGTTTGAGCATCATGATGTATCAAGAAGAATTATCTCTTCTTGCATATTATATGATGATGTACTTGCAGCTACTTGTAGCATTGGTTTTCGCTACCTTTTTGGTGGTTTGTGGGGGAAGCCACATGTTTCTTGGTGTACACCATTGACACCATATTGTAACTTCATGTTTCCATCTTATGAGATGACTGTGGCAGCAAACAAGTGGTTGGTAAAGCACTTGTTATTTCTTATTTTGATGCAGGCAAAGGATTCACTACGCTGGTTCCATGAGTGGAACTATGACTCACTCTCTGGTTGTCATTTGGCAACTTTTTTTCATTGTACTTTGCTTCCATGTCTTGCTGATATGTTTATGCTCATGGGAAGTTTTTTTTGGAGAGTGGACTTGAGATTGAAGATGCCCATTAGGAGCATGATTCTCCCCACTTCACATGTTGTACATTTTAGGAGGAACCATGGGCAAACCATGATTGCCACATCATATTTTTTCCCTTCTTGTGGGAAGAACCACTTGAAGAACTTGAGGAGGCACTTCATGGCTGAATTGTTTGATGGGGGAACTTGGGCCATTCTTGGAGGCCATGTTATTTCATCCCAAAGATAGAGGCAACCCCATGTTTACCATAAATGGAGAGAGAAACCATATGGATGGTAGAATCCAATCTCTCCATGCAGCCCCAACACATTGTACAGAACCAAGGTTGATGATTCTTTTGATGAGCTACCTAGGACGACTCATTTCATTTGCATGATAGCATGGGTGAGGGAGGCACCCATTCACCATGTTTGTCATCACTCCTACTTTGTGGAGGCCATGGGACAACAAGCAGGTTTCCATTCACACTTTCCACCTTTGATTGATGTAGACCATTGGGTTTTGCACACTTGGGAGGAAACATTGGGTGATAGTTTTATGGCAGATTATCTTGATGTAGTGGTGGAGGCTATTGATGGGAGGCCACAAGAGGAGGAGGGGAGAAATTTTTCTCTCCCTATACATTTTCTTGAGGACAAGAAATATTTTTGAGAGGACTATAATGTTCCCAAATTTTAGCCTCAAAGCTAAATGGAACATTAGAGTAGCAGCATCCCTAACCGGTGAATAAATGGGTAGAAAAACCCATAAGTCCCCTAAGAAGGAACAAAAACACTCCAAGTGTTAAAGGGGACACTCTTTATAGCTTAGTAAAAAACCTCCATGTGTGAACAAGGATAATATCAAGTTGGTTCAATCCACTTTGACTAAGTTAACAACACAGTTGTGGAGGAGGAGGAATCAAAGAAGGAATAACGCAGTTTTGGAGGGAGATGACCTAATTAAGTGGGGCCAAGGGAAAGAAAACTCATGTTTTATTTAAGGAAGAGGATGGTAGCATTATTCTTCATGTTTTAGATTATTATTCTTGTATGCTCAAACTTTTGCTTCCTCTTGCTATTTAGCAGAGTAGCAGTGTTGTTTAGCACCGGGTGTTCCCGAGTGGGAATCCCAACTCTTTCCTTGAGGAGCCTCTTGGGAGAGTTTGCATTCATTTTCAACATCAGGTTTTTAGGCGAAGCTTCAGCCTAATTCATCAGCACATTTTCTACAGGTGATTGTGCAGTGTTGCAGGGTGCAACAGTGGAAGGGATTGGAATCCCTCTTTCTGAGCTAGTTTCTCTTTGGAGGAAGGTTTCCTTCACTTGAGAGACCTGTTTGGAGAGGTCTAGAGCTTATTTCAGATATTTGGTAGTAGACCACACATTTCCCTAACATTCCCAGTGTTGTTCCAGCTAGGGAATGCGTTATTTTTGGAGGCAGCTTCAGTGCATGGTCTAGTGGCTTCGTTGCAGTGTTTCCTTGTGATTGAGAGGTTCATCCTTTCATGGGAGGAAGCCCTTGAGGGATCTACATCAGATCAGATATATTTCTAGCCTTGTGCACTCTTATGCTTCAGTGCTGCAGTGGTGATTCAGTAAATTTCTAAATATCACATTTGTATGCAGAGTGTTTGACAAGAAACCCCTTCCGGGTTTTCTTGTAAATGTAATAAGGAGATTAGATCTCAATTTATCAGCTTGATTATCTAATATATGAGCAGATCTATTTTTCTTCTTAATTTCTAAGTTGAAAACCCTCTTATGACTGTGCAGTCCCTTTTCTGCATTATTTCTAAGTAGCAGTGTCTGGGGTTTTTAGTCATTTTCAGCTACACTAGTGTGGGAGGTCTGTTTACCTCACCTAGTTTCATTTCTTTCTGATCTCCTCTTGGACTTAGATGCTAGATGGATATATCTCATGGATCCAAGTGATGGTTTACATTTTTATGCCTTACATGTCTGTAAATGCGTTTTTCTGTGAATGCATTGCTGAGCAGTCCAAAATTGGAATATCTTAAGATATTCCCAATACTGCTTATTTTCCCTATTTTGGGATATTAAAAACTGTTTAACAACACTACCAGTTTTCAATTGATGATCAACTGAATTTTTTTCTTGAGGTCCTTGATGCTCCCCACTGGTCTCTCCGTGTCCTTCAATTCTCACATCCTGATCAATGATTTTCCACTGTTGTTTTGAATTTGGAGTTTTGATATCAGGAGTGGTTATGTTGTTTGAAGGATGGTGAGGTCTAGACACGAAAGACACCGATGGTCCATGCCTTGATATTGTAGCTTCTTTATGTGGTCCTTTCTTCCTATTATCTCTGTATGATGTGGATTGTTCCTTTTTTTCCCTTGAAATTAGATCTCCAAAGAATGTTTTCGTTCCCAAATATACACTCTTATTTTCCTTCTTACGACCTGTCTTTCCTGTAGTCAGTAGAGTGGGGGGTGTTTGTAGATTTTTATGTTGTCTTACTGGCACACATGGGTCCTATGTGTATCAATTCATCCTACAAGTGCTTTAGTTTCTACAGCAGTGAGCCCGCCCAAGTTTGTTAGAGCGATGTGCAGGTTCTTACCTCTCGTCTTACTGCACAACGACTGTATAACTGAAGGCAACCTAAAAAAAACCCAAAACTCAACTCCTATGTGTCCCAACAAGACATTGGTGAGCCCGCTCAAGTTTGTTAGAGTGATGCGCAGGTTCTTAACTCTCATTTTACCGCCTCGAAATTGTGTCACTAGAGACACTCTAAGAAAAAAACAAAATTCTCAGAAATTCAACTCCTAAGTGTACCAACAAGACATTGGTGAGTCCGCTCAAGTTTGTTAGAGAATTGTGTATGTTCTTACCTCTCTTCTTACTGCCCGACAATTGTGTCACTGGAGACACTCTGTGAAAACGGACGAAAATTGTACTTCTAAGAAACAACTTTGATTGATTGGATCGTCACTGCCATCCCCGGAAACGGTTCCAAAATGTTGGACTATATAAATCACTATTAAATGAATAAACATCACACATTAATTATCAATCTAGGGACGTCTGTTTATTCCAATGACAGTTGCACTGTCTGTGCCGATACACCAACCAGAAGTAATTTTAAAGAAAAGAAATCCTCGTTGAAGTAAATGTTGGAAGTAAATCACTCATGCAGAATTAAAAGAATCTACACGACTAGAATCACACTTCAATTAATATGTTCTAGCGTGCCACACAACAAATAACCAGCTGGTGTCTCTAATATCATATGTGTAACATCATACAAAGTATTGAAATTGAAGCGGATATATCCACAACTGAACAGCAACAACAACACTCTATTGATACATAAATTGAAATACAATTACATACAAACAACTACTTTAATCATTGTAATCCTTGTTAAGAAGGAGGACCCTTCCTCCCTAGTAGGGCGCAGGTAGAGGAAGAACTTAATGGATACTAAATTGAATAACGCATGTAACAACAATAACAGGATAATTTGTATTAATATGAACATATTTACATAGCCAAAATGACACTGTTCTCCGCTAAACTTTCAACCTCTAAGGCCGAGAACTATATAGTGTTTACATCAAAAAATCAAGGGATGGATCAGTCATGAGAATCTTATGATTCTCATGCTAATCGAAATAGAACACATATAGTTATAACCACTTCCTAATAAAGTTATGACTAGGAAATAAAAGATTACAATCAAAACCGCCCTCAAGCTGTTATCCCAAAAATACAATGCTAAACAACTTCTACAGTTATCGTAATAGAGTCACAGCTGTAGTGTAACAGCCAGAGGACAGATCAACAACAAATGTTAATGAGATCAGTCAACGGTACAAATGTATCAGTGGTTCTCCAGTGGGTCTGTAACAGGAGAGTGTAACAACAGTTTTCCGGTGGGTCTGTAAAGAAAGGTGTAACAACATCGCTTTGTTGTAACATCACCCTCTTAACTGTTCCTGTGAACTTCGTGCTTTGGATATTTGGTGCTATAAATGACATCTGAAAAGACAACACAAAGACCATCGATCTTCTCCAAAAATTCACCATCAATTAGTCATAAAAATGTGCAATATATCATAATATTTGGTGAATTGCATAGTAATAAAAACAAGGTAAAAAATCACAAGTTAGGGTACTAGAAAGGTAGGAGAAAGAAGCAAAGATACTTCCATTGGTTATAGTTAAGAGGAAAAATAGGGAAAACAAAGGTAGGAAAAGTGTACAAAAATGGCACCCAACAGCATGTACTAATGAGGTTTGGGTGCAAGCCATGCAAGGATATGGATTCCATTCACAAGAATGACACTTGGGAATTGACAGAGCTTCCACATGACAAGAAAAATATTGGCACCAAATGGGTCTACAAGACCAAATTTAACATTGATGGGAGTGTTGAAAAACACAAGGCAAGATTAGTTTCTAAAGGATTCACACAGAAGTATGGAATTGATTATGAAGGGACATTTGCACCAATAGCAAGACAAGATACCATTAGAATGTTGATTTCATTAGCAACTTAGAAAAGGTGGAGCTTACATCATATGGACGTGAAAAGTGCCTTCTTGAATGGGTACTTACAAGAGGAATAATATGTGGAGCAACCACAAGGTTTTGAAGTGGAAGGAAAAGAAAATAATGTCTACAAGTTGAAGAAGGCTTTGTATGGTCTCAAGCAAGCGCCAAGAGCATGCTATGCTAGGATTGATGGATACTTTGAGGAAAATGGCTTCCAGAGAAATAAGAGTGATCCTACCCTTTATTACAAACAATAAGGTATTGATATTCTTATCATAAGTTTGTATGGTGATGATCTATTGTATATGGGTAGTAGTTTTAAAATGGATGATGAGTTCAAAGTTGCTATGATGAATGAATTCGAGATGAAAGGTATAGGTCTTATGAAATATTTTCTAAGAATGGAGGTTTATCAAAGTAAGGATGATATTTTCACTTGTCAGACAAAGTAGGCACATGATATGTTGAAGAAATTTGATATGCTTGATATTAATCCATCCCTACTCCAAGTTCTTATGGAGTTGTATTATGTAGAGATGATGGTGCTAATTTAGTTGATGAGACAACTTACAAAAGTATTGTGGGGAGCTTGATGTTTCTAACCCACACAAAACCTAATATTACATTTTTTGTTTCAATTGTTTCAAGTTATATGAAAAATCCATCTGAAATACATATGAAGGCAACCAAGAGAATTTTATGGTATGCAAAAGACACTCTAAATTTTGGTATTCGTTACTACTGTGCTGAAAAGTTCAATCTTGTTGGATTTAGTGATTCATATTAGGGACGTAGTATGGATGACCATAAGTCCACATCTAGAAATTGTTTCTCTTTTAGTTCTAGTTTGATTACCTGGAGCTCAAAAGAAAAAAGCATGGTTCCCCTCTCATCCAGAGAAGCAGAGTATATTGCAATTACCTCAGTAGGTACAGAAGCCCTTTGGCTCATAAAATTTTTGGAAGAAATTGGAGAGAAGCAAATTCAGCCTATAGTGATTTATTGTGATAATGTAAGTGCCATCAAGTTAGCAAAGAATATCGTTCATCACCGCAGGACAAAAGATTTTGACATTAAATATCACTTCATTCGAGATTTGGTTCAAAAGAATGATGTTGAATTGAAGCATATAAATACTTGTGATCAGCTAGCAGATATCTCCATCAAAGAAGTTGATAAATATTAATTTTTGTCACTATGAGATAAGTTAGTAAGCCCTCATTAAGAATTAAGGGGGAGTTTTGAGAATAATTCTTAAATCCAACCATGTGATTGCTGACATTAGTCAACATAATTTTTTATTCTATGTGGTTATTTTATTAAAAATTAGTGCAGCAGATTATTAGGATGGCGATTGGTCAGAATGATTGGTAGTGCCATTAGATAATGGGTAGTGCTCAGAATGATTAGTAGTGTCAGTAAATAATTAGTAGTTGATAGATAATAATATTAGTAATAGGTTTATTATATAGCAATGTATTTACATACTTGATTTAATATGATATTTATACGTTGATATCACTCATTTGTGTTTTATTTTCTTTCATTGTTTCTTATATGTCATAACTATCTACAATAACATGGCTTCAATCTCTGAACATCAAAACCTTAGTGCACAGTATGTCGTGAAGGCTTAATAGAGACAACATGTTGGTCAAGATTACAACCCTATACCGTATCAATATAAACCCTAACAATTGTTAAAATTTAAACACACAGGAAATTCTTTTCCTCAACACAAAGTTTACATAGAATTGTGGAAATGTCTTAATTAAGACAATACAGTTGTGGAAACTAAATCATACGAGTCTTCATTTCAATAGAGAGTGGTGAATATTAAAATCACAACTATAGTGGAGCAAATAAAATCAAACAATTTTACTCACGATGAAACATAGTAAAACAAAGTCTTTGCAGTAAGAATGATACGTGAAATTTCACGAACGATATTGTGAATAACAAAACTTTATATTATAACTTCAAAACATGAAATACATTCACATATGGAGGTTGTAGGATTAAAATCACAACTATAGTGGAGAAAATAAAATCAAACAATTTTACTCACTGTGAAACAGAGTAAAACAAAGTCTTTGCGGTAAGAATGATACGTGAAATTTCGAGAACGATATGGTTGAATAACCAAACTTTATATTATAACTTCAAAACATTAAATACATTCACATATGGAGGTTGCATCTCCTTCACCAGTAAAACATGAGTTCTTACTAAGATTTACATTCACCAGGGTTGTGGAATTAACACAAAATAAAACCTGTAGATGTTGTTTTCACCCGCCAACCAAAATTTGAAATTTGCTCGACGATTTTCTCCTTCTTGTATTTCCAGACTTACATCACAACATTATACGAGACTGTGCTATGCAAACATGACTTTCTCAACTTTACAAAGATTACGTGAAGTAAAAAAAACTTGTGGAATAAATGTTTGCCCATACGCTTTTACTAACCATGCATTAAATTTCTATTTGATTTTTAATTAATCTACTTTGTTGTAGAATGGGTAAAATGTACTCTTCTTAGAACTTCATTTGTGCGATGTCCTTACTTGCAAAAACAATCTGCAACCTACAAAAAATTCACGGAGGTATGCTGCTTGTTAATGTACTTAACACGGTGGTTGAGATTAATTCTCCAACACCCCCCCCTTAATCGCAACTCCCTCCATTGACCATTCCCAAAAAATATCGGAGATAAAAAAAATTTCCTCGTGCCAATGGCTTTGTGAAGATGTCTGTAAATTGTTCTTCTGGCCTGCAATGATGCAACATAATCTCACTATTGTTGACTAATTCTCTTATGAAATGATATTTAGCATCAATGTGCTTTGTCCTCTTGTGAAAGACAAAATTATTTGATAGTGAAATTGCTGAATTGTTGTCACAAAAAATAGTTGTTGTTTCGTCTGGTTCATGACATAAATCTCGCAAAATCCTTTTCATCCAAATTGCTTGACATGTTGTTGTTGTTGCGGTGACACTCAGCTTCTGTTGTTGACAATGATATTATTGGTTGCTTCTTGGAAGCCCATGAAATGGCTCCCGAACCCAAATGAAAAACATATCCTGGCGTGCTCTTTGTGTCATCAACACTTCCTACCCATTCACTTTCACTCTATCCAACCAGCCTAAAATCCTCTGTTTCGGAGTACAAAATGCCATACTCCTTTGTCCCATTGACATACTTTAAAATTCTTTTCGCTTCTTGCCAATGTGTCTCCTTGGGTGTTTCCATGAACCTTGGCACCAAAATCATTGCATACATTATATCAGGCCTAGTTGTGGTCAAATACATTAGGCTGCCCACCATGCTTTTGTATAATGTCAGATTGATATTACTGCTGCAATCTTCCTTTCTCAACTTCAACCCCATGACAGTTGGTGTTGGTGTTGGCTTGTTTTTTTGCATATTAAACCTCCCTAAAATGTATGCAGTATACTTTTCTTGAGATATAAAAATTCCATTTTCTGTTTGCTTCACTTCTATGCCCAAAAAATATCTTAGCAACCCCAAGTCAGTCATTTGAAACTCAATTTTCATGACTGTTTTGAAATCGACAATGAGGAAATCATCACTCCCTGTAAAAAGCAAATCATCTACATATAAAATGACAATAAGAAGGTTACCATCACTCTCCTTGATGTAGATAGTAAGTTCACCGTCACATTTTTTGAGCCCATTGTCCGTCAAGTAAGCATCTGTCCTCCTATACCATGCACATGGTGCTTGCTTTAGCCCATAGAGAGCTTTCCAAAACGTACACACCTTGTCTTCTTGGCCTTCTACCTCATAATCAGGTGGTTGCGCAACATATACCTCCTCTTTCAGCACTCCATTCAAGGACACTGATTTTACGTCCATTTCATGCACTTTCCATTTATGTTGCGCAGCAATCGACTTGCTGCTTGTATCCTTTTACAACTAACCTTGCTTTATGCCTTTCAATCTTGCCTTCAATGTTTCTCTTGGTCTTATAGATCCACTTCACTCCAATGACTTATTTTCCTTGCATAAGGTCCACTAACTCCCATGTGTCATTATTTTCTATTGCTCCTATTTCTTCATCCATTTCCGCAACCCATTTCTCTTCTTTAACTGCATCCTCAAAATGTATTGGGTTATATACATGACAAAACAATACAAATAAAGAAATCAGACAAGCACTGCTATCAAATTCATCTTGCTCATAAATTTCACTTAAATTTATGAATTTTGGTCTTCTTATGCTTGCAGAAGATGGGCTTGGTGTTGCGCTTGAAGTAGATGGAGTTGCATATCTTTGTGGTGTGCTTGAAGAAGCACTTGCTTAGTTGCGCAACACTCTCCTATTATTTGTTTGTGGCGTCACATGTTGACTTCTTTGTTGAGATTGTGTAGGTGGAGGAGTCACCATTGAGGAATTACTTGATGCGGTCAATTCTTCTTTGTCTTCATGTGACATACATGTCTTCACATTTACTGTCTTCTTTAAACTTCCATCACATGCTTCCTCTTCTATGAACTAGACATATCTACTGATTGTGACTTTCTTGGTTGATGGATTGTAGAGCTTAAATGCCTTAGATTCATCATTGTATCCAACAAATATACATTTCTCCCCCTTGTTGTCCAAATTCTTCCTCAACTCATCTGGGACATGTGCATATGCCACACACCCAAACACTCTCATGTGAGTGACATTGTTTTCTACCACTCCATGCCTCTTGAGGAACATTATTCATAACACTTTTGGTCAGAGACCTATTAATAATATATGTTGCACAAGCGACAAATTTAGCCCAATAATCATTTGGTAAATGCTTTGCCTTCAACATACTCCTTGCCATTTCCATAATGGTCCTATTCTTCCTTTCAATGACCCCATTTTGTTGAAGTGTATACCTTGTTGTAAATTGCTTGTGAATTCTATGCTCTCTACAAAAACGTAGGAAGTACTTGACATATATTCACCACCTCTATCAATCCTCAACACTTTTATGTAGTGTCCACTTTGCTTCTCAATAAGAGCTTTGTATTGGCGGAAGTGGTCAAACCCTTCACTTTTATGTTTTACAAAGTAGGCCCATGTCTTCCTTATGTAGTCATATATGAAGCTCAAAATATAATGGCTGCCACCAATTGATGGTGTTTGATTGGTCCACATAAATCTGAGTGGAAAATTTCCAAAGGTGCCTTGCCCTTATTGACTTTCTTGCTAGAAATGATTCTCTACGTTGTTTTCCGAAGATGCATCATTCACATTGGTTGCTCGGTTTTTCTATGAGTGGAAATCCCTTCACCATGCATTTCCTATGCAAAAAATTCAAGCCTTCAAAGTTGAGATGACCAAATCTCAAATACCATAACCAATTTTCATCTTTAATTTCCTCTTGAAAGTTTTCTTGTGTGACAACTGCTACATTTCTTTCATCATTTTGTGAATTCATTGATAGTTGTGCTTGAGCACCTTCTTCCTTCAAATATTCTCTTAACTTGAGAGGAAACATTCTATTGTTTGTCATATGAACTTTTGCAATGAGATGTCTACTTGGAGACTTATCCAAGATTGTGCACACATCATTTTTGAAAAAGACATTGTAGCCCTTTTTAATGAGTTGTCCAATGCTTATGAGGTTATGCTTCAAACAAAGGACAAAATAAACATTTGAAATATACTTCTTCTCTCATTTATTGGTAAGAATTTAAACTCTTCCTTTTACCATTACAAAGACTTTGCTATCAGTCCCTAATTTCACTTCAGATTTCATAATTTCATCTAAATTGGAAAACATTTCTATGTTCCGTGTCATGTGGCTGCTACACGCTGAATATAGAAACCATACATCTCCTTATTTTTATTGTGATACATTACAAGCTAAAAACATGCTATTGTGATTCTAATTTTTCTTTGTGAAATTTTCACTTGGTTTGTTACCTATGTCATATAGCGTCTTTCTAAATTCATTTGCATAATGACCATACTTCTTACAATAATGACATTGAACTTGAGATTTATCATACCTCTGACCTTTTGATTGATTCTGGCTTGAGCCTTGACTTGGATTTTGATTGTTTCCCCTTCCACTTTAACTTGAAGGGCTGCTTCTTCCACCTCGGTTTGATTTTCTTCCTCTTCCTCTATAATTTGATCTTCCTCAACCTCTACCTTGACCAAATGAAACTTGGGTGCTGAAGGCATGCTCCAATGAGGAATTCATTCCTCTCTTCAATCTATGTTCATGATACATTAGTGATGCATGAAGCTCAGCCACTGAAAATTGTGAGAGATCCTTTGTCTCTTCTATTGCCACTGTTTGATTTGCTGGAAGGCTTCTCAAAACTTTCTCAACTATTCTCCTTTCCTCAAGTATCTTACCATGAGCCATGATTTGAGCAACCAACCCAATTACATGTGTAAAAAATGAGTCTACATTCTTAGACTCTTTCATACAAATTATCTCAAAATCTCTTCTCGACATTTGTAGTTTTGTTGTCTTCACCTTTGCCATGCCTTGGTAAATTGTTTAGAGGGTATCCCATGCTTGCGTGAACTTCATTGTTGCTGCAATCATTGGAAATATACTTTCATGAACTGCTTGAAAGATGTAGAAGAGGGCTTTGGAGTCCATCCTCCTTTTATCTCTCAACGCAGCCTTTTCTGCTTGTGTCAATGCATTGTATGCTCCTGCATCTATTGGTTCTTGGAAACGATTTTCCACCAATTCCAAAATATCTTGAGAAGAAAATAGAGCCTTCATTGTTATAGCCCAATAATAAAAAAAATTTCCATTAAACTGAGGTATTTGTGGATTAGTCAAGCTTGTTCTTGTTGCTGACATTTTCTATGTGTAAACAAACTTTCTTACTATGTAAAAATTTTCTCCTTGCTGGTAAATACGCTTCTCAAAACAACTTTTGACTCGTGTTTAAAAACATGCCTTTTACTGAGATTTTAAACCTGGGTCTGATACCATGTTAAAAATTTAAACACATAGGAAATTATTTTCCTTAACACAGTTTACACAGAGTTGCGGAAATGTCTAAATCAACAAAATAAAGTTGCAGAAACTAAATCATACTATATTTCATACTAAATCATATGAGTATTCATTTCAATACAGAGTGGCAGAGATTAAAATCTTAACTATAGTGGAGCAAATAAAATCAAAACAACTCTCAACTATAGTGGAGAAAATAAAACACTACTACACCAAAGGCATTTTAAGACATTTGTTTAAGACAAAAGAAATATTTTGTCTTAAAAAGTCACTTTTTATTTTAGTTATTTTATATTAAAATTTAATATCAATTGAATTGTCTTAAATATAAAATTTAAGACAAAAATAGTGTGAGACAAAAATAATTTGAGACAAAATTTTATATTTAAGACAAAAATAATTTGAGACAAAAATATTTAAGACAAAAATAATTTGAGACAAAAAAATTTAAGACAAAAGTATTTAAGACAAAAGTATTTTAAGACAAAATTTTATATTTAAGACAAAACGAGTTTGAGACAAAAATATTTTAAGACAAAACTTTATATTTAAGACAAAAGTAGTTTGAGACAAATATATTTTAAGACAAAAGCAATTTGAGACAAAAATATTTTAAGACAAAATTTTAGATTTAAGACAAAAGCACTTTGAGACAAAAATATTTAAGACATAACTTTATATTTAAGACAATGGCAACTTAAGACAATGACAATTAAGACGAAACCCATTTAAGATAGTTAGAAATTAAGACAAAATCATTAGCATTGGGAAGTTTGCATTGAAATATCCATGAGTGGATAGTGGATAAAATTATATTTTTTTATTTTTGAAAATCGATATTCAAATCACATGAAATTTAATCATGTCATATTTATTTCTTTTATATTATATTTTCCTTTTTTCATTAAACCAAATTTTAAAATTGTAATAAATAAATAGATAAAACAATTATTGTTTTTTGGTTGGCAACTGAAGGGGATTTGAACTTTGAATCTTGTGTTTTAACCATAGCTGCTCCAACACTAATATTCTTGGGCATATTATGTTTTTTCCTGCTAACCCCTCCAAATACAACCTCTAAGAACTAGTAGGGTCCAAGGAAAAGAGCTACAAGTTCCCCAAATCCGATCTACATTTCATGGACAATCACATTTCCCCCAAATGTCCTCCACATATTTTCCTTGGTGTATTGGAGTTTGAAAAATACATGGGATGCCACAAGTAATACTAATCATAAGACTCAACTTTCCTATTGACTAGGAGGCCTTAAAAATAAAAATAAACATCTTAACTTATGCATAAAATTACTAAAATTTCCTATCCCAAATATGAAATTAGAAATTCTACAAAATTATAGGGCAACAAGGAAACCAACTTCCTCTTCCAAAAATCTCTAAGACCTTATGGAGGACAAATACAAATTTTGAAATAAATTGTTGAAATTATGCTCTTGCATCAATAGCTACCAATGTATCCTTGTAGGTCACCCCCTTTAACAATAGTAATACCAATGTCCTTTACCAGCTAGAAGGAACTCCTTACATAATTCTCTCTTAGATCCCCTTAACCCATTGCAATGATTGTCTTTGATGCCTACCTAGTTGCGAGCACATTAAGAAGCAATGTAGCATATTGCTAGTTGAGGATTTCGATAAGTATGTGATTTTGTTGACATCTTGTGACTGTCCCGTATGTGAATATATAAAATCTTGGATGCATGTTGCCCTGACACTATAACATGACTTAGTATTACCTATCATACTGTGTCACTCCCTCCTCGAGACACCTAGAACTCGCTAACACTCCCTGTCACACACTCTTTTTCATTCATTTATGAATTTTGACCTAGTGCGCCTCTGTTATGTTTCCCTGGCACTCCCTAACACTCCTTAGCACACATTGGCACACCTAGGCACTTGGAACAACTTTGTATGCTTCCCTAGCACTCTAACATGCCTTGGCACTTCCTAGAATACCGTGTCACTCCCTTCTTAACACACCTGGAACTGGCTTATACTTCATTTCCATGCATTTTAAACTAGTTCCTCCTTGTGTTTCCCTGACACTTGGCCCTCACACTCCCTAGCATGTGTTCATGCCACACCCTGGCACCTGCCACATCTTGGCATGCCTATCATGCCTTGGAACTGCCTAACATGTCTTATTACTTCTAGTAATTCCCTGACACACCTTGGTATTCCTTAGTTTTCATGTCGTCATAGATAACCTTGCTTTTTTTGTGACTTAGGAACCCAACCAAGTCATTAGAAAATCGATGTTGTGCCTAGCCCAAAGTTTCCCTTTGTCTGAAACTACTTTGTCCAACCCTTTATGGAACCATAGGCTTACCTCCTACAAGTCTTATTTTGACCTTCCCCTAACACACTTTATCCTTGAGACACTTGGAATTCGTTGAAACTACTTGGCACACACTCTTATTCGTTCATTTCCATGCATTTTGACCTAGTTCTCCCTTGCAATGTCCTGGCACTCCCTAACAGTCCTCAACATTCATTGACACTTTCTGGCATGTGTTAGCATGCCTTTTCATTCCTTAGCAGGCATTGACACTCCTTAGTTATCATGCCCTCACAATTACCCTTACTTTTTTGGAACTTGGGAACCCAACCAAGTCTTGCCTTGAATATAACAACTTGACCAAGTTATGGTTACTACAACTAGATTGTGCCTTGTTCACCTAAGAAATGACTATAAACCCTCACCCATTTAACCCCCTAAATGCTAAACCCCTAACCCATTCAACCCCCTAGAACCTTAACCCCTAACCCCTTAAACCATAATTCCCGACCCCTAACCCATTTAACCCCCTAAACCCCTAAAACCCTGACCCATTTAACCCCCAAACCCTAACCCCTAACCCCTAACCACTAAAATACTTAACTGCTAAATCCCCTAACCCCCTAAACCTCTAAACCCCTAACCCATTTAACCCCCTAAACATCTAACCCCTTAACCTCTAAACCCTTAACCCCTTAACCCCTAACCCCTAACCCCTAAAATCCTTAACTACTAAATCCCCTAACCCCCTAAACCTCTAAACCCCTAAACCCATTTAACCTCGTAAACCCTAAACATCTAACCCTTAACCCCTAACCCGTTAATCCCTAATTCCCAACCCCTAACCCATTTATCCCCCTAAACCCCTAAAACCCTAACCCATTTAACCCCTAAACCCTAAACCTCTAAACCCTTAAACCCCTAAACCACTAATACCTAAACCCCTAATCCCTTAACCCCTAAACCCCTAAACCGTTAACGCTTAACAATTAACCCATTAACCCCTCAACCCTAACCCCTAAAATCCTTAATTGCTAAATCCACTAATCCCTAAGCCCCTAATCCCTAATCCCTTAACCACTAGCTCATTATTCACCTAACCCCTAACTGCGCCAAAATCCCCTAACACCTAAGCCCCCAATACCTAATCCCTTAACCAATAACTCATTATTCCCCTAACCCCTAAATGCGCATAAATCCCCTAACCCCTAACCCCCCAATCCACAACCCCTTAACCACTAACTCATTATTCCCCTAACCCCAATCCCTAATCCCTTAAATACTAATTCATTATGCCCCTAACCCTTAAGCCCCCAATCCCTAACCCCTTAACCACTAACGAGAATATACCACAGTGGGCATGCACAAGAAGAAGAACCAAAGAAATCAAATTCAATAAAGGAAGCACAACCACCACTCCAAACTCGCTTCTCTAAAACACATACAATTGCATTAAATCCCACTGAAGCTTACAAATTTATCAAGCCCTAATTAACTTACTAACAAGTTCAACAAGCCAACATGCTACAATTTGTTGAGTCACCCCCAAATCAATTAGTAATTATTGCATGAATGTACATTTGTTTGTAGTTTTATTTAAAAGGTTGAAATTCTCTCAAGGGTGTATAGAATATATCCAAAAGTTAAAAAAATGGAATTTTTGCTTACCTCCACAAGGTATCATCACACCCGGATAGGTGAAAACATACAAGTCTAAATCTTATACCTCTAAGTCTCAATGGCACTTCAACATGTCAATAACATATTTGCAACAATGCTTAATGAGTTTTTTCTATTGGCTAAGGAGATGTACATCCATCCATCCAAAAATAAACATCTCAATCAATCCAACACCATAAATTGTGCTAAATAGTTCATCATGTTATTTCAAATATTACAATATTTTCTTATATTAGCTCACATATTCCTTGAATATTTGAAAGCCAAATTACCTTGGCACAATATACCAAAAATACTTGTACTCTAAAAGACAAAAAAAGACAACAAACTAAAATAGGAACTTTAACTCTAATCCAGACACTTCATTCTTAACAACATGATATCTAATGAAGATGATATGTGGAAAAAAAGGCTTCATATATTGTCTATCACATGTCAAACCGAGTGAACAAACACATGCATAGAAAACATTAGAAATAGGGTTCATAGATCAAATTGTATTATATGGTTTCAAACCCTTCTTGTCTCCTTCAAGGGGGTTTCTGGAGGTCTTAAAAAAAACTTCCTTTTGCTAACCAAATGGATTTTTTCTTTCACACATGTATGGAAACGTACTTTCCAAATCATATTGTAATAGATTCGTAAGATGATATTATTGGTATTAACTACACCTTATTTGGAGACATCATTTTTATTGTAGGGGTTGGTACCTTTCTATTGGATGTGGTTGGTGATGTGAAGACTACTCAACCTCTAGTAAAGATTCATACTAACTCTAACAAGCTTATGAATGTTTTTTTACAAAGGGAGACACCTCTAAGCTTAACTCATTGGATTCTTTGTTTGTTCATGCTAATTATTGTTCTCAACTTTCCTTCTCCAAGGGGTTGAGACTATTTGCTTCATTTATTTTACATGGCCCGGTGAAAGAAGAAGAATGGAGACTGTCTCCACATCTTTTCCATTTCGCTAAGTTACAAAAAAAGAGTCAAATTATATAGCTAATAGACTAATAGTCTCTTGATACACCTTCAGTGGGCTATGCATAGCTCTCACCTATCACTGTAGCTCAATGAAATGACATCTAATAGCTCCAAGACACCATTATAAATGGAGTAGTTGTGAAGTTGTTGTTAAATGATTGCCTCCAAATGTTCAATTCTCATGAATTTTGGGGGAGGGGGGTCTTTGGTGTATTGAGCGGGGCAAGGGGACATAAGGGTGACATGGATGGGTAGAAGTGAGAGGTTCGAGCATGGTTTACTGAGATCTATAACCCTAACATTAGAGAATGAGAAGGAGCCTTAGGGCCTTATGGAATAGGGGCTAGGGGACCTATAGGTAAGACAATGAGAGAAATTGATAGGGGAACCACCAATAGTTGTGACAAGGGGATTAGGGGCCACATTATCACAACCCATACACACTTAACCCATAACCACTAAAGTCCCTATCCCTTTAACCCCAAAGCCACAATCCCTTAATCCCTACACACATAACTCATAACAAATTAACCCCTTGATCCCTTAAACCCAAAGCCATTAACCCCTTAACCCCTAACCACTAACTTATAATCCTTGAACCCCATAAACCCTAATCTCATATCCTCTTAAACCTTGACCCTTAACCAATAACCCCTAACCCCTAAACTCATTAACCCTTAACCCCTTAACCTTCTGACACCTAAATAACATAACCTTAGGCACTTAACCCCTAAATCCCCTGACATGTAAGCCCTTGATGGTTAATATTAACCCCTAAATCCCTTAACCACTAAGCCATTAACCTCTAACCCTTAAACCCCCTAACCTCTAAATCTCATAAGCCCTAACCCTTTACCCTTTACCCTTAACCCCTTGCTCCTAAACCCTTAAACCCCTTAACTCCTAGAACCCCTTATCCTTTCTCCCAAACCACAGGTGCTCCAACACTAATATTCTTGGGCATATTATGCTTTTTCCTGCTAACTGCTTCAAATAAAACCTCTAAGAACTATTAGGGTCCAAGGAAAAGAGCTATAAGTTCCCCAAATCCAATCTACATTTTATGGACAATCACACTTCCCCCAAATGTCCTCCACATATTTGCCTTGGTGTATTGGAGTTTGAAAAATACATAGGATGCCACAAGTAATCCTAATCATAAGACTCAACTTTCCTAATGACTAGGAGGCCTTAAAAATAAAAAAACATCTTAACTTATGCATAAAATTACTAAAATTTCATATCCCAAATATGAAATTAGAAATTCTACAAAATTATAGTGCAATAAGGAAACCAACTTCCTCTTCTATAAATCTCTAAGAACTTCTGGAGGACAAATACAAATTTTGAAAAAAATTATTGAAATTATGTTCTTGCATCAATAGCTACCAATGTATCCTTCTAGGCCACCCCCTTTAACAATAGTAATACCAATGTCATTTACCTAGAAGGAACTCGTTACATAATTCTCTCTTATATCCCCTTAACCCATTGCAATGATTGTCTTTGATGCCTACCTAGTTGCAAGCACATTTGGAAGCAATTTAGCATATTCATGGTTGAGGATTTCGATAAGTATGTGATTTTGTTGACATCTTGTGACTGTCATGTATGTGAATATATAAAATCATTTTTTTTGTACCAGTTGAAGGACTGATACCATCAGGTGTATGCACTAACATGGATGGAACACTAACTATGTTGTATATATTGTAATGTAAATGAATAATCTCTATTGGAAAAGGATCCACTCATGATTCCATTTCGCAAATGATTTCACTCACCAATTGTGGTTAGATTTTAAGGTACCATGTTCTCGTAAGGGTAAACCTACCTATCCATCTCTTTAAATGCACATAGCACACATGTTGGCTTGATCTTGTGCTTGTTTTGGGGAAAAAGTTGTTGCATCGGATTGACCCTGATTTGACAAGTAAATTTATAAATGTTCTGCACAGTACGTATATAAAAAATATGTCGGGTTATCCATAAATTTCCTGAGAGAAACTCCCCAACACAACAAGTATAATACTTTTTGCAGCCAAAGAGATTAATTGTTTCTAGTTCTTTTTCAGAACTAGTACAAACTATAGACAATCCAAAATGCCTCATTTTTGGGCTATCAATATAGTATCCATTTAAATAGACACATGCATAGGTTAATAATAGATACCTAACACAATCTCAATGAAATATTGTGAGTAGAGAGAGCCACGATTATATATCTGATTTAGTCGAAAATGGATTGATATCTTCCTCAATGTGGACTGCCAGCTTGTTTTCCACTTCTTCAATCAGGTCATGGTTGTCTTGGATTCCCTTGTGACAGTCTGAAACTACCAACTCCAATGCCATTAACTTTATCCCAGTGACCTCCCTTTCTTTGTTCAGTTCTTTCAGGCCCTTCTTGTTTATGATTTCTCTCTTCCAATTTATAAACACAAACAAGAAAGAATTGAATATAGACCTCTTGCTTTAATGCAATGGATACAACGTAAATAATTCTCCATGGAAAAAAATTCTCGGGGTCCTTCAATGGCTACAACGTAAATGCTCCCTTGTGTTTCCTTGACAGTCCCTAACACTTCCTAGCACATGTTGGCACACCCTGGCACCTGGCACATCTTGGATGCATGTCGCCCTGACACTATAACATGACTTAGCACTGCCTATCATACCATGTTACTCCGTCCACGAGACACCTAGAACTCGCTAACACTCCCTGTCACACACTCTTATTCATTCATTTATGAATTTTGACCTAGTGCTCTGTTTTGTTTTCCTGGCACTCCCTAACACTCCTTAGCACACATTGGCACACCTTGGCACTTGGAACCTCTTTGTATGCTTCCCTAGCACTCTAACATTCCTTGCCACTTCCTAGAATACCGTGTCACTCCCTTCTTAGCACACCTGGAACTGGATGATACTTCATTTCCATGCATTTGAAACTAGTGCTCCCTTGTGTTTCCTTGACACTTGGCCCTCACACTCCCTAGCATGTGTTCATGGCATACCTTGGCACCTGGCACATCTTAGAATGCCTATCATGCCTTGGAACTACCTAGCATGTGTTAGTACTTCTAGGCATTCCCTGCCACACCTTGGTATTCCTTAGCTTTCATGCCGTCATAGATAGCCTTACTTTTTTTGCGACTTGAGAACCCAACTAAGTCATTGGAAAATCAATGTTGTGCCCAATCCAAAGTTTCCCTTTGTCTGAAACTACTTTTTCCAACCCTTTATGTAACCTTAGGCTTACCTCCTACAAGTTTTATTTTGGCCTTCTCCTAACACACTTTATCCTTGAGACATTTGGAATTTGTTGACACTACTTGGCACACACTCTTATTCGTTCATTTCCATGCATTTTGAGCTAGTTCTACCTTGCGATGTCCTGGAACTCCCTAATACTCCTCAACATCCATTAACACTTTCTAGCATGTGTTAGCATGCCTTTTCAATCCTTGGCACGCTCCGACACTCCTTAGTTATCATGCCCTCACAATTACCCTTACCTTTTTTTGGGACTTGGGAACCCAACCAGGTCTTGCCTTGACTATAACAACTTGACCAAGTTACAGTTACTACAACTAGATTGTGCCTTGTTCACCTAAGAAATGACTATAATCCCTAACCCAATTAACCCCCTAAACCCTAAACCTCTAAACCCTTAAACCCTAAGTCCCAACCCCTTACCCATTTAACCCCCTAAACCCTTAAAACCCTAACCCATTTAACCCCGAAAACCCTAACCCCTAAAATCCTTAACTGCTAAATCCCTTAACCCCCTAAACCTTTAAAAGCCTAACCCATTTAACCCCCTAAACCTCTAACCCCTTAACCCCTTAACCCCTAACCCCTAAAATCCTTAACTGCTAAATCCCCCAACCCCTTAAACCTCTAAAACCCTAAACTTGTTTAACCCATAAACCCTTAACCCCTTAAGCCCTAATTCCCAACCCCTAACCCATTTAACCCCCTAAAACCCTAAAACTCTAAACCCCTAAACCACTAACACTTAAACCCATAACCCCTTAACCTATAAACCCCTAAACCGTTAACGCTTAACCCATAACCCATTAATCCCTCACCCCTAACACCTAAAATCCTTAACTGCTAAATCCTCTAAGCCCTAAGCCCTTGGAGAGGGTGTGCTCAAGGAGGATCATTCTAGGAAATAATTGTATTTCATCCATACAAACAACAACCTAAACTGTGGCAGATGATCACTTCATAATAAATCCATACTTGTTTGACATATTGGGCTGAGAAGTTTACTCATCGCCTCTCAATCAACTAGTTAAGTTATGTATGCTTGTAATTGTAAATAGATCTTCCAACTAGCATAAGCTTTACTTGTAATTTATTAAATCCATTATATGCAAACACCTTATTATGGAAGCATCTTTGGTTTAAATATATACCCCTTTAACACCCCTTCAACCCACCAACAATATGTGGATGACACTCTTCTTATGGGCTCTCCCTCGGTCAAAGAAGCCCTTTCCTTCCAGAATATTCTTGTTGATTTTTCCCAGGCCTTTGGCACCTACATCAATAAAGCCAAATATAAAATATTCTTCCTAAATACCTCCTAGAACATTCAACTCAACATAGCTCGCATTATAGGCTTTGAGCTCAACTCCTTCCCTTCCAAGTACCTCAGAGTTCCCTTGACTGATAAACCACTGGCCAAAGCCAACTGGGAATCTCTGGTCACCTAATTGAAAACAAAAAAGGTTTCCAATTGGACTTCCAGGTCCTTAAATCTCTCGGGAAGATTAGTCTTGGTCCACTCAGTCTTGCAAGCCATTCCTCAATAACAATACTCGATCATTGCTGCTCCCAAATCTATTTCAAACCAAATCAAAACCATTCAAAGAGACTTCTTATGGAAAGACAAAGAGAACAAGGGAAAAAGGGCCCTAGCAGCCTGGGGAAAAATTTGAAGACCTAAAAAAGATGGGGGGCTTGGTCTTGGAGACCCAAACTTGTTGCGAAAAGTTCTGGGTGCCAAAACCTGGTGGAGATGGTTCACCAGCCCCAACACCTCTTGGGTAGCACTCTAGAAGGAAAAATATGCCCCATCTCACAACCCAAAGTCTCTAATCAGGCTCTCTAGCAACCTCAAAGGTTCCTCAGTCTGGAACCAAGCTTGGGAGAACAAAGGAATGGTCCAAAACCATTTCTTTTAGGAATTTCAAAATGGCGGGACAACACTGTTTTGGGATGATGCATGGAAGCAATGCCCTCATCTCAATCAAGACCAATTCCAACAAATCTGAACTCATATGGACAACCACAACAAAAGGCTTGTCAAAGATTTATGGAAAAACAAATAAAACACTGAATGGAGGGAATGACTGGAGGCCTTGGAATGGGTCCAACAAAATCACTCTCACAATTGGACTAACCTAGCTGATGAGCTAATGAAAAGGAAGATTCAAAGGGACGATGAGTCAGACAAGCTAAGATGAGGCTCTAATGCGGCTGGCCACTTCAACATAAAATAAACCTATGGCCTCTTATCTAACTCCACTCACATCTCCACAAACAACAAATGGAACACTCTCTGGAAGCGAAATCAATGGCCCAGGAGCTTCGTTCGGATCCATTTCATCAAGAGCTTGCTTGATTTCATTGAATGTGATAGGAGCATTTGGCATAACGTTCATTTGGGCATTGACCTTTAGAGGGACCAACTCGAGCAGATTGGAGCTGAGACTTGCTTGCTTGTCCTCTATGTACATATATTTGAAGTGCTTATGGGAAGCATGTTTGATGCTGGTGGGGTCGGAGAAGGTTTGATCTCCTGAGGTTATCTCCACTATCTAGTTAAAACTTCTCATGACCTGAGTGTTCTTGTGAAAGAAGGAGGTTTTCCTGTCCCCAACTTGTAGCCACAGACTCTGAGATTTAAGCCTCTAATATTCCTCCTCCCGAAAACAAGCCTTATGGAGATTATCCTAGAGCTCCTTTTCCAGGATTAATATGTCCTTCGAGATGTCCATCTCTTCCATTTGTTTCTGGTGACTTTCCAAACAGGCTTGGGTCATCCACCTTGACTCATTGGTGAGGGGAGGGCTTTAGCCCAACTTTTGAGGGCCCTCTTCACTCTACTCATATTTTCTTCCCATACAAAGAAGGGGGATCCACTGACAGTTTGTTTCCAGACTTCCTCAACTTTGTCCAAAAAGTGGGAATGTTGCACCCAGAGGGCACTAAAACGGAAGGGAATAGGTCTGAGATTCATTTGCGGCTTCAGCTCAAGTATGATGGGCTTGTGATCAAAGACCGATGAAGAAATAATAACATAACTGACATCAAGAAATAAGAGCAAGAAGAAGCTTTGGATGAGAAAACGATCTAACCTTCTAGCAATGTAGCATGGACCCGATCTTCTATTGGTCCAAGTATATTTTCCCTTGGGTGGCTTGACGTCCAACAGATCCCAATCCTGAATGAGCTCTTCCACCCATTCCCTGGCTAGATCCCTTACAATGCTTCCCCCTTGCTTATCCTCTTGACTTAAAGTGATGTTCATGTCTCCAACAAGAATGACATTATCCATCTGAATCTCATTTGCTAACTTCCGAATGGATTCCCAGGAGAATTTTTTATCTCTCAAGAAGACCAGAGCATAAATGTTGAAGAGATTCATAGTTTCTTTGGTGTGAAGATGAAAAAGCTAAGAAAAAATCCATTTTGAGTTAATTTTAACCTGGATTTTCTCAAAGCATGTCTTGTCCCATAATATTCGCAGCTCTCTTGAGGCGCCTCTAGAGGAGACTGCGACACCTCCCCCTTTTCCCCAAAATTGTTTGCTTTTATGGAGAAATTCCATTTCTTCCATTTTGGTCTCTTGGATTAGAAGAATGTCAGGCCTTTCCAACCTTACTAGACTTTTCATTGCTTCTTCTTTTAGGTTGCTACCCATCCCTCTACAGTTCCAGGAGACGATCTTCATTACTTCCTTTTTTGAGATGAGAGGGCTCCTTTAAAGCCCTGGCTTTGATTTATATGTGCTTTAGGGTATCATACATGTTGTCTCTTCCTTTATATAGGTGGTAGCTTCATTCATTATGTAATGGATTTGGGTTGTAGATGTGGGTTATAAGTGAGGATGGACCTTTCTTCATGTGAAATTTTCTTTTTGAAATGAACCATATTCTCTTTGAGTAGTAGTAGGTTTAGTTTTTTACCATCCTACCTATAAACATCCAAGCTCATTAAAGGCAAGGACTATTGACATGAATAAATGAGTTTCTTGTGCCAAAGTTACTCCATCTGATAACAATGGGAAGTGCTTAATTGGGTCTTGTGATATTTTTAAAAGTACCAACCCCATATCTTGTGAAAAAGTGAATCTAGCTCTAGACCACTAGATAATCCAAATACCTTTGTATTAATACTTATGAAGATCCATATTTATTGTGAAGTTGTCTCCAACTCTTTTACCATGGAACTAGAATCCACAAAAAAATATTCTTCCATTGCCAACTCTTCATGACTAAATTATGATAACAATTAAAACTTTTCACATGAGGATTCCTTTAGTTCATGCATTGTGAATGGTTTTGTGAATGGTTACAATGCTAAAATGCCCAATTTTTATTAATGAATAATGGTTGTAAAGTGAAAATATTCTATTTATATGTCATTCAATTTTTTGTTTTATGTTGACCAAATTTTTATTTACAAATCATACATAGTTAACTTACACATTAAATTTATTAATTTAATTAATTTATTATTTTTAATTTTCCCTCCCAAAATTTGCTTTACTTTTGCGCTGCTCTGGTAACGAAGGTTTCTTTCCTCTTGCTTTGCGCTACAATGAAAATTTTCTAATCTTGCAAAACCCTTTCCTGCGACTCCCTCATCTTGCATCACAGTTTCAGCCCCTGAGAAAAATCATATTCCTCTGTTAACATGGATTCCTGGTCGTAGCTGATTGTGGGCACTGGGCAGACCTCATTTTCCTTCAATATGGTGAGAAAACCTATTCCTTTAATGTTAACATGGATTCCTGCTCGTAGGTGATTGTGGGCGGACCTCATTTTCCTTCAATAAGGCAACATCTTCTTCGGGTTTTCTTCACCGGTAAGATTCTTAGCTGGTTTTTGTTATTTTGTACAGGAATAGGTTATAAAAATGTAGTTACATGGCTTACAATGGAGTTTTCATGCTTTCCAGTTTCTAGACTATGGGAGTTAAATGAAAACTCAATATTGTCCAACTGAACTTCTTATCTTCTTCAGAAGACTATATGGTTAAAAAAAATGGTAATATACAAACAGAACAACTTAAGCATAGTTAAGGTGCTTTTATTTTTTGAACATTAAACCCTGCAGAGAAGAAATTTATAGTTATATGACACATTTTCTTAGTAGACTTTTTAACATCACTAAAGCAATGTCGAGATCACGGAGAAGCCTTTAACATACCGCTATAGGTAGGCCTTCGATTCAGTATTTTTGAAGAAGTATTTTTATCTGACTGTATAATTTCAGAATCAGACACAGCCTGAAAATCAAGTATGTCAGTCTCTTCTTTCCTCTTATTCTTCTTGCTATTCCTGAGATTGTTAATTTTTACTGCATGTAAGTTCTTTAAAATCTTCAACTTTCCAGAGTGAATGTTCTTTATATTTGTTTAAATAGAAGAAATTTTGCCATATATTCTCCAAGGGTTGTTGCCGTGAAGGAGAAATAAGTGAAAACAACATCCCCTGCGGTAAAGGGAATAAAGTAATTATTGTAGGAGGGGATGGTTACTGTGGATGGGTGACAGCTTTGCCTCTTGAAAACAGAGGATACTAGGTTGTCGTTGTTGATAGCCTTGTCTGCAGGTTGTTTGACCAGTAGCTTGGGATCGACTCTCTAACTTCCAATTTTATTTGACCAATAGCTTGGGATTGACTCTCTAACTTCCATTGTTGTTTGACCAGTAGCTTGGGATCTACTCTCTAACTTCCATTGTCTCAATTTAGAAGAGATGGAAGCAGGTCTCTAGCAAACAGCTTGACCTCTTTGTGAGAGATGTTTGTGATTTTGATTTCCTTGTAGAGACTTTCAAGTCATTTGAACCTGAGGCAGTAGCTCTTTCAAAAAAGGGCTTCCCAATTTTAATGTTTTCAAACGGCCTAGCTCTCTGATATGATCTCTTGGTAGCTCTTCTAAGCTTGTGCCTAGAAAATTTAGGTCTTCTAAGGATCGTTGGATTGCTACTTGAGGAGGAAATACCTTCATTTTCAGACAAAATGAAAGGTCTAATGATACAAGTGTGGTGATATTTCCAGGCGTTCCTTGAGAGATGCTCAACTCAGAGGAGCTTTCCAAACAGAGATGCTCAAGTCGAATAAAATTCCCAAGTGAATGTGGCAGCTCTTGCAATTTGAAGCAATATGCCAGACAGATGCTTAAGGCTAATTAAAATTCAAAATGAATGTGGCAGCTTTTGCAACTTGGAGCAATCTCCCAGATAGAGATGCTCAACTCTAATTAAATTCCCAAATGAATGTGGAAGCTTTTGAAAACTGCAGCTCCCAGACAAGTCAAGATATTGGAGGTTTGTAATATTTCCAAACGAGTCTGGCAGGAATATAATGTTTCTTTGATCTCTCAATTCAATCTTTTCTAGGTGTTGCAACTGCCTCAAAGACTTGGGAAACTGTGAAATGGGAACATTAACAATCAACTCCCTCAACTGCGTTGGTGCGTACAAGGATATTAATCTTAACTCTCAGATATGATTATTTTCATTTAGAAAACTTGGCTACCTCCCCACTAATTGTGTGCTTGCTGGTACAAGCAGAGAATTTAATTTGGAACATTGAAAAATAAACACAAAACTTTGCTTTAAAATGCAGATGTACCTCACTTTCAATTTGCCAAAATTTTTGTAATGGTTGTTCCCTTGTCACTTGCAAAACCCTTAACTTCTTTATTGGAAGCCAGTGAGGGAGGACGGATTGGGGAGTGTTATTCCAGCAGAGCCATATGAGATCAGGTGAGTACTGCATGCGAGTAAGTATGCTCTCCAGATTTGGATGCTTAATGAGATCAATGCAAAAATGAGAAAGCTGAAACCTGTTGGAGTCTTTGCTTACTGTAATGAAAATTGGTGGCGTTGTGACCACATATATTGGTATATACAATGGAGCTCAGCTCAGTGGCCAATATAAGCTGTCTTGTGTTGCTAAGTAAAGAATTGTGGCATCTCGTTAGTGGTCCATTCGAGGGGCATGGGCATTCATGGAGGTATTCTGTTATGTCGGCAAGTACAGAGTCATGGCATGTGGTCCATTCCATCGGCATTCGTGCCTACATGTTCTGTGCTTTTATTTCACTTGCCATAAAAAAAAGAGGTCAGGTAGCAGTGCCAATAGTTACAGAGGTGATATCAAGCTGTTTTGGGAGATGCCCTAGTACCAGGGTCGAAACCTTAGATAGATTAATCCAGATTCCAAAACATTAAATATATGTTGTTCAAAAGGCCTCACATCTCTCAAGGAAAAATATCATGGCCACAAAAAGATATGAGTGCAAAAGATAATATTCAAGTTATAAAGAAGATCATGAAGATCATGAAGCTACCTATAGATATCTATAAAAAGGAGAGAGAGGAATCATTTTAATCGTCATGGAATGTGGATCTTTCTGATTTTTGAGCTGAGGCTCTCGGAGGGTTTTCTGACCCCTTTTCTCTGACTATTTTCAATGGTAAAATATGCCACCCTAGTCAATCCCTTCTCTTTACTCTGTTTAAACATAATTCCAGAGGCAAAATTCACCTATTTGTGGCAATAAGGGTTTTATGAGGGAGAAATTATGTGGCATCAAGGTTTTGTGGCCTTGTTTGGGCAGCAAAGGGCTACTCTATGACATCATAGGCCTGTTCAAGGCATTTCCATGGACAGTGAGGGTCAGCGAGTGAGGTCTGTGAATCAAACAACCCTGAAACCCTATCTGCGGCATGCGGCCCACCTTGAAGAATCCTTATGTGGCAGCAATTTTTTTTAAAGAGTAAATCTTTAGGGAAGCAAAGTAGCCATGAGGCCAAATCTTAGGCAGTGGCTCATCTTCAAATGCTAGCACAAGAAGTCTAAATTTTGACAACAGATCTCCAAAGGAACCCTCTGTGATAGTGAGGGCTTGATCAAACCTTGCTAAGGCTGCGGACAACCCCAAAAGGGTTATTTATGGCAGCAACTGATCCATAACGTCAATTCTGAGGACATAAAATCATTCTCGAAGTTCTTTTGAGGTCAGCTGGTCTATTTGAGGTGGAAACTGTGGCAAAAAACCCTCATGAGGTCTGGTTTGGGGCAGCGAAGGACTATTTGGGGAAGCATATGCTGGTTCAAGGTTTGCTGGAGAAGAAACTAACATTTTCTAAGTAAAACTGTGTACAGAGTGGGATCAGAGTTGGATCTCTTTCTAGCTAGCAGGAATTAGTTTCCCCATTGGGAAAGGAGTGCGCAGAGTGCCTGCATAAATCGAGTAAGGGAGACCAAAATTGAACAGATAGGTGCCAAAAGCTATGAACAAGCAATCAAGTGCCTGTCTTCTAGTCTTGTCCCAACACATCCCAGTAGCAAGTAGTTGACGCCTATCATTGGGGGGCCTTCTGTAGAAGACCGTAGCCAGATCCAATCTTAGCCGAAAGAGTTGCAAAATATTCCAGAAGGTGCTTTGGTAGAACACTCAATACACCTTGATAATGGGTTATATCAGATGTCTAAAAGATCTTGCATTCAAGACATGAGTACTGCTCCTTCAACTGAACATGAAATATCTCTGATAGAAAAGGATATGGAAGAGGCTGAGACCACTGTACCTCCTTCTTTACCTTCTCAAGAAAGCAACATAAATGAAGTAGATGTTGGGTTGACATTAGTGCCTAATGCTTCTTCATCGTCAGAAGGGAATAGTTTTTAAGATGGCTGAGCGCATCTGTTGCTACGCTGGCTTGCCAAACTACAACTGGCTGAGCATATCCGTTGCTATGTTGGCTTGCCAAATTGCAACTTCTCCAAACTGCTAACATAAACCGTGCGACTCAAACTGCAAACATAAACCGCAAACAGCTACGCCTCAAACCGCAGGTTATGGAGGAGCGTGCCATAATTCCTAAATTCCTAATACGATTTGGGTTTCCCACTTATTCTCTTTGCATCGCTTGCATGCTGGATTCTCTGCTCTGCCATCCTGCGCAGGATTCTTTAACAACCATCCATCAACGCACGCGGGGATCTACAGGTAGAAATCACCGCCTTCTCCTCCACAATTTTCGTCAGGTTATGGCAAGCTGCTTATTCTGCAAATTTGCCTCTGTCATATTTTCCACTGTATTTATCAGCAAATGCAAATAACTGTAAATGGAACAAGTTGTTTTTATGTAAAGGAATAACTATAGCAGGGCTTGAATTAGGGGAGCTAACAGATTGGTGCATGTGAAGAACTGACTGCAGCAAGACAAATGTGAACCGGGCAGTTTTAATACTCTCTCGGCACTATATAGATCCAGGATTTGATTAAATATTAGTTTATACCTCTATTGCATGCTGTAGAAGTAAATGGGCATAGGTAGGTTTAGATTCTCGAAATGACATCAATGCAGATGCCATGGAAGCTGCAGTTTCACCTGCTAGATCAGAACCAGGAGGGCCGAAGCTCGAAAAAATCCACCACTAAACATCATGAATCTCTGTGCTTCCTCCTGGTTAAGCAGAGAACCCAACATGATGTGAAGAGGCCTGCCATAGGCGCATTAAATGCCCTATGGAAGGCTGGTTATTCCTAATGCAACGGTTACATGAAGCATATCTTAGACCAGACATTAATTACAGTAGGGTGGAGAGCCTTTATAAATGATTATAGAATTGTTATGCAAAGTATAAACAGGGAGTTTGCATTGACCAAAGCTTTGTGGGTGAAAGGATTTACTCAGAGATTGTGATAAAGTACATTCAGTGAGAGTTACCAGGGCTCTGCAAAAATGTGTTGTGGCACTATCTGTAAGGTGTATTCATGCCTTATTTTTCTGGCTATTTTGATAGGTCTCTTGTTTGGTTTCGGTGTCTTTAAATGAGCGTTCCACCATGCAGAGCAATGTCTTCATGACTGATGTGGAAAATATGAGGTAGCACTAGCTCTTAATGGAATACCCTTTCTGAGACATCCATGATGCATTGTTAGCCTCAGGGCTCAGAGATTTGCGTTGTATTTGAGTTTATAGAGTTGGATGCTTAGGTGTATATATGTGTTAATAAAGTAAGAAGAGCTCATCAGCTGAAACATCCCCATGATGGTAGTAAAGAGATTTGGCTTGCATAGGGTTTGTTGATGGCCTGATGCATCTTCTCCTCCACAAGCTATGTGGGTATTTACTATTGCTAAATCATTCTTTTTAGTCATTTTTTGGGTATTCATAGGACCATAAGAGTAGATCCATGGCTATATATCTGGTTGACATCCATGGATCAGTATATGATTTTTTTTGGTTATCTAACATGCTATTTAGTATTTGGTTTGTTTACTGACTATATGATTTTTCAAGAAGTATGATCAATTTCATGAATATGTCCATCAGTATGCCTTATTTTCTTATTCTAGTACTTTCATGGAAAATACAATGGTTGATTTCGAGCATATACGTTGTAAAAATGTTGGGATGATCTATATGATTCTAAATTCTTGAGACTGAATTCCTGTGCAATATTAGGAGCAAATAGCATATATCAAAGTCAAGATTCAAGACAGACATTCTTCTTCATCATTTGACGCCATCAATGCCCAAAGAATATAGTTGATGCATTATAATATTGCTTAGGACCTTTTTCTTAAATCCACGGTTTCTATTGTTTCATTGACTCATGGCATGTTCTTTCATATATGTCTCTATTGGAACTTGCAATCTGCAACTTTATTTATGCCTGTCATAGAATGGATGATGTAGCTCAGTGGTGAAGCAACCTACCTGCCAGGGGAAGATCTTGGATTTGATTCTTATTTTGTTCAGTTTTCAAAAGTCTACCCTAGGCTATACAGATCAAAAGCCCTGACTACAGAAATTGTTCCTCTACTCCACCCTTACTTTAAAACTTTCTTCCTGTACATTGGCATGATTATGCTAATGGAAATAACATTTCTATTAATATACATGAACTGCGTGTAGTAACAAGTGTTTGGCATACCACCAGAAATAAAATAAAAGGAATCAATATATAACAACTTTCTAACTAGCTCAATGAACATGGAACTTGGATATTCTGTTATTATTATATAGAAATCTGTCCAGTTTAGAGAAGCAAATGTGATTCATGTTCTCTGTTTTCCAGCTTAAAGGTAACAAATCAATTATCAGACATAGTTATTACAGGGATTTGGATTTTAGGTGATGAGTTGAAAGCTTGGGGTTGAATGCCAGAGAGCATGTGTGCTCTCATTACCTGTCTCATCTGCAAAATCTAAATATTGTTGGAGCTCTGTCTCCTGGCAAGTTCACCCTTTCTTAAAGTTTAGTATTGTTAAAAGATATCAGACAGTAACAAGCCTACCAAACTCAGACAGTCCTCAGCAGATAGGATCCTCATATCTTTTGCGAAATTGTAAGTTGTTCATATCCAGCCCTGTTCACCAAATGCAAGTGAAAATATTTGCTCCAAGTACCCCTGCTAGAAAAAGGGTTAACATGACTATACTCACAAAGGATAGTCTCTAGAGTAGGATCTTAGTTCAAAATTATATATCCCCCTATTCTTTGGTTGACTAAATTACAAAAGAGCATAAATCGATCCATAATGTGTCTAGACTCTAATCAGTGGAAGGCTCTGTCACTGGCTTATCCTATAACAGGTTCTTATTTTGTTTGGTGTGTGGGTGATAGGACACAAGTGAGGATTGGGGTTGATGCTATAATGGGCTGCAATGGGAATATTTTCCTTCTCAAGGTACTTCTACATCATTTATGAGAGATTGGGAGAATGACCTATGCCCCTATCTATATTCCTGTATTATTTGATCTGTCTTTGCCATTGTTTATCAAGTTGTAGACAAATAAACAATAGTAGAGAAGACAATAATGCTGATCTAACTCCTTTTCCGAAATTAAAGTGCATAAATGGCCGAACCTATTTTAATACAATCTCTATCCATTTCCATTTTAAAAAATAATTAAAGTGCATAAAACCCAGTTTTCCCAAGTACAGAAGCATTTGCAAATTTGCTGGCATTATAATGTAGAAGACTAACAGAAGCATGTAAATCACATATTGGGAGTCTAGTGATAGATATTGCAAGTTTGTTGTTTGGTTGAAATTTTCTGAGGCTGTATTTTATGACAGTGGAAGACTAGCAGAGGATTTCAGGTGTGTATGTCATATATAAAAAATTATTGCTACAAAAGTAATGTGAAAGAATTAGAAAATCACAAAATTCTCCAATCCTTTGGCTATACAGAATACAGATGTCCAAGGGCTCTCCTGTGAAAGGAGCATTTGAATCCTTGTACAATTTTACTCCGGAGACTTTCATATAGTTTATACATTTAAATGTTTGCTGGACATTGATTGCTTAACTATATAGGAAGCTAGAAGCTCCATTCCACCAACAAGATTCCAGAATAATCTGTTATTTCTATGTGAAAATTTATAGCCAGTCTGTGGAAATCACATGTTGGGCCACTGGCATTTTTAAAATATTCCATCAGTTTGACATTTGGATCACAGCAGTACTGGTATATATGATGTTCATTAAATCTACCATCTACCAGTACTGCAGTACCGAAGCATTTGGATCACAGTAGTACTGGTATATATTGATGATTAACTTGTTAATTGTTATGAGTAAATTGCACATGATATGAAGCATAACATTAAGAAGAAGCAGTGTTAAAAAAAAATGCTTTTGAAATGGTTGAACTAGACTAGAATTGTAGTTGATGCTGCAGATAAATTATCTCGGATTGGAACCAAAAGCAATAATGAAGGATATGTGGAACATGGACATCTTCACAAGGATGCTTGAATCAAGTTCATTTAGCTCTTTATTCATACTCATATCTCCATCCTCCTCTGTTATTCCCACTCTCTCTGCTGTCTCAAATTAATATGTGCTATAAATGTTCCTCCTCCATGGCAACTGTTTATGTTCCTCATACTTCTTATATCCCTGACCATGTCAATGCCCCTTTCTGTTGGTTGAGTTATGCTGATCTAGGACTCAATGGTAATCTAGAGAGGCACTGGGAGCTTTTTATTTCAGAATTACATAGGGCCATCAAGATTTGTGTATTTGGTTGTTCCATAAGCGCTATAAGGACCAGAAAACACAAACAAATAGGCATAAAGGCAATAAGTTTTGTTTCACATTAACAAGTTTTAGTGAAAATATTGTTCCCTAAGAAATGGAATGGTGCTCAGTTGCCAAAATATCAAATAGGTGAAGTTCAAAAATTACGAAATCATGGTCAGTTTCTATAACATCAGATAGATGAGGTTCAAAAATTAAGAATTTTCTATCTAAATATTTCTAATCAGGAATTCTAGCTGTAGGGGCTCATCAAGTTTTAAGGATATAGCAAAGTGGTGTGGTTTTCGGTTAACACTAGGTTAGTTTTCAGGTGTGTTTTGGTTTCTTTTGTGAGTATTTATGTTTATTCTTGAGTTAAAATAAGTATCATAATGAGACAGTCATTGTAATTAAATCTGTTGATTCATGTCCATAGGAATCTTATACTGTTTTGTACATGCACTGAGAAATCAGAGTCTGGTTTCTTGATTAAAAATGTTTGTAAGGTGGAAAATTGTATTTAGGATACTCTTGAATTATCAAATGGACATGGAAATTTGGTCCTAAACAATTCTTAGGGTTTCTGAGTTTAATATGAGACTCTGGAATCTTTTATTATTACTTGTTAATTGAGTCAAAGAGGTCAGAGTCAATGTGTGATTTCTTATTTTGCAGATTGCTCATTTTCTATTGCTACAGATGGAGTTCCAGGATTCTCAGCATCCTGCAAGGGGACACTGCCATCAAGTTGGAGCCAAGGTTAGCTCTTGCACCTGCATTCAGAATCAGTAGGACAATTCAGCCATTTTCAGGCAGATCCCACCTTTGCATCTTTTTGGAGGAGGGTGCTTTCATGAGGGCATAGTGGGCATATCTTATAAGGAGAGTTATTGTCTTCTGTTTGATACCTTGCAAAGTCAAATCAGAGTGTTTTCTTGTGTGTGATGAAATATGTTATGTGGTAAACTAAGTTCTGGCTACATTTTCAAACATGCTAAATCAAACACCTACCTAGAGATCAGTTCGGACTTTGCTTGGAGGACAAGCATGTATATGATCTATTCTTAGTGCCCTTTTCAATATTTGATGAGAGATACATCAGCCCTAGATGAGGGTTCTCCTGTTGTTATTACTTTAATTTTGAGGAATTTTATGTGGAGGCACCACCTTTGTGGCCTTGTTCTAACTTTTGCATGTGATGGGTGTTGATCCGTATTTTATTTAGACCTGTTGTTATGCCCTTCTTATCAACATTTGAGTGTTGCTTTTGGAGTGATTTGCATGGGGTAAGTGCCGATCTTATCTTGATTTCACTTGAAATATTTTTTTTTTTATTTTTTTGGTTGGAATTTGACCATTTTTGAATTTTAAAATTTCCAGCCATCTATTTCCTCAAATGTTTCTCATCTTTTGCATATTCCCAGTCTGAAATCACATATTTAATGCTGGAAATTAGATGGGACAGTAAACATTTCATGTTGATTTATATTTTAGAAGTTTCTAGCCAACAAAGGGAGAGCTCCAAGCACTAGATTTGGGCTAAAAAAATTTCTACAGCTGAAATATTATTTTATTTCTCATGTAGATCTTTCTTGGAGGATAACAGGGCATTTTGAGCATGTTTCTAGAGCCTCTTAAGTGCTTGAGGGGAGTGATAATGATGTTGTAGGGGTTAGTGTGGGATTGACTTGTGATGATTTCAGCCATGATGATGTTTACGTTAGTCCTGTCCAAGCTTATTAGATATAGGAGTCTTTTGTTGGTGCATGCCATTCTTTGGATGATGTTGGAGTTGTTTCAGTCAAGAAACCATCATGACCTATGAACCAATCATCGATCAAGCCACTAGAACCAGAATTGAATACACACACTTAAAACCATGATGGTGTCTCAGCTTCGAGCAACTTCAGAGATTTAATTTAGTTTTATATAATGTGCAAAGGGGTTACACAGAAGATAGTTCTCAGTGATAGGATAATTGCAGATCTATGATTATTATTGTATTTTTCAGCTGGTGGTTACTTGTGTCCAGGTTACACCAAAGATCAACCCATCTTACCAGTCCTTAGTAGTGTTGCAGAGTATTTGAACTCAGAATTGCAACAAGAACATAAGCCTTATAGCCATTATGAATACTGATATCTTTTTCCAATACTGGGAACATAATAGAAAGGGCATTTCACAAAGTATTCATGATGGTAAAGATTTTTGGCTATATAGTCCCTTGTTTATGGATCACGTTTGATGACCAAAATAAGTCAAAGGCATTAAAAAATGTGACAAATAAAAGAACAAGATAAGGAGTGCTTAGGGAATTTTCTTGCTAAAGCAGAAATAAATAAAATAAATAGCATAACATTTTAACAAAATGGCAGTGGATTCAAAATGGAGAAATTTTTATGAAGTTGTTATAATTTACATTTTAACGTTCTTTTGTAAAGATGCTTTGCTCTCACTTTTAAGGTAGAGTGTAAAGTCTATGTTAATTTTGTATTTATTTATTTATGTTTGATTATGAAGTTCTGAAAAAATCATAGGTAGCAGTAGCTCCCCTTACACATTATGTCACTGAAAAATGCACAGCATTGCTACATTTGGCAGGTGAAATACCAATGGCATTTATTGTGAGGAAGTCTGACAGCAATCTCTCCGAAGAAGATGTAAAAGATTTTGTTGCAAATCAGGTAAATGAAACACTGAGATATTTAGTTTGTGAACTTGCCTGCTCTCAACATAAAACTTTGGTTTCTTTTGTTGGAGATCTTCTAATTTCCAAGCGAAAATATCTTTTGTGTGCAGGTTTCGCCATACAAGAGGATACGTTGAGTAGCATTTGTCAATTCAATTCCCAAGTCCCCCACCGGAAAAATCTTAAGAAAAGATTTGATTCATGAGGCTCTGTCCACCTCCAGATTGTGACTCCCACAGAACAACCTTTAATCTTTGTGAAGCAATCATCTGCGAGTTTTTTATTTGAAGTTTGAACAACATTTTTTTATTCAAACAACATATTTTAAAAGTGTGTCTAGCTGGTATAATCTCACAATGTTGGTTATAAGCATCAATCAATTTGTTTGATCTTTTGTGTCACTCAGGGTATAATGTTGTAATTGACTTCCTCGACAGTTTAAGGTATAGATAATGGAAGAAAACTAAACATTTTATTATCATTTCCCTTTGCTTTATCATACCTGCTTTTGTCATTTGTCTACAGAACAACTAAACATATCTACAATCTCTGTTTACATCAAGTCTGGGATATGTTCATCATTAATTCTAGCATCCTGCTGACAGATGAAACTTGCAGCACCCAGAGAGAGAATTTCTCTGGTTGGTGTGCAGAACTTATAACATTTTGATCCTACTTGTGGTATTACAATCAAATACTCATGGAAATAGAGCAAGTTATGAAGTTATGAATCTAGACTTGTTTTCATTTTATGAAAAGTTGATTTTTGTTGTGATCAGTTCGTGAAATTCATGAGGATTCAAACATTACTCTACAATTGTTAGATAACCATCTTATTCAGTTATGCGGAAAAGAGGAAAGGAGTCAACTGGTATGACACATGATCAGCTGGAAACTGTTGTAGAGAAAACACGATTTCTAGAAGAATCATCTGATCACAAGCTTGTCTTGGAACATTTGACTTGGGTTTGTCATATAATCCCAATCACTTTTATTATAATTCATTAGAATTTGGTTGGCTTCGTTGCCTTCTGTTTCTATACTTGTGGTTTTGTATTGAGATTATTTGGGCTTGCTGTCAGTGTTTTTCACTTCTGAAAATGCTTTGTTTTTGTTTTGCTCTAACTATGTGTTGAACATTTTTTAAAAATCAATGCTTATTATACAATTTCAAGGACTGTCATAACTCCTCACATAAGTCTTTAAAGGGTGCTAGCTCATTGGAAGAGCACCTGCCATGCAGGAGGTTGGTGGTTCGATTCCACTGCACCCTAATATGAATTATTCAATGATATTGTTGATTTTTTTAATTAAATATTTTTATATTGATTTATTTTAATGGTGAGATATTTTTCTGGAGTCATTGTTTTATATTGTCTCTAGAAAGACAATAGATAGGATTAAAGACATTGTCTCCATAAAGACAATATGTTTTTAATTCCAACTATTGTCTTTGGAGAGACAAAAATGAAATTGTCTCAAGTTAAGACAGTTTACCAAAAAATTGTCTTAAAACCCCCCTTTGTGTTGTACTGCAACTATTGTCTCTAGAGAGACAAAAATGAAATTGTCTTTGGAGAGACAAAAATGCTTGTGTTATATATTGTCTTTATAGAGACAATATTTTAAGACAATTTAATTTTAAGACGATTTAATTTGAGACACCCGCTTAAAGACAATATTTAAGACAATACACAAGTTTTCTTTTGTCTCAAATTAAGACAATTTACCCAAAAATTGTCTTAAATATTGTCTCAAAACCCCCCTTTATGTAGTAGTGAAATCAAAACAAATTTCCTCAGGGTGAATCATATGACTATTCATTTCAATAGAGAGTGGCAAAGATTAAAATCGCAACTATCTCCTTTACCAGCAAAACAAGAGTTCTTACTGAGATTTACATTTACCAAGTTTCCCAATAAAACCTTGTTTTCAGGAGCCCACCAAAATTTTCTCCACTATTTTCTTTTTCTCGTCTTTCCATATTTACGTTCACCACATTACACTAAACTCCTCTATGCTTGTTAATTCAAAATATATATATCTAACACATTAATTCATGACACACAACATTTAGAAGTAAATAACACTTGAGGAATAAATGTTTTTCCATAAGCTTTTACTAACCATGCATTAAATTTCTATTTAAATTTTAATTAATTTACTGCAAGGTAAAATATACTCTCCTCATAACTTCATTTATGCAATGTCCTTGCCTGCAAAACATTCACTAAAATATGACTGCTTTAACACGGAGTTTGAGATTAATTCTCCAAGAGCAATTCCTTGAAACCTTGTAGGGTTCGAAATAAGCACAACCAGGTGGATTACACATGATCATTACATGTAAAGTAGTAGAGAAACGTGGCCTGACGAGAACCTATTGCTGAAATCCAAGAAAACTTTCAAAAGCTGAAGTAGGGCATGGGTTTTAACTCAACGCACTTGTAAGCCGAGAACAAGGCTCAATTTGTTAACTAGTGAAACATTCA
The DNA here is from genome assembly GCA_034641835.2 of Pinus albicaulis. Taxonomy (NCBI): domain Eukaryota; kingdom Viridiplantae; phylum Streptophyta; class Pinopsida; order Pinales; family Pinaceae; genus Pinus; species Pinus albicaulis. The sequence continues at coordinate 938,586,526 of CM076574.1, forward strand.
GTGCTTGCGAAAGTAAACACAGAGGACTCAGCGTTGGGAGAGTTACCTGAGAGTTATGAATTCACAGAACGAGTCCAGCTCACTTGGCAGACATCAGGTAGAGTTGGCGTTAGGGTTTGAAATGTCATGCTCGAACCCATCAAATTTATAGAAGAGTACCGCAAGAGAGTGAATACTCGCCTTTCTAGCTCGAACTCTGAGAGAAAATTTAGGAGGGGAACACACTAAAACCCTGAGCATCGGTTACCTTCAATTTATAAACAAACAATTAACATAAAAAGAATTTAACCGGTGGCAGCAGTGTATAAAAGACCATACTATTCTCCGAATATGCAAAAGAAGCCATTATCGTGTGCAGGAGATGAGGTTTACCTGGAAAAATGGCGAAACCGAACTGAAAACCAGACTCGAAGGCTGCAGCAGCGGCATGAGCGTTCCCAATGGCAGTGCGAAGGGGGTCTAGGGTCGAAACGGTTCCCATAAATGAGACCTCCTACTTCCACCGTTCGATCCTGAACCTCCTACGGCGATGGCCGTGATCGCCGAAAGTGACAAAGCCAGACTGCAGCGAGTGACAACTAGCTAGGATTTTCAGAGACTGATATCAACCTGAGTGATATGGGAGGGTTTCACCATAGTTAACCCATAGGATTATAGTCGGTAAGCAAACTTAATTAATGTATTACGTTAAACGTTTAATACTGTACTTCGTAATGGAGGGTGGAATGAAAGTTGGTCTCTTAGTTTCTTTCGTACTTAACCGGCATCCCTCTTCAATGATTGCATGGTTCGGTCTCAAAGTGTCCCAAAGTATTAAACCATTAACATACTTGGTACCTTGGAATTTGTAATAATAATTGCCATCAATAGCTTTGGATTTTTTTTTTTTAATGTTGGAATTCTTCATGTGTTAGGTGTGTGTTACACGGTAAGAGTGATTAAAGAGTGATTACATATGTTGAGATGGAACTTGAGTGATTAAAAATGTTGAGATGGAATTTTTTTAAGTGATTAAACAGGTTGAGATGTAGATTTATTTTTGAGTTTAAAATTTGAGAAAATGTTTGTATTTGATTTTTTTTTTTGGTGAATAGACTTAAAATAAGGAAAACACTAATAAAATGTTTTAATGGAAGGATTTTTTTTTTTTTAGTAATTGCGTGGTTCTTCAAATGTGAGGATGATGTGTTATCTCTTAAAATAAAAATAAAATATTCTCTAAATAAAAAAGCAATGTCATCTTAAAAAAAAAGAATATGCATGTTTAGTTAGATTTAATTAAAATCATTACAAAATACCAATAATAACAACATCTACCCAATAGAATAAAAATATTTCACTTACTCTCACTTCTAACTAAAGTAATATAATATCATATCAACTTTTAAAAAATATGAAACAATTAGAAGTGAGAAAAAGTGTAGTAAGATATTTAAACCTTATACTTTTCAAAAATATTTGAACACAAGATTTAAATAAATTATTGATTTAAATAAGTAATCTAGAAATCTATGCCAACTATTTTATATCATTATCAACTTCATATATATCAACATGCATAGCAAAATAATGTTGAAGTGTTTTTTTTTTTTTTTTAATTAATGGTGTATATAATAAAATATAAATGTAAAAGAAAAAGTTAATTAAAAGTTAAAAATTAAAAATATATAATAAGAAGGTGCTTTCTAATGAGAATAATAAGAAAAAGATGTATAATTCATTTAATTGTTAATCTAAAATAATATGAGAGATTAATTTGAATGTGGGTCATCAATAAAGGTTAAGTAATATTGACAATTTAAAAAATAAACATGAATTGTTAAAATATAAAATAGTCTCACCATTTTACATTTTGATCCCTTTTAAGTATATATATTTTTTTTTGTCACTTTTCTCTGAAATCAAACAAATATTTTTGGGACTTACATGTATAAGTTACATATTCTATATAGCATTGAAAAATACTATTGAAACAATAAAAAATTACATGTTGTATATATAAGAGAGAAACACTATAGATTCATTGAGATATATACACTATAGATTCATTGAAATATATCAAGGGATGAGAGGGATACCAATTTTTTATCAAAAATTTTTGGGACTTACATGTATAAGTTACAATATTTTATACAGCATTGAAAAATACTATTCAAACAATAAAAAATTACAGGTTGTATATATAAGAGAGAGAAACACTATAGATTCATTGAGATATATCAAGGGATGAGAGGAATACAATTTTTTAGTTTTTTTTTTCAAATTTTAAGAGAGAGAAACACTATAGATTCATTGAGAGATATCAAGGGATGAAAGGGATACAATTTTTTTATTTTTTCTTCAAATTTTGCAATCTCAAAAAAGTTTTACACATGAAGAAATTTGAGCCCACCTAAGACATGCTAGATCCATGTTTAAGATGGATCTATAATGATATAATACATACATAATTGAAATTGAAATGTTTTATTTATGATTCAAAATCTCCTTATTAAAATATTAATACATGCTCAAGATGAAACATTTTAAATATTACATGTCAACAGAAGATAGAATGAATTAAACATCATATGGCATGTGCATAAAATACATGTTGTATGTGCATAAAACCAGGTAGTGGCACCTGCAAAGAAGAGATAGACTTTGGATATACATATCTACTACTTTGTAATTTATATTAAAAAAATTATTAACTTAGGATGTGGATTTTAGAAATATATTATTACTTTTTAATTTATATTATAAAAAATTTAAATTTTTTATTAATTTGAGATGAAAATAATATTATTAATAATATTTTTTTCAAGAAAAATCAGCTTAACTTCTTTTATTACTATCCATTTATATCCTAACTCATATATTATAAAAAAGATAAAACTCAAATTTTAGGTTAACTTAAATTTTGAAATAAAAATAATAATACTAATAATAATTTTCCAAAAAATTCAGCTTAACTTCTTTTATTATTATCTATTTATATCTTAACTCATATATTATAAAAATAATATTTATTTTTATTTATTTATATCCTAGTTTATATATTATAAAAATACTATTGTTATTCATTTATATCCTAATTCATATAATAAAAAATAAAAAATATATATGTGATTATATTGTGTAAATAGTTTTAGAATGCAAAACACAATGTGTTATTTTTCATTATTTAAATTGTATTTGTGAATGGTAAATAAAATATATATAGTACCAAAACTTAAATTTTTTTAATGATATATACATTTTTTTTTTAAATGATACCTAATTGACATTAAAATATTTTACATAACATGTACATCCTAGACCACACAAATTAAAATGGTGTTTTATTATTAATATTATTTTAAATATATGTGAATATTAATTCATATTAAAATATTTTATGTAACATGTACATCTATGACAGGAAATAAAATGATGTTTTATATATATAGGTATGTAGGAAGTTGATATTGACATAAGTTAGTTAACATAGATATTCAAATAGTTTATTTAAAAGTATTTTACATAATATGTACAAATTAATCAGTTTCTTTATATATACATGTATGAAGTTGATATTGACATAAATTAGTTAACAGAGATATTCAAATTTAAACATCTTACTCACATTTTTTTTCATGATATATACAATTTTTTTTTAAAAGATATTTAATTGACATTAAAATATTTTACATAACATGTACATTCAGATCACACAAATTAATCCGTATCTTTTTATATATATAGATATGTATGAAGTTGATATAGACATAAATTAGTTATAGTTTATTTAAATTTCTTGTTGAAATATTTTGGAAAAATATAAGATTTAAACATCTTACTCAAATTTTTTTAATTTTAATTACTTTACAACATATTCATTTTTTTTAAATTATAATAGACATCATTTTTCTATTTAAAACATATTTTTATTCTTATTTTTAAAAAACACTGACATTATAAACATCAATAAATAATTGACATTGATAGGTAAACCAAACTTCACCAAAAACGGCATAAAACTGTATAAAAGGTAAACCAATTTTATCTAGAAACACTAACTATATATATATTACCTGCTTATTAAAGATTAGTATAGCAAAATTTAACTGCCTACTAAATCTAGTATAAACAAAACATTTATGACCCAGAAAATACATGCACCAGATTAAATTAAGATGCCTATAGTAACTGTATTACTACACGCACCAGATTAAATTAAGATGCCTATAGTAACTGTATTGTAGTAATAGTGTTAAAAAAATTACCGATTCATCATTGTTAAAAAAAAAGAGTCCGGATCATGATTTTTTTTTTTTCATAAAACTAGGTTAAATCCCATCATGTAATTTACGAAAAGAAACAAATGAGGAAGTGAGTAAAAACCAAAATGGCGCATATACTTTGTCACGAGTACCAGTGAAGGCGCCTCCTCATGGTGCCTTTTGCCAGTTATATCAAATATTTGTTGTGTAAGATGATCGCGTCGTGCAGTTTCTCAGCCCACCATTTAAAGAGACTATTAGTGCTTTTGGAATTTTTTGTGAAAATATAGTAAATGCGTTTTTGCTCAACCAAAGGGAGGGTTCCACTACGCCAATAATACATGTAATACCTGTCTCCAGTGTCGTTAATCCCTTATCAGAATTTTGAGAGACCCGATTGAGGAGCTTGACCATTATATCAGCCCAATTGGTAAGAAAATCGACACGGAATGACATTGGAGTAATTATCTCTCCATTTCCCATCGCCTTCAATATCTGATCATTTAAAATGGTAAACAAGTCCCTCGCAGTACAGTAATCTTGTACCGCTCCACCAGCTAGTGCATTAGGAAGATCGGGATCTTCACAAAACTCTTTGACCACTGTTGCCAACAACTTTGCATCGCACTTCCGAATGATGCCCACTAGCCAAAGCAAATCAGACCAAGCCAGTCTCATAGTCTTTTCATCAGATTTAGATTTAATAGCCTCCACATCTGCCTTAAACCGGTTCAAAATGGCATGTCTGCACACATCTTTAATAGCTGGTGACGTATTTAACTTAAAATAGTCAAATATATGTTGCTGCACAGTGCTGCGAAACTCCCATCTACAGTAAGTCATCTGCAACAATTCTTGGAGAGATTCCTTCACCATCTTTATATCTTCGCAATCTGACTTGTTTTGGCTCCTTATACCAAGCCTGGCAGCTAAATCAGGGAATACATTTAAGTTTAACGATGACAACAGCACGCGAAGATTGGCTTCTTGCGCACGACTCCAACGCACAGCATCTAAATATCGCATACATGACTCCATACAATCACGAAACATCAATTCAGAAGCAACTGGTAAAATAGTCAATGCTTCATCCACATCGGTGAAATTAAAGCTTTCGTGTATATCATAAGAATACATGAGCTGAATGCATTTGATGTAACTCTCTGGATTGTAAGAACATGTTACCTTCATTTCAAACGGCTGCTTAGCCGAAGACCATCTTTGGGAAAGCTTGATTTCAAAAAACTCAGCCTTCTTCAACACATGAGAATGAAGTAAAAGAAGCTTTCCAGGATACTTGATGAGTCTAGCTGAATCGATTAAATATAATCTTACGTCGGCCGTATTGTTGTCTCCAAACCCTAGCAGTTGGTTGTTACCCATTGCTTCCTGCCGCAAATACAATACAATAATGACACTTTGGCCTCAATATCTTTGCAAGAGAGTATGCAGTGTATTACGATCTTTGTTATATATATTTTCTGTGAATAAACACCGTCCAACAAACTCTGTGTCGGTGGCTTATCTATTTCATTGAATGTTGATAAAATCACAGGTTTTTCCGCGATTCCCGGAGAATTTTTCAACCATCCTTCAAAAAATAAGCAATTTTTCCCTTTGGCCATTTTTTCCAATTTTTTATTGAATCTTGCCGAATTTTTTTTTCCTATTTTTCTGACTTCGAAAAAATAATATATTTTTATGCCGAAAGGTGTTCCCTTTGCCGGCTTTAGCCGAATGTGACTGTTCGCTGGAGCCATTGAGAGCGCGTTCTCATCGCCCTTCCAGCCACTGAAAATTTGACATTTGTCTGCTGACTGTTTGACCTCCGGCTATTTGCCACACAGTTGTTTCGGCTACTGATTCTTCCACCTCATGCTAGCTGCTGGCTCTTCCACGTCGCACTTTCACGATTTACCAGGGCATGCTGCTGAGAAATGGACTTACCAGCTCACAGTTCCGCGTACTCTCCAAATTAATTGCTCGCATATGGTCTCTTCCACCTCGCACTCTGCAGATTAATTGCTGAGATATGGACTGACCAGCTCACATGCGTCTGGTTAATGCTTGCATAATGCTGAAGCGTGACAAGAACGTCTCCTTAATGCTGAAACCTGACAGCAACGGCTGTGGTTAAATGCATTCTTCTTAGCTCGGTTTTCATGTGTTCGGCCTCGACTGCTTTCGTTCCGTTTTAGCGCCTGCAGAAATTGCTGAAGGTCCAGTGGGGTTGAAAGTTTTCTGTATAAGGAGGGGACCCTCCAAGGACTATACCGTTGCTTGGACAACGTAGGATTGGAGTCATTTGCAGGATCTTTCTGCCATTCCAGGTTCCCGTCACAGCAGCCTTCGTGAGGCTTCTTTGAATTGAAGGTAGATTTTTGCGTTCGTTTGGTGCATATTTTCGCTTACGCCATGGGATTGTGCATGTTGAAGATGTGTTGGTTAGTCTTATGTTAGGCTGCTCTTACTTCAGTGGCTCTCTGTTTTGCTTTTGTTTGTTTGCACTTCTCATTCTTGAATCCCCTGCCTTTGCAATTTTCAATGCGCTTTTGCATTAAAAGATTGCAGATTTGTTGATTTGTCTTTATTATTTCTAAGTTTTTGTTGTTTTTCTGCTGGGAATTTTCTTACAGAAGATGTCTTTAATCAAACCCCTCGTTATTATAAAGATTTTAGGCTCGAATATTCTCGCTTTCATTCATGACCCTTTTTGCTGCTTTCACTTGCTGAAATTGTTTTCTAGCGTGTTTTTATGCTGAAATGGGTTTGAAATAACTTTATCTGGACATTCCTTTTAGAGAATACCTTTAAATGCAGTTTGCTACAGTTTTTCTGGGCTTGTTATGCGCAAAGAATGTTGTTGATTTGCATTCGATGCTATTGTTGCATTTGTAAGCTTTTGTTGTTCTTATGCTTGAAGATTTCAATCTGAAGAGACATCCAAACAAACGCCTCCTTCTTCCTAAAGTTTTTAGGTTTCAAGCCTTCTTACGTATTTTTGTAACAGAGTTGTTGTTGCAGCGTTGTCCTTCTTCGATGTTTACCCTTCACTTTTATAATTTATGAAATGGTTTCTATTTTATACTTTCCCCAAATGCGTGACAGGTTTTAATACTTGCGAATTTGAGAGACTTTTTACTTCTGTTTAATGAAATATAATCTTTTCGCAGTCTTTCCATTATTAAATTCCTTTCTGTTTCGAATTGGGATTTTTCCCCAATTTACATAATTATAGTGGAATTGCCGAATTTCTGTTTTCGTTGTGATGCCATGAGTCTCATCACAGAATCTCATCACAAAACCCCTGCTTTTGATTAAATTTTGATTTTGATCTTGTTGAGCTTAATTATGGCGTTTTCAATCACAGAAACAAAATCTTTAGAACCCAATGCTTTCTATTAAATTTTGATTTTGTTTGTAACAAGGTTAAATATGGCATTTTCAATCACAGAAACGAAACCTTAAGAACCCCACGCTTTTGATTAAGCTTTGATTTTGATTCCAATGAGCTTAATTATGGCATTTCCAACAACAGAAACGGAATCAAATGCCTGTTGTTGCTTCAGTTTTGATTTTGATCTTAAGGAGCTTCATTATGGCGTTTTCAATCACAGGAATGAAACTTTAAGAGTCCCACGTTTTTTATTAATCTGTAATTTTTTATTTTAATGAGCTTAGTTATGGCGATTATAGGCATAGAAACCAAATTTCAAGAATCTGAATTATAATCTTGAGCTTAATGAGCTTAGTCACAGTGTTTTTTATCACAGAAACGAAATCTCAAGAACCCCCGATTTTGATTTTTATCTTAGGGAGCTTCATTATGGCATTGTCAGTCACAAAAACAGAACATCAAGAACCCCATGCTTTTGATAAATTTTTTATTTTGATATTAATGAGCTTATTTATGGTGTTTTAGATCAGAGAAACGAAATCTAAGAACCTGATGCTTTTGATTTCAATGTGGACACACGACATGCACATCCACTCCCTTCTGCATCAGCACCATAGAAACAAAATCTTAAAACTCGATTATTTTTCATTATAATTTATAACAACCATATATTTTTATTTGTATTAAATTTGATATTTGATTATGGGAGAATAGGCTCTTTTGAAACAGTTGCAACCTAAGTTTTATTTCAATTACCTTAGCACATTTGGTTCACTCTTTCTAAAATAGGAAAAAAAAATTGCTTTCTAATTGTTTGAGTCAAACTTGCCATTTCAATCTTATTCTCTCTACTATTTACTGTTTACTTGGTACTATTTACAACTTCGATCAATTTTCCCTATTTCTATATACACTTGCATTTCAAATTGTGCTGTGCATGTATCATTTCAAATATGTTTAGCAATGGTTTTAAAAAACAAACAAATGATTCGAATATTGCAAATATGCACTGGCAAGTCACTCTTTGCTATTCTTAGGCAATTTTAATTTGTTGTTTCAGGCTTTACTATCTGTTGTTTGCTATTTACTTAGTGCCATTGACAATTTCGATAAATGTATTCCATTTGCTTATGCTCTTATGTTTCAAACTGTCATGTGCATGTGTCGTGTCAAACATGATTTCCAGTAAGTTGAAAAAAAAACACTCACACTATTCAAGATATACAATTGCAAGTACCATACTTCAAAAGCTAACTTACAAATATGCTTATTTGACATTGCTATTTCCTTTCCTTTTATACCTACAAACCAACATCCTCTCTTAAACTATTTTGTGCCTATGCCTTGTTTACCATGAAAATAATTCAAGATGCACTATTCCAAAATATATGCTCCATAGAGAAAGCCTTTAAACTACTCATTGTCAAGAGCGTATTTGCAAAACTTGCACTTTTGCAACTTGCAGTAACGTCTTCCATATAGCAATTTTTCTAATATGAATTCAACAGTGGAAATCATCCAAATTAGCAATTCTGCACTTCATCTCTCGCAAATTAGCAATGTGGAACTTTTCCTTCGTTTATGTGCGCATGTTCTTCTTCACTTTCTTGACCTTAATATCTCTATTCACTTGCAACATACTCTTTTTTACAAGCTACCAGTTCTGCCATGGAGACGTCGTTATCTCACAATTGTCTTCCTTCTCTCCTAGCTGGTGCTACTGCCCAGCAACCAACCCTCCAAGTTGTCGAACTTGCGCAGATCAACTTTGCCCGGACTTCAATAGCTCGATACCGCGTGTCGCTTTCCGATGGTGTTCACAAGCATCCTGCCCTTCTCCCTTCTTCGTACACTTCCCTCGCGCAGGACAGGGGCTTGGCTATAGGCTCCATTGTTCTGTTGAAGAGAAGCTCGTGCACGTATTCACACCATACAATGTACGTTTGCTGCATAGCGCTTCCCACCTTCCTCCCCTATAATGCCTTTTCCCTTATGTCCCTTTATTTCCTTTCTTGTTTCTATAATTCTACATTTCCACTTCATTAATACATTTTCTCGTTCTTGCAGGTCACTCTCTATTCTCGAGCTTGAAGTAGTCCAACGCGTTGCCCCATTGGTTGGTGAACCATGCCCTCTTACTCTCTCTGCTAAGAAAATGGTCCAAGCCACATCATCCTCGTCTTCTGCCTCTCCCTTTTCATCACCACCCTCCCTTGACATTCACTCATTCTCCTCCCAAGACCCTGCCCCATCATCTTCCACTACTCTTCCTTTTAAAGAACTCTCCCCTGCAAGAAAAACTTGGTCCATCCAAGGCCGAGTCCTTTCAAAAACACCCCTACGGCATTTTACCAATGCACGTGGCTCTGGAAAATCGCTAGGCTTTGACCTTGTCGACCACGAAAACGAGCAAATCCACGTCTTTGCCTTCAATGAATTGGCTGAATCCCTTCATGCTCTCATTCAAGTTGGCCACATCTACAATGTTGCAAATGGCACCATAAAGGTCCCCAACCTTTCCTATAACCATCTAAAACGCCCGTTTGAAATTCTCCTCTTCTCTTCATCGACAGTTTCTCAAGTCTTCAATGATGACCTCACAATTCCTTCCAACACCTTCCACTTTGTACCTATCAATTCCCTTAAACTTTCACCTACCAACTCAATCGTTGATGTCATAGGTATTGTCAACTCACTCTCTCCTGCCTCTATTGTCTGCAAACGCGATGGCTCTGAAACTCCAAAAAAGACAATTTCTCTTCGTGACATGTCCGGAAATAGCATCGATGTGACCTTGTGGGGCGAACACTGCCATGTTGAAGGCCGTGAACTCTCTGAACTTCGCATGGCTCGTGCAGTTACAGTCCTTGCAATTAGAGGTGGCAGGGTAGTCGAGTTCAACGGCCAGACTATCAGCACAATCCCTACGACCTCCCTAGTTATCGATCCAAAGATCGCTGAAACGCTCGAACTTAAACAATGGTTCGAGAAAGAAGGCATTCAATCTTCGTCACCCTCGCTCAGCCGAAAATACTCAAGCACCAGTAAGAAACCACTTAATGCAAAAACAATTTCTGACATCCTCTCAATTTCGCCTAGAGAAAATGTCCCATGGATGTCACTCCGTGCTACTGCTACCTCAACTAACTTGCATGATTTCTACTTCCTTGCCTGCCCACTTACGATTGATGGTATGCAATGCATGAAAAAGGCTATACGGCAAGATGATACCACGTGGCGTTGCTCAAAATGTGATGGGTCCTTCACCAAGTGCGACTACCGCTACATTCTCCGCCTCCAGCTGCACGATCACACTGGCCACCTCGAGAATGTTGTCGCTTTTGACGAGGTCGCAAATGGCCTCCTAGGCATCTCTACAGAGGACCTTTTCCTCCTCTCAACAGATCCTCAAGCTGTCCTTGACATATATAGCAAAATCAAAGGCCGACAATTCCTCTTCACACTATCTTTAAAGAGGGACACCTTCAACGGCATCGAACGAGTGCGACCAACTGTTATGCACGCAGAAGAGCTGCCTTATGCTGATGCGTCGAAAATCCTCCTTCAGCTCTTGCAACCTTCCACTTCCCCCGTGAACAAAGTCTGTTGCCGCCTTTAGCCATACATTTGTTGCCTGTTCCCATTGTTGAACTTTCAACGCTTTTTTGCCTCACTTGCCATGCATCGTCAATTTTGCATGTATGTTTTGTAATCGTTACTATATATTTACAACCCCTTTCCATTTCTAATAGTCCTCCTAAATGTATGGGCATCAACTCGTTCCTTCATTACATTTTTTTTATATGTCATTCCACTATGTTGTAATGGATCTTTTTAATATATGAACATTTACACACGTGGTTTTCCCTTTCCTCCTTCATGCCTTCATCTTATTTGCAACACACACATTCTGTAAATGCAAATGTCAATATGCTATGATTAGTATCGAATATAATACAAAAATTTCTTCTTCTTCTTTGCAAAAATACAATATATGCCTTTGATTTGCTCTAGCCAATAAATGCAACATGTTCTTGCTTTCAAAACACATATTCTCCCATTTCAAATATGCAACACTCATTTTTATGCAAACCATATTCAATACATTTCCACTTCATAATTCACTCACACCATTTCCATACTACTATTTCTATGATGAAATACATAACACAAAAAAAGATCTCGCGAAAAATAATAAATAACAAAACAAAAAATATGAAATAGACTGCTACATATCCATGCTTCGCTCTTCTTTCATTATATTTCATGCATTTGACATCCTTTCCTTGTTTGCAACAGTTATGCCAACCACACCAGACAATAGTTTGCAAAGGGAACAACGTCGCCGTCACTACACACTTAACAAAGAAAGAATTAATGCACGTCGTTGTCTCCTCTATGCAACTCGCCAGGCCAACCTTCTCTCTCAATCCATCACACACCAAACTCCCATTCCTTCACAAACTACCCTCCTTCCACTCATCCCACCGACACTTTCCATGTCCCGCACCATCTTCCTCCTTCTCCACCTACACAACAATTCCTCCCCATCCAACTCCAACATGCACAGCTTTGCTTTCGTGAAAAAATCGATGCACTAAGTCCCATCCAAGTTTGCTCAGTCTGTTATGAAGCTTACCCATCCATGAAAACAAAAAAAAATAACGGAAACATTTCTTGTGCCCGTTGTGTTGCCGAACGAACAACCCATCGTTTCTCCTTCGCAAACAACATGGACCCAGGTATCCAGCCGCATGTGCTCTCCTGCCTAACTCAAGTTGAAGAGATGTTGATTGCTCGTGTCAACCCCATTATTCAAGTCACCCATGCACGTGGTGGCCAACTAAAATATTCCAGCCACAGTATTAGCTTTCCTCAAGATATCACTAATATCGTGACCTCTCTTCCTCACATGCTATCAGAACTAGACATCCTTGTTGTAAACAAAACTAGTTATGATGAAAAATCGTACGACTTTTTTGTCATTAGATCGCGTGTTCATGCAGCATTGCAGTTCAAACTACAAAATGATCCATATTACAAAGATGTCTATATTGACCAAAATTCCCTAAATGCTTTGCCTATTGTGCCCACCAACATTTCCAACATGCTACGCCATGCCAACACATCTTCCATCCCACTACAACAAGGCATTCTTGAAAATATTGATTCTGAACTTCCCCAACCATCTCCATCTGACCTCCACCCATCCTCCTTTGTTCCAAATCTACCAAACTCTCATTCAGAATAGATGAAATACTTGCCTACATAGAATCCTCCAATCACTCACCAATCCATTCACTTCAATGGCCCATCATTGGCCTCTCACCAATCAATGAATACAACACAGAAGGCCTCTTCTCCATGGCCTTCCCCACCCTGTTCCCCACCGGCTCTGCAATGATTAATCAACCAAGAATTGCAAAAGTAGATATGAAAGAATACGCTTTGCATCTAATACGCTACCATGAAAACCGCTTTGCACAACATCCTTGCTTCCGCTACTACTTGTACAACCTCATCATGCGCCATCGCGGCCAAGCAAATGCCTCTGTCTTCATGAAAAGAGACCTTTCAAACACCCTTCCAGCAACAGTCGCTGACCTTCGCCACCACATTCAACAAATTCCCCCTTCCACCATCCCAGACCAAATTATGCGCTTCAGGTCATCCTTGCGCGGCAGCCGTTCATTTTGGACTAAAGCTAGACAGGAGCTTCACGACATGATCATTCAACAAGGTACCCCTACCATATTCTTCACACTCAGTGCAGCCGATACCAAATGGCCTGACTTGCATGGTACCATGCCTTCCAACCCTCCATCCAATTCACATGAGCAAAGTCAATGGAGAATCCAAAATGTTGTCGCAAACCCTCACCGTGCATCTCAATACATCCATTGCAGATTCACAATATTCCTCGAAGAAGTGCTTCTTAAAGGATTCCTTGTAAAGGATTACTGGTGCAGGTATGCATACTATTCCTTCCATATCTTACCTTTCATTAACTTCACTTCCACACATCCATCTTATTTATTTTCCCTTTTTTTTAGGTATGAATGGCAACATCGCGGCTCCGCACATATCCATGGTTTCTTATGGCTTCCAAATGCACCTGCTATGGACACTTTGGATTGGACCGATGCTTCTGCTTTCTGTGCAGCTAAAGAATTCTTCGATGCATACATTACTGCTTGGAACCCTCGTCCCATTCAAAATCGGGCTGCTGGGATAAATCATTCGTCTCTGCAGAACCCATGCCTCCTCCAGACACATGAAATTCTTACAGCCAATCAGTTGCAAGACTATGAGCAACTTGTCAATTCTGTTCAAAGACACACAACTTGTCACTCTAGTACCTGTTTGCGCAAAAAAAATAACAAAACAAGTTTCCGCTTTGGAGCCCCATGGGAAGTTCGTGACACATCATCTCTTCACATTGATAATACTGGTCGTAAATTGTACGCCCCTACTAGAAATGATGACAAGCTACATGTGCACAATGCTCATCTTCTTGCAATATGGAGGGCAAACATGGACTTCCAACCAATTTTGTCACGCCATGCTGTCTTGAACTACATTTCAAAGTATGCAACAAAAGCAGAGGCAAAGTCTGAAAGCTACTACCAAATGCTTTCCTGTCTCTCCCAATGTTCCCCACCCGATGCTCCTACTATTACTGTCGTCCGCAAAGTTCTAACCGAAATTGTTGGTGACCGAGACATTGGTGCACAAGAAACATGCCACATGCTGCAAAAACTTCCACTAGTAAAGTGCAGTCGTTCGTTTGTATCCCTCAATGTGAAAAAACAAGTATTCAAACGCGTTTCACAAGAATTGGATGTTGATACTCCATCAACACCTTTCATCATCTCATACATGCATAGACCACCTGCACTTGAGGATTTGCCTCTTATCGAAGTTGCACGCTCTTGGACCTTCTCCTCCCGCCGCAAAAAAACACCTTGGAAACACATCTTCCCTCCTATGGTTGTACGTGTCCTTCCTCGTTACACCACCATCCCATTGAAAAAATCA